>OY720464.1:20409332-20639332 GCA_963082715.1 Harpalus rubripes
AACAAATAAAACAATAAAAGAACAAATGTTTAACGGTTTATCTGTCAAGTTATAGGTTAGTTTATTTTTATTCGATATTATTTGTAATTTTTATTAGTGAAAAATTTATCTTTTAATTTAAATGAATAATTGTTCATTTGAAGAAAATTTACAAATAATAATAATAAGAAGAAACTAACCTAGCTAGACAGATAAATCGTTAACATTTATTAATTGTTTGTTACAATTCTATGGCTATCGCTATTTTTGTGATGATTTTCAATATTTTCATACCTGATTTCTGTCGTTAAAAGCATGTAAAATTAAATTTTCTTGTTGATTCAGATATAGAATTTTATGCCCGACAGCTTTTATATGACGTTTTTTTTTTACCTAAAGTAAGTAGAAAAGCAGGAAATTACGATATGTGTTAGTAAGTCCTATGTTCGGGAATTCCAGTTACCACGCTGTGTGTATACTGCGAAAGTCTATAAAAAATTGTACGTCATACTGATACTGAACAATATAGTTATTAAGTTATTTGTTTAATAAAATATTTTACATGAAAGATTAAGCTCTTTGCATGTGTTAAGGTTTGTAATAAATGTATAAATTAACAGTAAATTAAAAACTGTTTTAGATAAACATTTAACGTCGAATGAAATTTCATTTTATAAATAGAGCAGCCGTACAAAGTTGGTATTCATCTGCGTCTTTGTTATTCTTCTTGAATTTGAATGCCACATCTCGTTAACGCGAGAAATAATTTCAGAAGTGTGGAAAGGAGCAAACAAAAATTTCTGTTTATATTTAATATAATTCAGAGGCTTTAAACAGTCGACACTTGGTGGCTTAAAGCCGAGCGGCATGAATGACTGCTCCAAATCCTCTGACTGCGACTGGATTCTATTTAGGAATCATTCTCGGTTTTCAATTTTCAGAATTAATAGGGCCTTTTTAGCGTGACATCTTTGACTCACAGGAGAAATTATTTCTTTATGTTTGAAGACATCGTTGCTCTATTGCTTTCATAATTAGTTTGAAGAAGGATGTTTGTTAATTTTCTTTTCTATATTTCCACTGTTTAGAATTATAAATAAAATAAATTAACGTGTATATCACGACTTATTATCGGTAATAATAATGAAGATACTCATATATCTGTATAGTCTGTCTCACCAAAAGGCAAAGGATCGCCATAAACCTTTGAAACGCCTCCCAGTGAATAAGGTCACTGCTTTGCACAGAGTTGGAGTGTTTCATAACAAAAATAATATGAGGCAAAACTTTTTTCCATATTACACAGCTTTTACATTTATTGAAATGATTATACAGTATATATTACACTTATTGTTGGCATATTGTGGTTTTATTACATGCAATAAAATGAAAAATATTAGCGAGACTACAACTTTAAATAGTAATTTATTGTAAAAGATATTCACAGCAAATGCGCATGTTCAAAAATTTTTATACAGTATTTATATCATACATATATATATATATATATGTATACAATACATATAATATGTATAATAATACATATTTTAAATGTTATTTACACAAGTAAATGGTACATATATACGTACAAACATAATCTAAGAATAGCTATTTGTGTATTAAGAGCGCAGAATGGGACATTGTCGATTGAGAGGTTGTTGCCGCGCGACGCAGGAGCGAGGCATTCTCTCGAAATCGACAATGTCCATTTGCGCTCGAAACACACACAAGATTTTTTTTACAGTCGCCACAATAGGGTCCTCCACCATAACAAAAATTTATTGTTTATTTATTTTTACTTATCGGTATTTTCCATTCTTCTTGAGCTATTGCTTCAATCTAATCTAAGTATTTTATACTTTCGTTTTTGTAAATGAATGCCCTATTTTATTTTCACAGTAGTGCGGCATTTTGTTTGGTTATGTAACATACCGACAGAGCAGTTATATGTCAGATTGACTTGTTAAGTGGGTAATGTGTAACTACAGTGTCATTAATTCCTGACTAAACGTTTCCATTAAGAATGTAGCCAAGTAACATTTCTCAACATTGTATAGTTAGAAATTTGAGGAGCGAGCGTTTTTTCTACTTTGTCGCTCTAGAGCGGCAAAGTGACATTTTGCGTTAACAAAAGAGAGCGCCAATGGCTACTTTGTATATAGACTGTAGAAAAATGTATTTAATCATCTAATTCGGTACTTGAATTATCGTTATTTAAATTAATATCAAATGATTGTTGATTACTAAATCTAGAAAATTCTTCGTTTTTTTTTTAACATGATTTATACAGTTCTTCTACAGTTCCGGTGTAATTTGATCAACCTTCGTTCGAATTAATTTTAAAACACTTCAGACATGTTAGGTGTAGAGTTGTTTTTCCTAATATTCTGTTTTAAATTTGACCATATTAATTCAATTGGGTTGAAGATGGTGGCAACCTTAACACTTCATGTCCATATTTTTTGCTAGCAAGTTTGTAAAGTGCTGTTTTTGAAAATTATGCTCCTTAATAATATTTAATAATTGGCTTTTCGTACTTTTTTCGGGAAATGAAACGTTATGCGCATGTAAAAAATCAATAATTTCTTGTTTTTTGGTTGACGTACATGGAATTTTTATTGCTTGCCGAGAATGGTAAGCCGCGTTATCCATAACTATAACCGGTGATGGTGGAATATTAGGTAGTAATTATATTTATTTTTATTTTTGTAATACGTATCTTTGCGTCTTTGGGTAAGATTATGGATTACATAAGCGTTTTGTCCCATAAGATATTTAAATTTTTGCTTTAATCCAACCCTGGGAATTGCAGGTATTATGACAAACCCAAGGTAGTTTACCGTTGAGCGTGTTTACCGAACATCATGGGTACTCAAAGTTGTTGTGGAGAGAACAGCACAGGGGTTACTTTTGTTCTTAGAATTATAATTATTTTTCTTAAATGTTCATAGGTTTGTTGACCATATAGGCAACGGACTAAATGCGGACTGGACCGTGAAGGAAGAGGGGGTCATTTTGTTAGAACCTATGAAGTATATAATATACTTTCGTCAACGTTATGTAATGTAATTGTTTAATTCCCCAATAATTTCTTACTGATTTTTTTTTTATAAAAAATTCAGCGATTTAATTTTTGAAAATTTTCGGAAATTGTTAGAAAATATTTGACCTTGATGCTTGCTTTTTGCTTGCGCGCTTGTGCCTGTGTGTTACCCCTACTCCGTCAACAAATTTCTTGTTTCATTGTAACAATTTGAAATATTTTCCCACCGAATTTTTCGATATCATTCAATTTTGGAAATTGACCACAGGTATATTGAATACCAAAATTATAATAAATACGTTGATATCATAACTAAAACTCATCCTGATAACATAAATAAATAACACATAAGATCATTGATCAGAACGAAAAAATAACTTTGGACTAGGATCACAAATTTAATTTTTGTGCAACCGGCCGCGAAATAAGCATTTCGCAGCCGCAATACAGGCCGCGAAGTTAAATTTCGTGACCGTTGTTGTGGTAACGGCCGTGAAATGAATTTCGCGGCCGTTGTCATGGTAGCGGCCGCGAAATTAGGTAAACAATCACTTTGACACTTGAGAATTGCATGGTTTTGTTTATCAAATGTTAATTCCATAGCCACCTTGAAAGCTAACTTTCTATTTACAATGAAATTAATAAAATTTGTAATTATATATTTTTTACGGTTGCACAAAAAATATTGTGTACACCTTGTCCGCGAAATCCTTTAGCGCCCTCGAGATTGTCTTGCCTCGGCCGCTAGCGGCCTCGGCGACAATTTTTCTCTCAGTACGCTAAAGAGTGATTTCGCGGCCTTGGTATACAAATAACTATTAATTAATTTTGTGTGACGTCATAACTTTAATTTTACTTTGCCTACTGACTAAAGTTGTTTACTTCTCTCAATTTCATTAATTCTGTCAAAAATTGATGTCGAGGTGGGTTAACTAGTGACAGCTGTCACTTTCAGAAAACTATAGTTGTACCTTGCCAAAGGATATATCTGTTATAAAGATATTGAATAAATATGTTTTATTTTAATAAAAATTATATATGTTTCATACATTTGTATACATATATGGATTTTATTTTCACAAGTTTTGAATAATATAAAATTATGTTCTTTTCACTTGGTAGACTGATAGTTTATATTAATTCATACAAAATCATTTAAAATTTATCATATTATGACAAAATATATGCAACTTTTTTAGTACCGGACCCCATTGCCTACGTCTACGTGCCGACAATGCGTAGATAATAAATTTGTTCGTAAAAGATTATGAGTGAATATCGACAGTGAAGTATGATTATGTTCCATCTATTGTTGCCAAATTAAGGAGTAAACTCTAAACCTAGAGATATTTAAACTATTATTCACGAAAGATAACTATTCAAGGTTATTTGTGACCCGTCTGATATATTATTTGCAGATAACTTCATTGCATTTCGTATGCATAGGCGTGATACATGAAATATTTATGGACACATTTTAATTGAAAAAATAAGAGTAATTCATTTGAAAATTATGTTTCTCTCTAAATTATGCCTTTCTGAAAGATTTATGTTCTTCACTTATGTTTTTGTGAAATACAAAAACATAGACTCAATTTATAAACCAAGGAATAATAATTTGATTTAAACGTCAACGCCACTGGGTAAATATTAGCAGAGGGCAGTGTAGTAGATAATAAGGTATCTGTAATTCTACAACATATGTGATTATTATTTATAGTGTGTTAGAAAGTAATGCCACTATTTACGTAAATCTGTCACACTACATAAATTAAATAGACGTAGATAAAATAATCTTTCTCTTTCTAATACAAAATGTTGCTAAGCTACTGCTATGAAGTGATGTGAATTCTTTCTTCGAACAAATGACCTTGAATAGTCATCTTTCGTGAATAATAGTACACACTATTTTAGAGATTTGGGGGATTTTATTTTTATTTTAGGGGAATTTTCGTGGTTATATTGTCCAATTTTATTTCATATTAAATGTCACAGGAATTACATTTTTTTTTAATTAATGTAATATTTTACAGTAAATAAATTCTAAAATTCATTATATACATTCTCTACATTGTCTGCTTCTAACTATGTCTACGTCTACGCCATTGTCGACACGTAAACTATTACATTGCCGACGTGAAGTAATCTACACGCCCATTCCTGCAAATTTTGTTTTCCACGGCCTATACCTGAATTTCTTATTCATAATAATTCTAGCGTCACCCTCATATTTATTAATATTCTCTAATAAATATAAAATTTGGGTAATCATGGAACCATGAAGCGTACATATGTATTGATTTATTAATAGTGTAACTATTATTTTATGAAGCAATGCTTTATGTATTTTAAAGTTTTATGGATCTTATTAAATTTTTATAAGACTTACATTACTTGGAAGATAAGACATATATTTCATAGTTTTTGAATAATTTATAGATGACTCAGAGTCCAAACAATCTAGAATAAAAGTTCTCCGAAACTCTTGCCATGCTATCTGGATGTTGTCGTACGAATTAAGACCCTTGACTGTGATGAATTTTTCTGTCCAATTTTCATACACGTCTTAATTCCTCTTCGCTGGCTTACTGTTATAATAAGAATGATTCCTTAGACTTTGTGTTCGCGCAAGACAAATGCGATGTCCTCTTGTAAACCGAAATGAGAAATACTGTTTGACCGTCATATTTTACTGCAGTTGAGAGCAGAGTGTGACAGGACGTTTGTCAGGAGACGCCTCGAGGACGTAGGACTACAGAACAGCGGGACTTCAACGGAGCCAAAACTCCGCAGAGAAATACACAGATTTTGTATTTGTTTACGCGAAACTAACGGCACTGCAATTAAAATTTCGAGCAGTTTACGAGTTCTGGGTAAGCGGCGGCGATATTTAATATAGCATTTTGAATATTTACATTTTCATAAGTTCTATGTATACTGTAACATTTTATTTATGTAGGTGAAGTGTAAGAATCAAATAATTATTATTATTAATTAAAATAGATTTTCATGAAAACGATATAAATATTAAAAGACAATAACTATGACGATTACAATGGTTAAATAAATATTAAATACTAATTTAAGGTTATGAATATAATTAACTACTTAAACCCTAAGATTACTTACTTATTTTAACAATTAACACAATTATTTATTTTCACGTTATATACGTCACTATTTATTTATATCACTATTTATTTATATCATATTCAACTGTCCGATTCAGAATAACCATCTGTCCGTATGACACAATTCTTCAACGCCAATGCCGAGCATCTACTTCCACTCGCCGTTACTGTCCCCGAATACTGTAGCTTCCCAATACTCCTCAACACTACCGAGTATTCACTTCCACAGCTATCCCAGTAACTTCCCGAGTACTCCACTCGACACTATACTACATACGCTCATCACGATACTGTTATGCTATTAAACTCACTAACTGCTCTCGGGCATAGCTGCGTCCCTTTTATATAGCTGCCATTATCTTCTGGAGAGCTCTAGCTCATTCCGCCCGATAATAACATCGAATACATAAGCTTCAGGCACTTGAGGTGCCAACATTGAATAGCAACGTCGCATTTAAGTTACCTATATAAAAAGACCTAAACTTTACTTGTGAAAAGCGAAGTGTTAATTATAATAACACTAAACCTCTAAACGAAATCAATTCATAAAGACCAATCTCTTTCTTACCTCTGCTATCAAATTTTTTTGAAAAACTTCTACTAAGGAGACTAAAAATACTCATGGAAGACGATAAATTAATTCCCGCGCACCAATTTGGCTTCAGGAAGCAGCACTCAATAGTACAACAAATATATAGGGTAGTGGAAGAAGTCGAAAATAGCCTAGAACACAAAAAATCTGCACAGCAGCATTTTTAGACATCGGATTACTGTATAAAACCAAAACAAAGCTACCTCACCAATTTTTTCTCCTCTGAAATCTTACCTGGGCGAAAGATTTTTTCAAGTTACGAAAATACGACGTCAAAGATAAACCCAATAAAAGTCGGAACACCTCAAGGAAGTGTACTAGGACCAGTACTCTACCTGCTCTACACAGCAGACATGCCCACCCCAGAAAACGTAGTAACAGCCACATACGCCGATGACACTGCATATATTGCATTACACGAAGGCCCAGAGGAGTCAGCAGCATTATTGCAAGAATCCCTAAACGAAATACATGTCTGGACATCCAAAAGGAGAATAAAAATAAACAAAGAGAAGTCCACTCACATAGTCTTCACAAACAGAAGAGTCACCTGTCCACAAGTAACCCTGAACAACAAAGTACTGAACAATAAAGAAAGCGTGAAATATCTTGACATTTAGAGGCCAAGGCAATACAAATTAAATTAAAGAGCAGGAACATGAACTGGCTGTTAGGGCGCAAATCTCAGCTCAGCACCCAAAATAAAATTTTACTCTACAAAACAATCATAATACCAATATGGACATACGAGTATAGCATCCATCTTTGGAGCTGCGCAAAAAAATCAAATTTAAACTTAATTCAAAGAGCTCAAAATAAGATCTTACGAATACTGATCAATGCCCCTTGATACGTCAACAACCACACCCTGCACAAGGATTTCAAAATAAAATATGCAGAGGACCAAATCCGACAATACGCAACATCACATTATACAAAATTGACATGTCACCCAAACAAACTGATGGCCGACCTTCAGAACAACGATCATTCAACCACGCGACTTAAAAGAACAAAGCCCTTTGAACTGAAGAACACATTGTAACTTATCATACATACGTATATCTGTACACATATATAATTAGAGGCAGTTCCACTGGGCACTGTCCTCACGCACGATTCGTATAATTCATCAAATTTGCTTTTTGTCCCGAAAGGCCAGTTGTAAATAAAACAAAATGATATAAAAAAAATAAGCTTCAGGTGACCGGAAGTAATTAAACAGGTCGAGACTCGTTTGCTTACTTCGCCACTTGACGTTCCAGGGCCGGCTCGTGCGACTGTGCAACCCGTGTGAAGCATGGGGGTGTAAGGCCGAAGGGGGTGCAGGAAAAACGCAAACGTGGCGTAGAAAGTAACGTCCCGACAATAGACTTATTAAACTCAACTGAGACATTAAAATCGTTGAAAAAGGTTCTTGTGAATTTAAGAACTGATGATCATTTCGATAAATTGTGTAATTCAGTTACTTTAGTTGCCGAAAGCAGTTAGACTCACATTTTTTACCAGATGCCTATAGGAGAAGACGGAATCAATTTGAATACGAATGAGAAGAAGATTTTTTTTTCTAGGTTGTACTTGATAGGACAATACAAGCAATTCGTGAAAGATTTGAGCATCTACAATCTGGCATTGATATCTACTGAAAGTGCAGTAAGTCAAACTTTGAAAGAGGATACGTGCATAATAAAATACCACGAGCCGGCCTTGATTACGTCATCAATTAACTTAGACGTTTGCTCAGCGCGGCGATGCTCACACGTTTCAGTACTATTATAGCTTTAAACAGTATACATGATGAAAATAATTCATGCATGACTGCGATAATAATTTTTGTACTGAACGATTGTTGCTGGTATTTATGGTCTTGGCGTAGCCAGATTATATAACCCGTTGTTTTATCAAACGCCTAGGCATTTTATAAAATACGGCTAGATTGTGAAACCTTCAATAACTTAAGGATGTTTTACAATCTGATTGAATGTTTTGTAAAACGACGAACAGGTTACGGCCACATTGTAATATGAATATTTGGATTCGCTTTCAATTTCTCTAAATATAACAACAGTAACAATAACCACAATAACCTAACCTAGCGGACAAAACTCATATTTGGATAACTAAAGTCGAGTTTTTTGTGGTAGGTTAGATTAATGATATTGTATTTAGAGATACCTATATAAAATATTAAGAAACTGTTCGTCGTTTTATAAATCGCCTAGACGACTAGCCATTTGTAAAACATCGCTATATCAACGAAGGTTTGACAATCTAGCCGCGTTTTATAGAACATCTACAGCCGTATTCATAGTAATTCTGACGTGGTTTAAACCACGCCTATCTTAGGTCTAAGGTTTTTCCTTATTCATAGCAACGGTTGACTTAGACCTAGTTTAAACCTAGTCTAAAATTTTGACCGAGCGTACCCCTAGTTTAAACTAGGTCTAAGTCCTGTCATTGTAACGAAAAATAGTGAGCTTTAAAAAAATGCATTCGTAAGACATTTTTTTACCTTCCGTCACCTTTAGGTAAGGAAGGTATTGTCTTTGGTCAAAAAATTCGATGATGAGTTTTTAATCAATAAGCACGTTTTAGGGTCCCTAGGATACGAATTTACTATTTTTACGATGATGTCTGTATGTGTGTATGTGTGTGTGTGTGTGTGTGTGGATGTGTGTGTGTGTGTGTGGATGTGTGTGTGTGTGTGTGTGTGTGTAACAAAATTTTCGTCTGCGATAACTCTAATACTACAGTTACAAAAATTATAATTTTTGCGTGTACTTCTTCGTTACATCCATATGAAGAGCTGATTAGATTTTGGTTACAATTGGTCAACCGGAAGTACCATCATTTGAAGATTATAACAGTTTTTCTTGAAAAAACTATGTTAAATATATTTTTTTCACATTTGATGTTATTATAAATATTAAAGAATATTTTATTCTCTATACGATTTGACTGCATTTTATACTTAATATTAAATGGATATAAAGTTAAAAAATTATAAAGAAATTAAATTTCATAAAATAGCCATAGCTATGGAAACAGCTACTATATTAAAAAAATTCTGATTCAAAGTCAGTGTCAAGTGAAATTGACAGTGTGTTTGTCTTATAATTTTTACTGGAAATATAGGATCTTTTGTTTTCTGTATGGAATTTGTATAAAATACACACAACTGCTTTAAGGTAATGTACAAGAAATAATAATAATAATAATAATAATAATAATAATAATAATAATAATAATAATAATAATAATAAATCTTTTATTTCTGCAGATACATTACACTGTATATAGAAAACATCACAAAATAATAATTTTCTGTATGAAATTTGCATAAAATACATGCAACTGCCGGAAGGTAATGTACAAGAAATAGAATATTTAATTTAGCAAGGAACTTTCCGTATGACATTTGTACAAAATACATAGAACTGACGGAAGGTAATGTGCTGGCCACATCAGATTTTTTTTATTAATTTTGATATTAAATGAATAAAATTGACGATATTTGTGCAACATAAATGATGTAGAAGATGAAGAAAAGATCTGATGTCAATGTAGAAGGTACTTTTATCATATCTGCAAATTTAATATAATTGAAATTTGTATTTAATTTTATAAAATATAATGAGAGACAGAGATTCAGATGAAGATAATACTGAATTAAATAATGATATATGTAACAAAGCATATTTAGACAAAAACCCAATAGGCCCAGAAACGAAAACACTTCAAACCTCACATGTAGCTGTCAAACATTTTTATATAAAAATTAATATGTTAGACAAATTTGGAGTATAAATAAATTATTTTTAGTTAATTTCACACGTTTCCTGTAAATTGCAACCAGTTTCATACCCACCTAAAAGTTATGATATATTGTCAAAACCAGCACCGCCGTTAGTCTTGAGCAATTTTATTTATTAAATATTCATATTTTAATTTATATTTTTTTTCCATTTTGCTCATGTATACTCGCACATAAGAAGACACGCTTCTAGAAACCTATAATTGGTCCACATACTATTCTTATTTAAGATAATATTAAGTATTTATTTTTACACTGACAACTAAATTGACATTTGAAAATATTCGAATATTTATATCTGAAGCTTACTTCATATTCATCGCAAACTATATCCAGAATCAGGATTCCAGATGGATACAAGGGCTAAACTCGGTCTACGTAGACTAGGTTTAAACTGGGTCTAAAATTTACTATGAATAAGTTCAGCGTGGTCTAAGTTAGACCTAGTTTAAACCTAGTCTACTTAGACCTAGTTTGAATCAGGTCTATCTCAATTACTGTGAATACGGCTGCTAGTCTTTTTGTTGCTACCAGATTGTAAAACCCTTACGACATGTACGTGTAGACTGTAGTTCTTGTACGTGCTGAAATTTGTATGGCCACAAACGAAATCCTTGTTTGTGTATCTAGAGTTGAAAGTGATACTTTGTGATAGACACTTAACGCTCGTGAAAGTGTGACACATCTTATTTTTTTCTACGACCGTTCAAATATTACCGACTACTTACAAACACTTCAAATCTTACTTTTCAAGGTATTTTTGTGTTGTATTTTATCAGAAAAATTCACAAACGAGCATAATTCGTGTTAGAATAGGTTTCTGTTCGAAACTGACAGTTTGGAGAACCTACTTTCAAATGGGACGTAGAAAAAAAGATTTTTTACCTCCCGCTACCCTTGGTAAGGGAGGTATAGGGATCGGGCTAAAAATCGCATATCAAGATTTTGGTAAATGAGCACGTTTTAAGGTCCCTAGAATCAAATTTTAACATTTTCACGATGATGTCTGTGTGTGTATGTGTGTTTGTGTGTATATGTATGTGTGTGTATGTGTATGTGTGTGTGCATGTGTGTGTATGTGCGTGTGGATCCTTGACTCTAACTCAAATACTATCATTCAGAAAATTTTGAAACCTCGTATTTATCCGTTATTCTAATATGGAAAGACGCCATTAGATTTTGGTATAAATCAGATAACCGGATATGGCACTTTACTTGAAGCTCAAAATAGTTTTTCTCCGAAAAATACCATTAAATGTTATTTTTTTCGAGATTTATGTCATTATAAAAATTAAAGATTATTAAATATTCTACAGGTGTACATTAATACTTTTTTAAATATATTTTATGGATAAATTTATAAAATTATCTATAATTTAAATCCTGGAGTCTACGCTTAAACAAACACATCTCCTTGGTTACACAGTTCATATCTCAAATGTAGGTAACTGACAGATAAATGTCACTGTCAAAGAACTAATCATTTCAAATTATTTATAGCAACGTTTTAAAAAGAAAATAGTAAATAGAACCATAGTCATATGGAATAAAACATAATACAGTTTCCAGCATAAATAAATAACTATGTATATTTGAATTAATAAAAATTAAATAGCGGGAGGTATAATGTTGGCCACATCAGATTTTTTAAAATAGATTTTTCACCACTAGGCCTACTGGGAGTAGAAATTGATATTTTGAATGTCAAAATCATGACACGAATAAAACATTTTGGCTGGTAGCACAAGCGTGGTTCTAACACCGATGTTAGCTAGAACCAAGGCAACGCCTTGGTACATTCTTCAGGGTTGTTAACAAAATCAGTGTTGCCAATAAACTGATTAAGCCGAAAATCTACTGACAGCCTTATTCAATAAATTTGGCTTCATTATTTTAAATTGTTTATCCTACAAACAAATTAAGAAGCAAATCATATGAAACAATTTTAAATAATGCAGTCAAATTTATTGAATGTGGCTATCAGTATATTTTCGGTTTAATCAATATATTGACAACACTGACTTTTTTAACATCCCTGAAGTATGTGCCATATCGTTGCCTTGATTCTAGCTAGAACCACGCTTGTGCTACCAGCCATTGTCTTTACGGAGAAAATATGCATGTAAAAAATACACTAGGGAGTTTATATTATTTAGACAGTTTAGTTGTCTTATAGGTAACAATAAAGTACAATACAATACAATGATACAAATAAAAGCCCATGCTGTATCAATATTTTTTAGGTGTACTTCGCTATATTCTTAGTATACCATTTGCAAAAAAATTACGAAGAACTCAAAATTCTCGAAATAAATTTAATAAAATTTAGTTTTTGATTAAATGTTTCTGAAGCTGAGGTGTTTGTTTTATAGGAGTATATTTTTGGATTCAAGCTTCTATGTAGATTATAACAATTTATTGTTGTGAGTACATATTTGATGACGTTTCGGCCTTGGTTAAAACCATTATCAAGTCAGACCATGTAATTTTACATATAGTCGAAAATTCTATGAATGAATTAACATATAAAAAAGAATTTATTGAAACCATGTTTAAAAAGATATAAAATAAATTCTTTTTTATATGTTAACTCATTCATATAATTTTTGACTATATGTAAAATTACATGATCTGACTTGATAATGGCCTGCGGGCGCGGGCCGTGATTTTGTCGGGTAACGATGGGTCACGGCGTGACCCGCGTGTTCGTGAATATAATTTGTATTTTGCGTCGTGTTTTCTTCTATTTTTTTATTTTAAAATTTCCATCTTTTACTTTACAATCTTGTTATTATTAGTATTTCCAAATGTTATCAACAGTATCTTTTTTTTCATTAAATTAGTGTTATTGTTGAACCCAAAATTGTATACATAGTTGCTCCGATTTCACTAAAGATATACATATCTTTAAGCCCGTTTGACACGATCATAATTTTGTTACCAAATTTATAATGATATTTGTAATGGAATAGAACATCCTCTTTGTCCATAAACATTCGTTTCCAATTAAACCAATTTGTTACCTAATTTATTACCAATTTGTTAACTAATTTGGTAACTATTTATGACTGTGTTAATCAGGCTTAAATGTACATAGAAACAATTACGTGACACGAATGTGACCCACCGGGCGTGATCGGACGTGAGGGCCAAAATAAAATCGTGAGCGTGAGTGATCGTGAATCAAACATAAAAAGTCGTACGTGTTTGGTCGTGATTACATTTTTAGTTACGTGAGCGTGCGTGATCGTGAACAAAAAGTGACTCACGCGCCCACCTCCAAGGCCGAAACGTCGTCAAATATATATTCACAACAATAAATTGATATAAACTACATTGAAGCTTGAATCCAAAAATATACTCCTATAAAATTTTATTTTGTTTATAACAAAAGTCTGTTTTATTAAGATGTGACTGTCAGAGAGTAATTTCTTCAATTTATTGAATTGACGAAGATGAGAGTCGAATTTGTTTGTTTGGTATTGTTTTGTGTCTACTACTGATGGTAAATAAATATATGCACACTTCAGGAAAGAAGGCCATTTTTTCTGCGGTGCTTTGTAACTACATAAGCGCACCTCGAAAAAATATGCATTTCTCTCTCTTCATGTATTGTATAGCATACTATTTCATTTAGCGAAAAAGCAAAGTATGAAATTACCAATATTCATGGTTAATCAAAAAGAAAGGCTATTTAAAAAAATCGATAAAGATGGCTAATCAGTAATCAACAATCAAAGAGCAATATTCGTCAATTGTAATTATAGATGAAACAATAAACCCCACTGGCGTAAATAAAACTCAATTAACTCGAAAAATAAAGGATTACAACAATGCAACAAAAAACAAGTAGGAATCAAAATCCAATAACCAAATATTTATTAATGAAACGTTGGCAAAAACCGCGCAAACATTACACAAACAAAACAGAAAACAAAACACGACGGGTGGCTTTTGTTTCACAGCAGCCTACTGCATGCATGCTGCACCCAATAAAATAAATCAGAACTGGCTTTGTACAGAGGGGGTAGTTTTATTTTCTTCTCCAACTTGAATTATGGCCGGTTTTTGTGGTGCTAAATTATCGGTACCGACGACACGAATTGCTATCGAATTGCGACGATAACGTTGCTAGGCAATATGCAAATTACACGCCAATCAAACCCAAGATTTTACACATTACAACGTACGACATTTTGTAGACAGAAGTTTTCAGTCGGTGAACGATATGTAACTCGCATTCAAATTGTTCATTATTCATTCATAATGAACGAGTTGCTTGGTCCATGATCGTTTCGTTTTCGTACTGTCAAAATGTAGACTAAAATTCAAGGCAATATATTTCAGACAGTATTACAGGCTTTTCATTATTTATATTAAAAATAGAAAATAAATAAACTAACAAGTAATGCCCGATAAATATGCGTAACGAGCGTAATTCATTTCTTCCTCAGAAATGTTGTTGATTCTTGAAGTGGTAGCAACAAGGTAGCGATTGGATTCAAGTAAACACAGGATGATCACACGAAAATGAACCATTAATTATTTACGTAAGAGACATCATAATTATTTTCAAACAAGCAAATTTCATATGGGCACATGGGCAAAAAGATATTGTAACAAAAAGCGTTGTATGACTTCTTGTTCCGGTGATACCAACTTTACAATTCTAGATGAAACATAAATACTATATTTTTTTAAATTTTCGAAAAGTACACAAAATTTACTTTTTTCACGATTGTCTAGAAAATGAACTGTTATACCGGACAATACTTCTTTACTGAGCTAGCTCGGAATTTTTTTTATGTGGGATCGGAAAGTAACATAAATGTTTCTATGGCGATCAGTTGTTTATTAATTAATTTCTTATTCCCTCGCAATAAAAAATATAATAATGCATGACTATAGATTTTTATTTATTCTTTTATTCAGGACCGCGAAAAAAATATTCTACCCAATATGACCTGAAAGTTATACTTTACTGGGCTCACAAGCTTTCAAAACTCGCCTATGGCTCGCTCTGGAATATGCTTGCTCACCTAGTAAAGTATCACTTTCAGGTCTTGTTAGATAAATTACTATTACAATAACGGTAAACAAATAGTACGTTGTATTATCAAAAATTACGAACGTTTGAAATATGAATATATATTTAATGAAAAAATAGATTGTCCGAGTTACATTTTTCTGTTTATGGATAATAGTATATTTTTAGAAACTTCATTTAGCAGCATTAACTGAACAACAGAATCAAAAAAACAAAATTCGCTATTTTATTTTTTCATACTATTTGTTTACCACAATACTACAGCAAGTTTTTTGTACTTTTGAAAATTATAAAAATTTCACCCTTTGTATCCATTCTCCGAGAGCGGAAGTAAAAAACCGCATACGACAACTTATTGCTTATATTGTCTACATGAAATTTACTTATTTGAAGATAATCGCTATCTCCCTCAATAACGCAGATATTTGCTGGTTCTTTCTCGCGTGATCACCATATCTTGATGGTATCTGGATCAGAATCTGTACCAAACATGATATTAGATGAGATAATATGGACATGTAATACTGTTACCACGAATCTAGGATAGGGTCATATAAAAAAAAATATATTTAGTTTTCTTTCTAGTGGCCGCGTGCCTGAATGTCAGGTCGCGAATCTGGGAAACCGGGTTCGATCTTCGATCCCGACCGACGCCAAATATTTCGAATTTTAAATGGTACAAAATTAACCCCTGTGGTGCACTCTCCACGCCAGCTATGAGTGCCCGTGAGGTGACGCCTAGTAAGCGCCCGCACCGTGCAAATATTTCATCATTACTGATATCTGAGTACAAAGCAGATTGGCACACCCAGCAATGGGTAATATGCCGTGATGATATATTTATTTATTTATTTCATAAATAAAAAATTTACCTAATATTATGCATATATACATAAAAAATATGTAATATTATTATACTTTTCATTCATGATTTTCTTTATAAAGATTCTGAGTCTGATTTTGTGACGTCATAATTTTGTACACAAATACACGATAGTGAGGCACACACGTACTCGTGCCTGTAAAATCAATTTTCGGTAAATTATTTGAATTTGCTACTTCTAAATTAGTTTCCATAATCAAATTAAATAATACACAATAAAAAATAAAAGTACGAGTATAAAACAACTTGTTGCTGTCAACATTTGGTTTCAAGACACAATGACATAAATGTTAAATGTAGTTCCATTTTTACTCGGCAGGCGACGCTTCATTCGCAAAATTAAGACGTCATTTGAAATTTTATATAAACTTTAAAAAAATATTTCTGTAAAACCAGAAACTTATGTGACATAAAATATATATTTTTTAATAAGTAGTTTTAAGTGTTTCCAGAAAAAAAAATGTAAATGTGGTATGGCCCCATTACATGTACTTAACGGTTTAAAATATGTATTCTTCGACTGGATCAAAGTAATACTGGAAAAAATTGGAGAAAAACAGTCTGATGAAAACGTTTGAAAATTGTTTTATTACATAGCCGACGTTTCGGCACCAAATATGCTTTCTTACATTTCCCTGAAGAAGGCATATTTGGTGCCGAAACAATTTTCAAACGTTTTCATCAGACTGTTTTTCTCCAAGTTTTCCCAGTATAACGGTTTAAGTTTTAAAATGCACCTTCACTACTGTAAACTCAGAATAGTCATAATTAAACTACGTCATTTGTATCAATTTCGACATATTCTCTTAATACCAGTAAGATTTAGGCCCAATACTTTCAACCCCGGTTAAACAGTGTGTTAACTTAACTGCCAGTTAAAGGAAAAATAAAGCATCGTCGAAATTTCGACTTGTTTTTGTTATACTGACAAAAGATAAAGTTAAAATATCAAAAATCACGGCCTGCTAGTTAGGCTCCCATCGTTAAAATAAAAGCTCTCTCTTTGCAGATTCAAATCATTCTATCCATATAAACGTCTTAGATTCTCTTCTTTTTCTTTCTGCTTTAGGGGTGAGAATATCTAGCTCTAATTGAATTTATTATTCCCCGATATGAATAATGCTTTCTGCTCTATCTAAGACCCCTGAATCATGTATTCTCGGTATGTCCTCCTCCGTATATCTTCCACCGCTTGTGAATATTAATCCGGTAATTCCGGGCGCTGACCACAGCCTGTAAACTGAACTCCGGCACTGGAGCGAACCGGAACCCCACCGGACAATCACTGGCCGAGCAGACGCCATAAACATTCAATGCATACTGCAGGCATGCTTGGTGGATCAGCGCGTTTCAAATGCAACTCAATTCAGGCGATGTAGAATTTGATACAGGTTGTTTGGACTGCAAATTTGTATTATACATTGATATAGGACATAACACTATGTTTAGTTAATATATCAAGAGAGCAGTAACTATCAAACTGACTAACGGAATAGACTGATGACCGAATGTGCAAATATTTGGTTGAAATTTCCGTAAATAAATAAATATGTGGAATTCGTTCTCCGATCAATAAAGTTTCATTTCAGCTTCTTGTCTGTATGATGATATATGGTCAAATTTACGCACATTATACAAGAGCGGAGGCAAGAATTTTGAAAATTAAATTCACCAATCGCTTTCTCCCTTTCATTATAGTTAAAAGTTTTTACTATGTTGGTATTATCAGCATATGAATATACCGCACAGTTTTTTAGAGGTAGATTTTAGTGGTAGATTCCAAAAGTTTCGCCAATAGGTTACTTGCGTGGTACTGAAAATCTGATATCTATCACTAAATACCTAAAGTAATGTTGAAAACGTATATAAAAATATAATTTTTTTTTCAAACGTCGTAGAAATGGCATTTTTTGTGACTTTATTCACAAGGTAGAAGTTTCATTTCTACTCCGCCGGAGTAGCAATAAAATAAATAAGTATCCATAGAAACTACATACAATTAGCGAATAAAAAGTAGTGCGTTTGAAAAAAAAAATTAATGTGTCATTCGGAATAAAAGTGTCTTTGTGTGCCTCGCATGTAATTGTCCGACTTGCTTCGCTCGTCGTGCAAACTTCCATGCTCGCCACATAAAGTATCACTTTTACTCCTAATAACACAATATACTATTACAAAAAAAAATATATTTTAAGATTTACTTTGACGTCATTATTTTGAAGTGGAGAAAGGGATGCATATTTAACTGTCTCTCTTCTTTATTACTTACAATTTGCGTGATTTCTGTTACTTTTATTACGTATTTCGATTTGTTAAGCAGGATTTTGAAGGATTTTAACTTAGCTTATACTCGTACAAGATTAAAATGACAAACGAAAATATTAACCTCCAAACTATTATTCAAACGTCAAACAGATGATCTATCAGGTTTAAATTACCTGCACATGCCGTTGCTATTGGACGTGACGTACCGATTAATGAAAATTTTGACAAAAGAAAAAATATGGGTAGCAAGTTTTTATCGTTTCTTCAAAAATATTAAATAAAAAATCGGATGTGGACACCACACGACTTCCTTGTACGCAAGACTAATATGAAGTATAGACTCAATTATAAAATTGCACGTATTTGACGTAATTTGACATAAACATCTATTTTTTATTCTTTTGTTATTTTTTGTCCTAATCCATAGCAAGCTTCATTACAAAAACCAACAAATATATAAGTTTTAAATTTACATATCTGGCTTATACAAAGGGCTAATTTAATAATACTTGATGTGCTAGACGCAGAATTTAATTCTCTAAAACTCTTATTTGAAGCATTTACTTCTAAAATCAAAATGAAATCATTTTACTCAAGAAAAACTGTTAACAACTTCAGGTAATATACCACTTCCGGTTAGCCTGTTTTAACCAAAATCTGCTATGTTATTCCAATTGATATAAAAGTCTTATATACTAAATTTGAAAAGTTTTGGATTATATTTTAATATAGTTTGTCATCAAAATCTATTACAGGCTTCAAATAAAGTACCATTTCTGGAAATTATGTAATGACCAAAAAGGGAGGTGCACAACTAGATGTTATAGAAGTCCTAAATACATAATTTCAACCTTCTACGGCTTACCGTTTTTGAGTTATGCGAGATACGTACGTACGTACAGACGTCACGACTAAATTAGTCAGAATGGATTCAGGGATGGTAAAAATGGATATTTCCGTTGAAATCTGAAAACTGAAATTTTTCGCGAATACAATACTTCCTTTACTTTGTACAAGGAAGTAAAAATGGCACGCAAGTACCCCATTTTAGCAAGTCATTGGACATATGCAGGGGTTTACCAGTTTCAACTGTTTAATTGAGTGATTCTATTGGTGACAAGTTGTTGCACGCTGAATCACTTCTTCCTTTTGTCTCCCTGTCTATGGGTTGCATACAGCTCTCGCCATTTACCCTCACTAATCCTTGCCGCAGTTTTTTATTACTGCCGGTTAAATTAAAACCAGTGCTATACTGTATCTGTTTTAAGATTGCAGTAGTGCGAAGATAGAAGCAGTTTGATCTTGTTTTCTGATTGGATAATACCTCGAAAGTATCCAACCAAACAACAAGATCAAACTGCTCCTACTTTCAGACCACTGCAATATTAAACCGGATACAGTATACATTGAAATATAACGGGCCAACTACTGAAATATATTATTGACTGGAATGCGCATACGTACTATGATAGTGAAGGCCTATTGGATTCCGCTGCTGGAGGAATCGAGAAACATTGGAACAATTCGTGAGTTGACGAAAATTATGGTAGCATATTATAATCCGAAATCTCATAGCTCATACTCTGTAAGACTCAATTGTCACAAGTCCTACGCATCTCGGGTCCTTTCGGCAAAGTTCAATTTCCACTGGGAAAAATACATATGCAGTAGAAAGACAGGTTCAACATTAGGAGAATATATGTCTCTCTTGTTTCTTAAAAGAAATTTATCTAGCGATCTGTAAGATATTCATAAATAAATAAATAAAATAAATATATCATCCCGGCTTATTACCCATTGCTGGGTGTGCCAATCTGCTTTGTATACAGATATCGGTAATGATGAAATATTTGCACCGTGCGGGCGCTTACCAGGCGTCACCTCACGGGCACTCATTGCTGGCGTGAAGAGTGCACCACAAGAGTAAATTTTGTGCTATTTAAAATTGGAAATATTTGGCGTCGGTCGGAATCGAACCCGGTTCCCCAGATCGCGACCTGACACTCGGCACGCGGCCACGGGACCCCGTAAGATATTCAAATAGTAATAATATAATTACTAGGGTTACAGGGTCCAACAGAACTAATTTTTGTCCATAATTAAATTCCAGCCCCTCCTTCATCCCTCTTAAAACAACATTTAATGTAATTCTTGCCGTCGCTGAAAAGTTAGGGATGATATATTAAACATCGATGGAAGCCAACACAGAGCGAAGCAGAGTGATTGGCTTCCGGCGGATCGCCAGTGTAGCAAATAGGTTTTCTGATCCAAATTTATAAATACATATATCATCACGGCATATTACCCATTGCTGGGTGTGCCAATCTGCTTTGTCCACAGATTTCGGTAATGATGATGACATATTTGTACCGTGCGGGCGTTTACCAGGCGTCACCTCACGGGCACTCATTGCTGGCGTGGAAAGTGCACCACAGGGGTTATAATTTATAAGGTTAAAAAAATATTAAATTAATATAGAATAAACACTAAAATTACTGTATTATACTTATTTATAATGATGTTAAATTTGCAAGAATTTTATATCTTTAATCTATAGTATTTCAATATGACTACCTACTTACCGTTTTTTTAAAAAAAATTACAGTAGTATCCATTATATGAAACATATTACATATTTTGTAATTTCACAAAACAAATTTAAATATTACGTTCAACAATAGACATGTTACAAAATTTTAGTTGAGTAATGCGGATTTAAAAAATTACTTCATCTAGTGCGCTCCGTGTAGTGGCGCAGGTTTTAAATGTGAGTAGTAACGAAGACTGTATACTACTACTCGGCTATGTTCGGTTCGACACGAACATGCGCGAACTGGGCCAGCAATTGACATTCAATGGGCCTTCAATTCAGCGTACGCTGATAGTATGCGAGTTCCACTCATTAATATATTTCAGAGGGGCCAACTTATATCATTCGACTGTGATAAATACAAATATGTATGTGGCTGAATTACATTTTAATGAGAAATCACACGGGATTCGAATGCACAGAAAATAGTTGGGGTGACGTCACAGCCGACTAAGAGATATTGTTTACTTGGAAGATTCACGTTAATCGCTGCAATGTCCATATACATGCCCGTGTTCACTGAACTTGATTTGAGGTATTTTCTAAGGAAAAATCTCTTTCTTTCTAAATATGCCCATAAAATTTGTAGTACATTGCACAGGTCCCAAATCCTAAGACACGCAATTCCCGTTAGGCATAAAACGAAGATAACCGAACACGCTTAGTTTTGTATTGGCGCCACACGTGAAGCCCACCTTACTCAACTAAAAAGTATGGACAAATGATAATTGTTGAACTTCAAATTTAATACAATAATGAGGATTGTTAGTTTTCTAAATACAAACACAATAACTTAACCTAACGCACAAAATTCACACTCATAAAGTTCGGCCAAGGAATTATAATACTGATATGTATTTCATATTCCACTGTAAACCGAATTTTGTCGATAGTACCCGAATACTTGAGACCTAACGGAAAATGTGTGCAATGCAATTTGTGTGACATGCACCTTGGGACATACGAAGTGTTCCGAAAATTCGAGCAAATAATTATAATGATATGTATTTTCAGTATAATCCGAATTTTTCCGAGAGTACCCGAACATTTTATACCTAATAAGAAATGTGTGATGAAACTTGTGTGTCGTTCTACTTGGGTAATACGAAATTCTCCGCACCATCAAATCATTCTATTATAAATCGCCCGCTTTGTGTTTCCATAAAAATGATTGTCGAGCAAATGGATTTTTGGCTGAAGGATTCCAATCTATTTTCTAGGACAGATGTGATAGAAAAATAAATAGCCGAAAGGCAACGTGCTGAGAATATTGGCATACAACAGTAAGCTGAATATAACGAGCAAATATCAACGATTTCTTTGTAGTGAAATAGGACGCATTGCAAAGCTTTGTACAAACTTATTGTACGCTGAGAAAAGATGCATAATCTCCTTACATATCGGAATGTATGTAGTATCCATCCCGTAAAATTCTTACAAACAGTAAAAGAATTCTTTCTGTGTCGCATCGCATTCCTGCAGTAAACCATTCAAAGCAAAGGATTCCTCCTTTTTGTCGAAGGTAGCCGACTCTCCTCGAACTCTCACGAGATAAGTCAAGCCACGTGCTAAGCGTTTGTCAATTGTTATCGCTGGCTATACCGCAATCTGTAGACTTCTCACACTTGGAAAAAAAGACAAGTGAGCAACAACGGAAACCGGAAGCAGCGCATTTACTCTCTACTAGCAAGAGTGGGGGAAGTCCGCAAGGTCATGACGTAATGATGGTCGTAAATTACCCTGCCTCGCTTCAAAAACGGAAATTCGTAAAACTGTCCGAGATATGAAGGCGGCGAGAAGCGATGTTCTATGTTGTTTATGGTGACGGGGCGCGAAATTTAAATATGGAAACTCGTTAAGGTTTTATTTCGCTGATAACACATTCATTACTCGAAACCAGAACGAAGGCTATAATATTATTTCTCAATTTGCTTTGTTAATTCCAGAACCATTACCACTAGACAATAAAATTCATAAACGCTTAAAAAGGTGTTTTACTCATTTGTAGTTTCATACTCTATCTTTGTTGTTAAATTAAGGTATATTAAAAAACATATTTTGGCAGTTTCGCCGTTTTTCATTCATACAAAAGTTTCACGGAAAGTACACCCCTAGAATGATGAATCCAGGTCCAAATTAACACAAATATTTACAGTTAGCAATTAGCAATAGATTAACACACTTCTTCGATATTGTGTTTCGAAATGTCCGAAATAAATACGTCTTCGCCATCCTAGTTAAAGCAGTAAAATGCCTAGGATCTAGTGACTTGTAAAGTATACCATACAAAATACAAAATATGAACATCATTTTCTGCAAGTGCAAACCGCTTGCCAGACTAAATATTTTCTAGTAAATTACGATGTTTTTATATTAATCGTCAACTTCGAATTGTTGTTTGTAAGTAAAAAACTCTCAAACGAGAAACTGTGAAAGTCAATTTTCACTTTTGATGTACGAGTATTCATCATCTATTATTACGTAATCCACGTGTGTTATACATTGGTGTATAGTATTTTAGTATGGGTTTGGAATTTTGTTTTTCATTCCGATTTTGGGCTTTTTGAATTTCCAATGTCGTCAGTCCTTTTTTTTCAAAATACGATGAAGATGTTCAACTTTTTTAGTCACATCCCTTAGTTTAGATTTTGTTGAATGCTTTGCATTATCTTCATTTCAGTTTTTTTTTCTTTCTTAATATTGCACGATGTTCCTATATGCACCTGACTTTATATCTACTGACAAAAGTTCAGAAAAATTCTTTTGAATTCATTTTAGAACTAAAAGACGAAAACACTTATTTAATAAATAACCCGAAACCCGAAGACGTCTCAGAAATGTATTTAATACTAAAGCCTGTAGTACACAGTACACGAGTAAATATATCAAATTATTTCTCGTATGAAATCCAATGTGAATTTTATTGTTCTAACCTTAAAAACTGTCCAGTTGTCAGTTCTCAAACAACAACTATCAAATAAAAAATATAATTGAAATCTGCGATGATATCAGTCCAATATTTTACTTCCATACACTTAAAAACATATCATTTTAAAAATCGTGTGATGCAGAATTGTACGCAATTTTAACCTACGCTAAATTACTACTAGAGAGCCACTATAGCAACAGAAGAATCTCTATAGTAACAGACATCCAAGCTGCAATAAAAGCACTAGAATCTTGTGAGACAGAATCTGGACTTGTTCTGGAGTGCATCCACAGATTAAATGCACCCGGAGCGAGGAACAAATTGAAATTAATATGGGTACCCGGGCATTCGGAGATCGAAGGAAACCAGGTAGCAGATAGTCTGGCTAAGAAAGGGACAAATTTCCTTTCACAGGACCAGAACTGGCTTTCGGAATCTCAGCGGAGACAGTTAAGCTGGAAATAAAAACATTGCTGAACAATGGTACAAGAATCACTGGTTGGAGTCACCAGGGCAGAGACACTCAAAGCTCTTCCTAAATGAACTAACCAACAAAAGAATGGAATGTTTATTCCTAATGAGCAAACAAGACGTTAGGTTAATAGCAGGACTTCTAACTGGACACTGTCTACTAAACAAACAACTGCACTCGATGGGACTAACACAAGAACGAACATGCAGGGAGTGTGGTGAAGAGGAAGAAACCCCTTAGCACCTTACATGTCACTGTGAAGCCTTTATGAGCAGCAGATATAATATTCTGGGAGCAGAAAAGATCCAGCAGGATATCCTAAAAGATCTAGATCTGAAAAAAACCCTGGAGTTTATTAAACAAACAGGACTCCTAGAATAGGAGTAAATCTGGAGGGTACAAAATATGTACAGGTCGCAGTACAGGGATCCACAGGAGACCACCGCTTATAATATAATATAATAATAATACGATGCTATTTAAAATGATATATTAACTCATGTACTTCAGGCTTATCTAAACTTATCGTAGGAAGTAAATATGTAGATATTTATGAATCAACTGTTAAACTTTTTTATCTTCTGTGGCGAAGTGTTCCAGCACCAGCCTTATATATATAGTGTCGTACTACATCCTAACAAATATTTCATGACCTATTACTATCCTTTTTAAGTCCTTGACCCATCTAAATTTATATTAATATCCAGATTCCTCGATAAGCGAAACATAAACAAATTTTCTTACTAAATCTTTTATCAAAGCGAACATAATTATTTCCCTTGATAGCTAGCGATTACTTGGTTGCTCATAAGTTTTCTTTGTTTTATACACTAGTCACGCGATGAAATGCGATAGAAATTTGAAGAAAACTTACCAGTAAAGTTTGCAGTCTCATGCTGCCGCTTGGGAATCTTCCTAGTACAGCTCTGAAGCCGATGAACTATTTACCACGAGGTTTCCCATTCATACGGCCCTGGAAAGAAAAAAAAAGATTATAATATTAGACAAATAGGTCAAAGAAACAGGAATATTATTTTATGCACAACTGCATTAAAATTGTTTGTTTACATTTTCGTTACCAGAACGGAAACTGAAAGATTACATCCTGCGGACGGTAAAGTAGCACATGCGGGCGGTAAAGTACAGCAAAACCCCGGTCACTTGTAAACAAAATGTCAAAAATACAATTGTAAATATAATCCTCACTGTTATTTTTCAAAAATGATATCAGTAACGCTAAAGTTTCACTAGCTTTTATTAGAATTGCTTTAGGAATTTATATAATTTGAAAATATTTTGTACTAACTGTAGATTTTCGGAAAATGTTTAAACAATTCGTCTTTTGTAAAACTTCAACTTATATAGAAGCGCAATAGAAAAATGAATTCGCTACAATTAGATATTTTGTTAAAATATAACGATTTTGGACATATTAATATGCTTCAATTAAATAGTTTATGCCTCTTCAGTTTAATTCTTACCTAATGGTTAATAAACAGTCAATTTAGCCTTAATAAAAGTGCAAGATATAATAGTAAAGATTGGAAGCATATTAGAATAGGGATGTTGCAAGCATTTTTATATGACTTCCAAGTATTAAATTTTAAAAATATTGTTTTTACCTTCCGTCACCTTTAGGTAAGGAAGGTATTGTCTTTGGTCAAAAAATTCGATGATGAGTTTTTACTCAATAAGCACGTTTTAGAGTCCCTAGAATACGAATTTACTATTTTTACGATGATGTCTGTATGTGTGCGTGTGTGTGTGTGGATGTGTGTGTGTGTGGATGTGTGTGTGTGGATGTGTGTGTGTAACAAAATTTTCGTCTGCGATAACTCTAATACTACAGTTACAAAAATTATAATTTTTTCGTATACTTCTTCGTTACATCCATAGGAAGAGCTGATTAGATTTTGGTTACAATTGGTCAACCGGAAGTACCATCATTTGAAGATTTTAACAGTTTTTCTTGAAAAAACTATGTTAAATATAATTTTTTCACATTTGATGTTATTATAAATATTAAAGAATATTTTATTCTCTATACGATTTGACTGCATTTTATACTTAATATTAAATGGATATTGAGTTAAAAAATTATAAAGAAATTAAATTTCATAAAGTAGCCATACCTGTGGAAACAACTACTATATTAAGAAAATTCTGATTGAAAGATGTCAGTGTCAAGTGAAATTGACATAGTGTGTCTGTTTTATAATTTTACTGGAAATATAGGATCTTTTGCTTTCTCTATGGAATTTGTATAAAATACATACAACTGCTTTAAGGTAATGTACAAGAAATAATAATAATAAATCTTTTTTTTCTGCAGATACATTACACTGTATATAGAAAACGTCACAAAATAATAATTTTCTGTATGAAATTTGCATAAAATACATGCAACTGCCGGAAGCTAATGTACAAGAAATAGAATATTTAATTTAGCAAGGAACTTTCCGTATGAAATTTGTACAAAATATATAGAACTGACGGAAGGTAATGTGCTGGCCACATCAGATTTTTTAAAGAGCCTCAAATTTGAAAAAATCGCGTAATATCCATTGGATATTTTACAATTAATTATTGATATTTGTGTAATATTTTGAAAAAGTCACGTGATCTGAAACAGAATATGACGTCAGAGCACATACAGTTTAACATGTGACAAACTATCGCCTACTTTTATTTATATAAATAACGTAAACTGTTTTCGTAACGGCTCTGAATGACGTACTGTATGTGCTCCGACGTCACAGGAGTGGGGGGTTGTTTTCCATAGCGCAAATCTTTTTATTTAATTATTTACGAAAATAATAATAAATTATTATTTTTTGTATTACTATGAAGAATATTGCATAAACTTTCATTTAAAATACTTTTAAAAAAAATATGAAACCGGCTCATATTGAATATGTTTTATTTTTTTATTATTATTATTTCATTTGATAAATACCATTTGTTTCCTTTGACGTACCTGAACCCGGTATAAGCACGATACATTAATACACTACAAATCAAGTGTATCGGTATAGCGTACATTACCATACGGGATGCCTTCTAGTTAACGAATAAATAAAACAAAACACTACACATCTTGAAATATTAGATCTTATCTTTTCTATGGGATTCTACCACTACGTTTCTTTACCTATGGTTTGTTTGGTTCTTAGGATTTCTTAGAATGAAAAGACGAAAGCATTCTTAAAATTATTTTAAATATTTTTAAAACTAGTTACATCGTAACTACCAAGTTTCATCAGTTTTATACTAACAATCTACTATGTTTATAAAAACTTTCATATTACAAAATACTAAATAGTGAAAATTACGGCTGGCTTTTTTTTTTTTTTTTTAATTTAAAACCTCTCAACAGGATTAAATCCCAATTACAGAGAGGTTTACGTATACAAACATCCATGCCTTAGTGGGACTCGAACCCAGAACCCCTAGCGTACTCATGACTACGAGCCGTTGCTCTAACCATTGAGCCACCGGAGCCGACATTTACTAATAGTAACAGAATTTAACTCAAATAGTTACTATTTTTTTAACGAGTTGGGTTACATAATTCGGCTGATTCATCAGTAATCAAAGGTGAGCTTATATTTCTCACATAGAAGCACTTTCAAATTTTGAAGTAAGCGTCTGCTGTTAAAAAGGATACCAAATATATAGTGTGACACTGAAAAACGGGCCACTCAAAAGAAACTTTTTTATTTTTAATTATTTCTTAATTTTTACTTTTATATATTTGAAATCTACGTGAAATTACCAATTCAACGATATGCTTGAAGTGCATTTTTATTGAAGAAATAAATTATAAAAACGTAAGAGAAAATTATGAATTAAACTGCTAAGCCATAATTTCAGGCAGGCTGTGAAAACGGATCAGATAATATTGAGTGATATTTAAGTTAATTGTTTAAATAGTAAATTATTTTTTTGTGCAACTGGACGCGAAATAAGTATTTTGCAGCCGCAATACAGGCCGCGAAATTAGGTAAACAATCACTTTGACACTTGAGAATTGCATGATTTTGTTTAGCAAATGTCAATCCCATAGCCACCTTGAAAGCTAACTTTCTATTTACAATGAAACTGTTTAAAATTAATAAAATTTGTAATTACATATTTTTTACGATTGCACAATAGTATATTGTGTTATTAGGAGTAAAAGTGATACTTTGTGTGGCGAGCATGGAAGTTTGCACGACGAGCGAAGCGAGTCGGACAATTGCATGCGAGGCACACAAAGACACTTTTACTCCGAATGACACATTATATTTTTTTTTCAAACGCACATATTTAATTAAAATAATTTAACACGACGTTATTAAAAACATTTTCCGTGAAGTAGGTACGTTTGCGGATTTCAATTGCTCTGTTGCTATGGATACTTTCGTGTGTTCAGTTTTTGTTATAAACATTCAAGTGAAAATTTTCACACTTTTACGTTTTGACGTTTGAAAAGAATTGTATAATTTTATATCGTCTATGTGTGAAATTGAAAATGTTGCAATTTGAAAAATTAAAATGTACACCTCCTGAAGTTGTGGAATTAGAGAAGGCTGCTATTGATAAATTGTTCCCAACTAAGTCTAGCAAGTTCTATGAAGCGGTGTATAAGAGATTTCTTTATTGGTGTGATGAGAAAAACATTAAAAATTATTCTCGGCATACTTTTCGGAAATGGCAAATCAATGTAAAATGAAAAGCTCAACTATGTGGTCACAATATTCAATGATAAACATTAAACATGGGATAAATATTGGCAATTATTTAAAACTTCATGCTTATGTTCTTATTTGATGTTTCAGATGAGACATATTTGGCGATATTCCCATACTTTTCTTCTTTATTTAAGGAATGTAATTCATTCATTTTGTTAATCTTGTGCCTAAATTTTACATTTCTATCTATATTTCAATTCATCTTCCTACAATATAATCTTTTTGTATCACTTTAATTCGAAGTATTCTTACCTTTATTACCGTCCCTGTTATTGTAATCTGTACGTCTACTGTACTTTAATTATATTTGTTATTTCGTTAAAAGTATGTAAACTGTCTATATTTCATTTTATAGGTTATCAATTTCAATCTTATGTCAGTAACTTTATTCTTAGGTTATCTAGTGAGTTATAGTGACATTTAGGGCGATAATACAGATTTCTATTGTACAAGTTACTTCTTATTGGCTGATTCTATATAGTTTCTATGGATATTTATTTATTTTATTTCTACGCCGCCGGAGTAGAAATAGCTTATTTCTACGCCGGCGGCGTAGAAATGAAACTTCTACTTTGTGAATCAAGTCACAAAAGATGCCATTTTTATGACGTTTGAAAAAAAAAATATTGTGTACACCTTGTCCGCGAAATCCTTTAGCGCCCTTGAAATTCTCGGTAGGCTAAAGAGTGATTTCGCGGCCTTAATATGCAAATAACTATTGTAAGATTCTATATTTTGTTACAAAAAAAAAATATATATTAATTTGTTATTACTGCCTACCTGATTTGGCGTTGCTCTTACGTTTTTGTAATTTATTTATTTAATAAGAATGCACTTCAAGCATATCGTTGAATTGGTAATTTCACGTGGATTTGAAATATATAAAAGTAAAAATTAGGAAATAATTATAAATAAAAAAGTTATTTTGAGTGACCCGTTTTTCAGTGTTAACCTGTATAGCCGTTTATGTAGATGTCTATGTCTATGAAATTATGTAAAGGATGCACAAGTTATGCTTTCTCCTTCTAAAACGAAACTTAGATTTGGAAGCCCGTAAGGTAAAGACTTTGCTAAGTATAAAGTATATAAGCTAGTCAATGCAGCATAAGCGATCAAACGCGTGATACCTATGGGGTGCATAATTATTAGAAGGACAACTAGATCATTCACTTTGTACAGGGTCCAGTTTAAGGCGACCAGAGCATCTCGACGGATTACTTGGGCGAAAATTACAAGTGAAACCTATGATATGAAAGTTAACTTTACCCAAAAAGGTAGAGTAGTCAAACCGTTCAGAGAAGGGGTAGTAGGGTTTGCGTCTGCTATAAAAATATAATAAATAAATCATCACGGCATATTTCCCATTGCTGGGTATACCAATATGATTTGTACACACTTACACAGATATCGGTAATGATGATTACATATGGGTCTCCTGGCCGCGTGCCTGAGTGTCAGGTCGCGAATCTGGGGAACCGGGTTCGATCCCGACCGACGCCAAATATTTCCAATTGTAAATGGCACAAAATTGACCCCTGTGGTGCACTCTCCACGCCACCAATGAATGCCCGTGAGGTGACGCCTGGTAAGCGCCCGCACGGTGCATATATTTCATCTGTGTACAAAGCAGATTGGCACACCCAGCAATGGGTATAATAAACCGTGATGATATATTTATTGTATTTATTTATGATTACATATTCGTACTGTGCTGGCGTTTACTGGGCGTCATTTCATGGGTACACATTGCTAGCGTGAAGAGTGCGTGGGATCGCTTTTGTGCAATTTAAAATAGGAAATCATTTTGGCGCCGGTCGAGGTCGATCCCAGGTCACCAAATTCGCGATCAGACAATCAGGCACAGACACACACTCACGATGATTTCGTCTCAGACACATAATTCAGAACCTTTTCAAATTAAAAAGTGGCATTTAATTTCGCCCGCAACTTGGTAATTTACTATGTTTAAAAAAACAGCTATCTGTCCCTATTTTTTCAATCACTCTGTAGGTGCGTTCGGTAAATGAGTTCTATTCACACTTTTCACTCTACGCACTCCTACCTTCGTTCGGTAATTAGGATGGAGTCAAGTTAAGTGAAAAGTGTTAATTCTGTAAACCCAACCAAATGCAAGGGTACATGGAGTGAATACGAGGAAATTTTACGTTTTGAATGTTTAACGTCAAATTTTAACAATTTCAAGAGAGTATTTTCGCCCATTTTCTACAAGTGTAATTAATAATACTGATGAGTGTATTACCACAAATACGAATGCAAATGAAACATGTTCTAGTCTTATCATTGCAGAAAGTGAAAAATTCATATTTTCTTCAGAATCATTAAAGAATAATTATTTTGCAAACTAAATAACTTCTGAATGATTCATTGTTGAAAAGGAGGTTATTTTATTTGTGCTAAAATTTTAACTCCATTCGTTCGGTTAATCAGAAATAATGGAGTGTACCTTGTTTCCTCGATACACTCCAACTCCAGCGCTACTCCCATTCTACTCTAATACCGCTCCGTAAATACTCCAACTCCGTATGATTTACCGAACTTATTAAGATCAATTCGCATTATGTATAACATAAGTTTCAGTTACGTAACGTATTTTATACAGTAAAATAAATGCAGATATTCGCACTAACTACCAACGCCGTAGCAAAGCAGCATCACTTGACTCCAGGTATTGTTTCAGACAATATTTGACGGAACTTTGCCTGTTCGTTGATTGTAATTGACTGCACTTGTGAACATATTGTGAAATTGAGTACCGTATTTTCTTAACATAGAAAAAATACTTTAAAATGATTAAATTAGACAAAATGAAGCTCTTTGTAGTATGCAGGGTGCAAAATACAGTGACAAAAAATATTAGTAAAAATCCTTTGCATGATTTAAAAAAAACTCCCTTTCTATTATCGTATTCAATAAATTAGGATGAATCCACACTGACTTCATTGTAAGTTAGCCTCTTCTTCATACAGAATTTTCCAACACATCTAATAAAACTAACAGGTTTTGAATATGATATGATCTTCCACACTGTCAACGAATTGACAATATGTATTAACTTATAATACTTTTTGCGCAAACGGACTTGGAATAAGCATTTCGTAGCCGTAATACAAGCCGCGAAATTGGATTTCGCGACCGTTGTTATGGTAACGACCGCGAAATGAATTTCGCGGCCATTGTCATGGTAGCGGCCGCGAAATTAGGTAAACAATCACTTTGACACTTGATAATTGCATGGTTTTGTTTATCAAATGTCAATCCCATAGCCAACTTGAAAGCTAACTTTATATTTACAATGAAACTGTTTAAAATTAATAAAATTTGTAATTACATATTTATTACGGTCGCACAAAAAATATTGTGTATACCTTGTCCGCGAAATCTTTTAGCGCTCTCGATATTGTCTTGCCTCGGCCGCAAGCGGCCTCGGCGACAATTTTTCTCTCGGTACGCTAAAGAGTGATTTCGCGGCCTTGATACACAAATAACTATTTTCTGTAACCGGACGCGAAATAAGCATTTCGCAGCCGCAACACAGGCCGCGAAATTAGATAAACCATCACTTTGACACTTCAAATTTGACCTTTTGTTTATTAAAGAACAATCCCATAGCTACCTTGAAAGCCAATTCTCTATTTACAATGTAACTATTAAAAATTAATAAATTTGTAATTAGGTACATATTTTTTACGGTTGAACAAAAAATATTGTATATATCTTGTTCGCAAAATCCTTTAGAGCCCTCGAGATTGCCCTATCTCGGCCGCAAGCGCCCTCGGCGACTATTTGTCTCTCAGTACTCTAAAGAGTCATTTCGCTCTCTTGATATACAAATAACTATAAACCAATTTTTCTCACTTGACCCTCACGTCATATTGATTTCTGAACCGAAAAATAACAAGTAATTGTATAGTCGAATGAATTGTAAATACAGGGACGTTTCGGGCGCTAATTAGCCCATCATCAGCAAAACAAGTATAGACACATTCATGTGAACCAAAGAACAGCCAATTTGGTTTTACATTATATAAAAATAAAATTACAGTTTTCGTAGCGTTCTCTCCTGTCGTCATGGAGAACGCTACGTTTCTTAAATCTTTCCTGCTATGTTTATCAATACATCCTGGATTTGTATAGAAACGAAAACTGTAATTTTATTTTTATATAATGTAAAACCAAATTTGCTGTTCTTTGGTTCACATTAATGTCTCTATACTTGTTTTGCTGATCATGGGCTAATTAACGCCCGAAACGTCCCTGTTCTTATACTGTTAATAAATTCAAAATTGGAACAGTAAGACCTACAATTCATTCGACGATAAATCCCAGGGAGGTTCCCAAAGAATATTCCAAGTAAGTAATTGAATACTTATCTCTGTCTTCCTTATGGTGTCTTACATTCTATCTTTGATACATATGTCTAATAGCTTCTTCTTTGTCTTACTAACGTATTTAGAGAAAGATAGTTATACGAAATTTTATTATGATAGCAGTGGTAAGTACTTAATATTTTTGTATGCTCGTTAGCAGCCCAAATTCAGGCGAAATTAGCGAAGTTACCCTCATGACTCACTCTGTTTACGTTAAGTGTCGCGAAATTCGAGAAGTATGAATTTCATTTTGGACAAAAAATGTGTGAAATATCTCAAATGTAGGTTTGACATTTTAGATGTACGTATTTGTCAATGTCAATGTTATTTTTATAATTTATTGGCGATATTTACCCCTTCCGACAATAATTTTTGTTCTTGTTGAATAATCGTAAAATAGAGTAGTAGTTTAGTTTAAGAATAAAATAATTCAGTATAAAATTTACAAATTTATGTTAAAAAACACTTGGATTTCAAAAGAAAAATTACTAAATTACGGTCCGAATGTGAATAAATATGAAGCATAAAATTGAAACATCAAAGAATAAGTTACAACCTTTTAAACTATTATTCACGAACGATAACTATTCAAGGTCATTTGTGAGATAACTTCATTGCATTTCGTATGCATAGGCGTGCAACATGAAATATTTATGGATACATTTTAATTGAAAAAATAAGAGTAATTTATTTGAAAAATATGATTCTTTTTAAATACTGCCTTTCTGAAAGATTTATTTTCTTCACTTATACTTTTTCAAAATACAAAAACATATAGACTTAACTTATAAACCAAGGAATAATAATTTGATTTATACATCAACGCCACTGGGCAAATATTAGAACAAAGGGCAGTGTAGTAGATAATTAGGTATCTAATTCTAAGACATACGTCATTATTATTTATAGTGTGTTAGAAAGTAATGCCACTATTTACGTATATCTGTCACACCACATAAATTAAATAGACATAGGTCAAATAATCTTTCTCTTTCTAATACAACATGTTGCTAAGCTACTGCTGTAATGTGACGTGTATTCTTTCTTCGAACAAATGACCTTGAATATTCATCTTTCGTGTAAATATGTAATGACGTTTCCATCACTACCAGTTAGTGATGTGCTACTAAAAAATTCCCGCAAGCAATTTTGTTTTTTCCGGGAAAATTCCCGGAAATTCCTGCAACTACGGTTTGCAGGGAAAAATATCCTGACTTTTTCCCGGATTTTTTTTAAATTTTATTTTAGATAATATTATGCCTTATTGGCGCCTGTTATTTTGCTTTACATGTTTGTGACTTATGTCTGCCTGTTACCTACTCTTACTCCGTCAACAAATATTGGGGTGCTGCGAAATATTAGAAATTACTTGGGAAATTTTCAAAAAAATTTTTTTAGGAATTTCCCAGCGAGTTCCCTGGATTTTTCCTCATCATTCAATGTCGGGTATTGACCCATCACTACTACCAGTACCATTTGATTCATACGAACATCAAACTATGATGAGATGGTCAAGTAAGAAAAATCGGTGTTTAATAATGCGAATCGGCCTTTACCCTGTAGCCAAGATCAGCGCACAATTGAGATCAAAATAGAGGTATTATTACATATTTAGTGATAATTTCCGAATAAGCAATAGAAACATTATTATTACATAGTTACATCTGAAATGTTTGCTGACAGCAATAGTAATATAAAAACTGTATGCGCGATGGGTAGAGAAGTATGAAACAAGCTAGCTGGACAATCCCGAATCACACAGTCAATAATAATATGACCTCAAATAATAATAATAATAATAATAATAATAATAATAAATAATAAATATTTATTTTCTGAGGACATAATACAATTATGTATAGAAAATGTCAGGGTATACATTACATTGAAGATTAAAATTTTTCAATACAAAAAAGAAAGATATCTATTTTACAAAGACATAAACTCGTTGAGGTTATAAAAACAATGTTGCAGAAGAAATAGTTTTAAATCATTTTTAAATTTCTTTTCAGTTTCCAATGCTTTAAGTGACAGGTAATTTATTGAATATTTGTAAACCAGCTATGTCGGGAGAGTGTTTAACGACTTTTAATTATGTTCTTGGAATAAAAAAAATGTTTTTGTGTGTAGTGTTGTGATCGTGAAGATCTTGTATTAAAGGGTACGAGGGTTTATTTTTATAAATCAGGAGACTTACTTCATAAATATAAATACTAGCTAATGTTAGAATCTTATGTTTTTTGAAGAAATACCTGCAGGATTCGTTATACTTTAAACCCACCATACATCTGATAATTCTCTTTTGGCAGACAAAGACATTGTGCGAAACATTCGAAGAGCCCCAGAAAGAAATTCCGTACCTCAATCTAGACTCTACACAAGCATAACAGAACATTAAAAGATGATTCATATTTAAATATTCCTTAAGATATCTAATTTGATAGCAGATACAATTAAGTTTGCTTACAAGTTCATCGCAATGAGATTTCCAACATAGGTTATCCGTAACTAGCATTCCCAAAACTTTGAGTGAATCATCATTATTCTTTAATGAAACACCAAACTGAATCTGAAGTGATTGATCATTATTATTATGATGCGTATGAAAGTAAAAAATTTTAGTCTTAGTATCATTTAAGAACAAATTGTTTTCATAACACCACATAGATAACGAATGTACATTTTGATTACATTTGTTAACCAGATTATTTTTGTTCCTATCAGAGATGATCAGAGTAGTATCATCTGCGTACATAATAGGTGTGCAATCATTAGTAAGAATACTAGACAAGTCATTTATATAAATTGTAAATAACACAGGAGCAAGTACTGTGCCTTGTGGAAGGGCTACATTAATATCTATATAGTCCGAATTTACCGTACGGTAAGATGACGAATCCTCAGTCAAATTGATAAAAACAAACTGTTTTCTGCTTGTTAAAAAAGAGAATATCCAATTTGATGCAACCCCTCTTATACCTATGTGCTCAAGTTTGTCTAATAAATCTCAAATGTGTGATAATCTTAGCTTACAACTCAGTTCTGGGTGTTCCAATCTGCTTTTATACGCACATTTTAGTAATGACGATATATCTGTACCCTTGAAGGTGTTTACCAGACAACACAACAAGATTCCCTTTAACACTATTGCATTATTTGAAAACTAGAAATAATTTTCAAGTTTCAAATTTGACTGTGGTCGGAATCAAACCCGAGCCGTCCCAACCACAACCTGCCACCTAACGCTTACAGTCATACGGTTTTAAAGTTAGTTTATCTAAAATTTCCTTGGGTATTTTCGTTGGGAAGTTTGCGGGCATAGGCATATTGGAAATATATGTAAACTGTTATAATATTCTGTTGGCTTCCGCCAGCCGTAGTGAAATGCATAATACACGACCGATTGATACACCCCGTGAATAACATTGTTAACACTTCTTCTTAAAGATGTTCTCCGTTGCTATTCTCCTTTCTATCCGCCACTTACAAGTATTAGAATTTGAAATGCGTCTTTGAGGCCCATACAATCAAAAATCCTTATCAATTCCTTATGCGAGCGCCGCATAATATAATCCTGTTGTGCCATCAAATTCCACATCGTGTGTGTGACAGATACACGGCCTCTCGTGTCATCTCTACTCTATACCAGCCTGTGACGTCAGCCTGCAATCTGAATGTCCCGACTTTGGCAGTTCTTGTGATTGGCTGCTTGGGAGAAGAGGGCACTTCCGTAGAGTTTTAAAAATATGAAGAAACTTATCTCTTTTTATTGCTTTAAGAATTTATATCAAAAGCATTTGAAATGAGAAATTCTACGATATGAAGAACTGAGAGTTTTTCTCATTCTATTGCAGATAAAAGAGAGTGACATGACAACGGCCAGACAGGACTTTAATTAATTTTTTCCCAATTTCAAGCGTCAAGATTCTAATAATTACGTCACAGTTTCTACTGCCACTGATAAAGAAGCAGAAGTAATGTGTGTTACAGTATTTTTATGACAACATAATTCATGAGTCACGTGACATGCTTCCGCCCGCCAATCAACATTCAGAATCCTCCTAGTTACGTGTCTATCACAGCTAGGGTTTCACGGGCTTGGCTTGAAGCTTGAAAGCTTGGCTTGGCTTGGCTTGAAAAAGCTTGAAAAATCAAGCCAAGCCTGCCGTTCAAAAAAGCTTGACCTTTCAAGCCAAGCCAAGCTTCTGTTCCACCAAGCCCAAGCCAAACCAAGCCTAACATTTAAAAAAGCTTGAATTTTCAAGCCAAGCCAAGCCTTTGACTGTCAAGTAGCTTGGTTGAAAACAAGCTTTTTCAAGCTTTTCTTAAGAAATGTTGTCGAGGCCGACAAAACCGTAATTTTATGGTGGTAACGTACTTTCTCACTGCTTCGGCACATTTTTGCGAACTTCTAAGAATTTGAGTTTCCAAAAGGACCAGCCTTCATTACCTGCCAGTTCAGTATGCTTCAAAACTTTATAAATAGGACACTATACCCTTCCATCATTCTTATTATGCAAAGACCACTTATTTTCTCAATCTGAACCAACTATCTGTTTTAACTATAGAGTGATGGGAAGATAGGTGCAGTTTGATCTTTTTGTTTGATTGGATAATATCGGAATATTATCCAATCAAAATAGATACAGATAGAATATAATAAATATACATTTAAATTTTAACTAACTTGATTTTAAATACCAAGCATCAAGCTTCAACACATAATATTTATTACTCGTATTTGTTGCAATGCTACAAATAGAACATTTTGCTGCAGAATAAAAATTATAAGAAATAATAATATACTCTACACCGTAAGGTAAATTGAGTGACAGACTATATAAATCATGATAATTATTGCATTTTGTACAATGTTTTGTTATTCTGGTATTTCCGAATCATAGAGACGAGACAATTTCTGTTTGTGTATATGTATATATTTATATTCAAAGATTTTCAATGCTATTTTTAGCTCAACCCCTAATGTACCCCTAATAAACCGTGACAGGTACAATAGACAATAACAATGTACCGACAAAGAGAGCAAATAAGCAAATAAATATATAATCTCGGCTTATTACCTAGTTCTGGAGGTTTTTAATTTGCTTTTATTCACAAATTTCAGTAATAACGACATATTCGTATCATTAAGCATATTAACTTTTGTATTATTTGAATTTGTACATGATTACTTTAATTATATTTATGTATTTAACTTACATGATTCTGTACTCAAAAATTAGTAGAAATTTCATAAGAGGCGAGTAGGTATTTGTCACGAACAAACAAAATTTCGGGGAAATTTCCGTCTGTAGGGTTTTATGATTTCCAGATGTATTTCAAGTAGGTATGAAAGGACAGTCTCATGTCATTTCCATCCCTTTGTACATTCCAAAATATTTATGTATTTATTTGAACACTGTTATTGCGTATTTGGTGTCTTGAGTTTTTTTTTTTTTTTGTTTATATAGGGTGCATATGAACTAAATAGTATGACAAACTTTAACAGTTGGGAGGACATTTCGAGTTTTTAGTTAAAATACAATACAATAAAGTCCAACTAATGCATATGCCTACTTGAATAAATGCAGTCAAAGAAAATAATAAAAGAAACATGAAAATTAGAGGGTAAATATTTAATAAAAGATAATAAATTTATGCTGATTGTTTACTCTTAAAAATAATAATGAATAAAATATACATTTCAATATTTTTATATTTTAATAATTACAAAGAAAAAACACTTGGTGTAAGTTTCATAAATTTTATTTTATCGACTTGTTTATCTTTACGCATAAGAAGATATTTTTCAATTGTACCACAATAAATTTATGTACATGTAAACAAAACGTGATTTGTATATTATTACGATACAATGAAACATCGACATAATATCGATATAGTGATACATCAATATTCCAATACATCGATATATCGATATATTTAATTAAATTCACATCGAATATTTATATTAAAATCTTGATACCGAACAACTACTTCTGGTTTTCAAGACCTATATACCTACTGTGCGCATGAGCATTTATAAAGCTTGAAAGCTTGAAAAAGCTTGAAATAGCTTGAAAAGGCTTGAAAAAGCTTGATAAAGCTTGAAAATCAAGCCAAGCCTAAAATAATTAAAGCTTGAAGTTTTCAAGCCAAGCCAAGCTCTGTTTCCATCAAGCCCAAGCCAAGCCAAGCCTAACATTAAAAAAAGCTTGAAGTTTCAAGCCAAGCCAAGCTTTTTTATTTCAAGCCAAGTAGCTTGGCTTGGTGAATCCCTAATCACAGCGATGATAAAAAACAAAGAAATTATCACCTTATTTATATTCGTTACTAAGGGATTTGTTTTCTTTATTTGACATTGACAGCAAATTTTGAGTATAAAAATGTGCGATAATTGTTGGGTTGATATCAACAACGATGAAAATAATAAGGCAATTGTCAAATTAACCATATTAAAAGTTAGGTTACCAGCACACACAATGTGTCACAAAAATTTGTTATATTGGGTGCTATAAATAAAAATAAGTAAATACTTATAAGTAAGAACTTATAAGTACTAGTATTTACTTATCAGTATCAGCAAGAAATAAAAGTAAAAACTTATTTTCATATTAATAACCAGATGCTGATACTTATAGTCGATGACAGTTCTTTTTTATATTTATGTATTGGAACTAATCTGAAATTCAGTTCTATATCAATTTTTGAAATTTTAAAAATTTTTAGTTTTGAAAGCAGCGACATGGACTAAAATATTAATGAAAAAAGTGTTGTCTTCACGATCTTCACCAATCACCAACACCAATTTGAAAACCTTGTGTAATATAACTTTTCGGCTTTTTTAAAATAAGAACCCGCAGTTATAATTTTTTTAGATGTTTATTTATAACGCAGCACACGGCGCATGGGCTTGTGACGCGAACAAGGGTTATTCGTCACTTGTCGGCAACATATCTTAAAAATAATTTCATTTAATAAATAAACACAGAGGACCATCTCTGGATTCATTGTTAACGCCAAGAAAGAGTTCTGGTAGCCATTCCACACTTTCGGGTGTAAAGCGATATAATTTGGCAAAATTTCGTTCACTCGGATTTTCCCTACGAATTTTATAAGTTTTACGGACTCATACATGTTTTTTAAATTAATATAATCTTGTAATTTTTTTTCGATCTCCCATAAGCATGATAAATATCATACTTATAAATGCATAAGTAAATACTTAATTTTATAAGAATCAACTTCATTTTATTAATACAGTTTAAGGTAATTACTTATATTGATTATAAGTATAAGTACATACTTTTGTCAAATAAGTATTTTCTTATAGCATCAGCTTTTACTGACACTTTATTACTACGGATATAAGTACTTACTTAAAAAACTGTCAGTATAAGCATTTACCTATTTTTATTAATACCACCCATTCTTTCATTAAAAATAAGCTCGTGATATGATTAATTCTCGAAAATATAGCTCGTGAAACCGAAGCAGCACATTTCACGCGTCTTTCGGACTCATGAAATCTGCAACTCGTTTTCACTCGAGAATATCATCGATGATAATTATATCACTTGTATTACGTATGAGAATATAATATGAAATCAATAAATAGGTATATTAGTAAAAAAAATCAAATTTTTAATTATTATATTTCATGACAAAATATTCAAATTCAATGGGCTACTTATATGTACTCATATGTCCTGAAAGAATGAACAATGATGCATGTTAGAGTTTATTATTTCATTATTATTATTATTATTATGAATTATTAATTATTATTATTTTGAATTTTAAATGACACAAAATTTAGCCCTCTCCACGCCAGCAATGAGTGCCCAAGAGGTGACGCCTGATAAACGCCCGCACGGTATGGTATGACTAGCGAATGAAAGTTGACGTTTAAATTATTTTATAGATGTGGTTTCTTTTGAAACCCTACAGAAAAATAGAATTGTTCGAAATATTCAGGTAAGAAATTTTTGCATGAACCATTTAAATACTGGACTAGGAAAGCACAGAAATACATTGCTATGTCTGGCTGAAAATAGTTGGCCGACTAGGGTAAATGAATATCAAAACAGGGGTGCGTTCAAAATATTTTAAACATTTTTCGTTTATGTTGATTATAACAAAATATTTTGATCTTTAAACTACGAGTATTTAGTTTGGCAATTCTATGAAATAAAATTATTTTTAATTTCCTTTAACAGTAATTCAGACTCAAGGGTTGTTTACACCTGAGACGAACGAACTAGAATTTGCAATATTAAATTTTTTAAATACAACCTGAATCCTGTTGCTAAGGTCATTTTAAATGCCTCCTGGTATTAAGTACAATTCTAATCTTCTGTAACGGAATACATAAGGGCCAGTTTCCTTTCAAATCAAATATAGTGAAATGTTAGGTATTGTTTCAGTTTGTTTTTTTTTTTTTAACAAACTGTAACCAATACCTAACTGAATTCGAGAAATTGTCACTAAAATTGGCCGCTAGCTTCCATCTGGTTCATTACTGCGCAAGTGCGACAGTTCACTAAGTTTTTTTGCGGCTCTGTCTCACCTCATCTCAAAATGAGATGAGGTTGACATGAACCGAGTTGAGATCAAGTGAGATTTTTATGAAATAAAAAGAACGACAAAAGACAAATTTTGTTGGTAACTTGAACGACTGATGTCGCTGGATGTCTTCAGTGTGTGTACCAGGTATTACTTTAGATCGCCGAAAACTATGAGTGGGCGTTATTTGGCTTCTATTATTCTGTCGATTACATAATAACATGTAGTGCGACACATTCTAAAATATTATATTATATAATAATTTTCAATTCTATGAAGTTTACGTCTCTCTGCTATATTATTTTCCACTAAATTGTCTGCATATTTATTTATTATTCAAATAATAATATTTATTAAAGGAATAAACAAATAATCTTTACAATAACCAATCTAATTGTATGTGACAGCCCGTGAGAGCAAAACATTCATCCCCTTCATTCATCTAAGATTAAAAACTCAACAAGCACAACCACCAGAATCGAGAAGGGCGGAGGAACTCTTCTCACTTCGGTCTCACTTTATCTCACCTCCGTTAGGATAAAAAGAACGGTCAAAATTAGTGAGACATTTAAAGTGAGCTGAGATCTCATGTAAAAAGTGGTAAAAAGAACGCGACTACTGACAACACAACACTGACATTAGCATTACGTGGTCAGTGGGCCTCTAAGGCCAGGTTCGTACTATTATTAATTATTATTATTATTTTATTATTATTATTTTATTGTTATTATTATTATAATTAAAATTATTATTATTTTGCAAAAATTTAATGGAAAAATTGGAGCGCGATGCATTATCACTATTTTATGTATTTATATAGGAAAGAAAAACTTTAATGCAATTTAAATGAAAAAGAAAAACTTTACCCTCCACTTTTACAGTGCATTGAAATTTAAAACAAAAGGAAAAATGAAATGCTTTAATAAAAATAGAAGTTAATTTAATGTGCTTATTGTAAACTCATTTTCTTTATTCAATTCCATTTGAAAGTAGTTTTTATTGTCGGCAAACAATTAAAAATATGATTACCTCTAATAGCAAAGTTTAAATCGAAATGCAAATACTGATTGTAATTCCGCGAAATTATATATTCCATGTTTACAGATCTGGGCTGGTCTGTAGAGACTTTATGAATAAAATATCCGGTAATTTTAATATTTATTCCAGCGGAGTACTCGGAGTGCACTCAGACGGATAATTTTCTAACAAAATATTCCGGAAAAATTCCCGGAGAGCTACAACCGGAGAATTAACGAGACGACAGATCAATATAACTTTGTATTGAGTCAAGAACTCATCATAGGGCAGACAAATTAATAATTAATGAATGTTGTCGTGAAATAAATTATTAATTAATAAATATTTTTTATTTTCTTCTATTTTCGGTGACACAGTTTATATTATTTTATGTTTTATCAGATTTAATGATACACAGTCTATTATATTTACCATTAAATATTAATATATCAGCACGGCTTATGATCCATTTCTTGGTGGGTCAATCTGCTTTCTTTTCAAAGATTTGATACTGCACAGTTGAGGGCGCTTAGCAGGCGTCACCTCACGGGCTATCCGTCGAAACTACTCTGGAAAATCCAGCACATCAATTTTGTATAGTGTGACTAGCGAACGAAAGTTGACGTTTAGATTATTTAATAGATGTGGTTTCTTTTGAAAACATTTCCTTATATTTGATTTGAAAGGAAACTGGCCCTTATGTATTCCGTTACAGAAGATTAAAATTGTACTCAATACCAGGAAGCATTTATAATGACATTACCAACAGGATTCAGGGATGTATTTAAAAAATTTAATACCGCCAGTTCCACTTCGTTCGTCTCAGGTGTAAGTAAGCAACCCTCGAGTCGGAATTACTGTGAGGGAAATTAAAAATAATCCTATTTCATAGAATTGCCAAACTAATTATTTTAAAGATCAAAATATTTTGTTATAATCAACATAAACGAAAATGTTTAAAATATTTTTAACGCGCCCCTGCTTTGATATTTAATTACCCTAGTCTATTTTCAGCCATGCATAGTAATGTATTTTTGTGCTTTCATAGTCCAGTATTTAAATGGGTTCATGCAAAAATTTCATACTTGAATATTTCGTAAAATTCTATTCTTCTCTAGTGTTTCAAAAGAAACCACATCTGTAAAATAATTTAAACGTCAACTTTCATTCAGTAGTCGTACCATACTATTTTATAATTGCAACAATATCATTAGTGAAAATATACCGGGTGAACACTAGAGACCGTGACATAGGCGTTTAACATGGAAGAATAGTTTTTCAGAAATATTATGTCCTGTAAAACATTATGTAATGCTTTATGCAAAAAGGAAAATACAATTCTGAATTCTTAGATGTTAAACTTTTTAAATTTACGTTTTTGATACACAGGTAAGCTTAATTTAAAGACATGGTAAAACAGATTTAGTATGCATTATTTCAATTGACAATTTACAAGACGTTCATTTTTTTAAATACTGCATACTACCTCCATTTTTTACGAGTCTTTAAATTAAGATTTTTCAGGCTCATGCTTATTTCGCAATGGACGTAAGCGTAAGAATAACATAAGCGTAAACGTAAGCGTAAAGTTAAACTTTAGTATTCCTATGGCAGCGTTCACAATGCTGCCACGTATTTCTTACGCTTATCTACGTGCGTAAGAGGTCCGTAAGAAAAACCGAATTATTGCGCATTCCCTTGAAACACTCTAAACAACTACACAAGTTGTCTGTGGATAGTTTGTATTGATCATCAATATCATGTTAATTTTGATTTATACTCGTATAATTATGGATATAAAATTATGATTGTTTAATTTAAATAGAAGCTATGAATGCTTATATAACAAATATGATAAAAATTATAAAGATGATAAGTAATATATGTAATGATAAGTAATAAACTTTGAACTAAAATACCCTTTGTTAATTTCCAACATTTTCCTAAAATAACTAAAATCTTAATTTTTGCGTTATGTCCATTGTAAACACATATAAGATTTTCATAATTTTTATGTTATGTAGTCCTTAAGTTTACGGCTATTGTGAATCTAGACTAAAAGCGCAAATTTAAGAACTTTGGCAAATTAAAAAATTTTATTCTCCAAATTTTTATTTATAAAGCATTATATAATGTTATACGGGACCGATAATATTTAAGAAAAACTATTTTCCCATATTATATGCCTATGTCACGGTTTTTAGTGTTCACTCTAATAATAATAGAAGTAACTTTGACACTCACAAATTAGGAGAGCACGGTAAAATTTTTGATAGATGTCCGATCAAGATCTTTTGTATCATGAACGAATTAACAAATTGGCATATATTTATCTCTCTCACAAGAAACATGTGCGATAAGGATGGATATAACACACTTGTCTTTCAAAATTCGTATTGTTTCGATAAAGTTAGGACATTCCATTTTAATATGATGCTCGTTATTGACAATATGTTCGCTGTAACGTAAATTTATTTATTAATTCAGATATATTATCTTGATTCAAAACCATACGAATAACGTTATTTTCTGTCAGTGTCACTGCCACTGACATTGGGTAAAGCCTGCTTTATAGATTGCGTAGAATAGAATGGAATAGAATAGAATAAGGAATGGAAGAGAAATTTTTAAGACCGTTTATAGTTTGCATAGAATGGAATAAAATGTCACTTTGACAGTAAATTATATGCGTTAATAACAGATTTTGTGAAATAGATATCTGTCGTTGTGACCAGTTGTGACAACAAATTGTCTGTTTTCTGATAAATATTTAACACATACCATTTGCATTTAAAATATTGGCAGTGGCCTGCCACACATTCTCCTGCTTTTCCTTTTTGCGAAAATCAGAACGCCTATTATCATACAATATCGAGTGTTTCTCAACTAACGCAATTAATTATAAATCACTGTATGATATTTTTATGCTTTTTGACACAAACAAAATTTTAGAAGTTTTTTAGGGGATGCGCCAAGGAGCACCGGACGCGCCGACACAACACCGAAATCACACGAATGGCAGCGGAGTAAGCCGAATGGAAAAGAATGCACTAATCATATGCTTGGGAGTACAACGGAAATGAAACCAATGTTATCTTATGGGAAAATTGTATTTTTAAAGCAAAATATTATTTTATGTAGACGTAAATGAACGATAATGTTGTCTTTGCAAATCTCATTTCATGCTTAACTACTGAATTCTGCTCTAATATATAAATAATCAATAAAATAAACATTAAAATTTAAAAATTTTAAGCGCCTATTTACTCTTCTGTCACTGACAGATAACCTCAAACTAATGTTTTGTTGTTGCGATTCTTTTGTAAAGTCGAAATATATATATATATATATATATATATATATATATATATATATATATATATATATATATATATTAATCATGCCTGTTTAGTATTGTTGCTTCCTGGATTGTGATTTGAATCCATTAATTAAAAAGGAATATATTTTCCTTTTTTTCCTAAGAATAGTAAAGAGAAAAAAGTTAGTATTGCCAACTCAATTGGAAAACATTAAAAATAGTTTGTCACCCTGGCACGCTTTTTTCATTTCATAAATCTGCCGGAAGAGGCGCTATAATAAGTAATATGGTCTGTCTGGAATGGAATAGAATAAAAATAAAATTCGGTTATTTTTTGCACTGGTTTATATTTTTATTCCCTGTGCTATTCTATTCTTTTCTATGCAACCTATAAAGTAGTATCTTAACTTCATATATTTGGTTTTACATTTGCTAATAAACTTAGCAGTTGACTTAGTTTTGAATTTTTTATTTTTTGGTAGTTGTAATTTATAATAATAAAATAACAGTAGTAACATCCTTCAACAATTTGACTATGTATACATCATCCAAAACACTTCTTCTTTTCCATATCCTTGATACCCATAGTCTGGTGTAGAATTTCCTTTTCCCAAGGTTAATTTTTAATCCATTCCTTTCACTTCTTTCTATCCTTTGTCATCTTTTTCTTTATTTTTACCTCTTTAATTTCGAGTTCTACTATTATTTCTTTCCTTATTTTGCTCGGTCTTCCTCTTTTCTGTTCATACTTATAGCTTCTACTTTTCAAAATAGGCTGTTCTCCTCATTATGAGTCCGTATCAGCGTAGTTGCTTTTATTCTAACCTTGATAATATATCTAGTTTTTGGTTTATCATCACTCTTATTTTTATCTTTGTACTTTACTTCCGTTGCGTTTATTATTGGCTCAGGTTTCTCCTGCATATTCCAGGATTTGCTAGCGTACATACATGATTGTTGGTGCGGTATTGTATTGTATACTTTTATTTTTACTTTCTTATCTATTTCTTTTTTCCCAATATCGTAGAATTTGTAATCTAAGTAAATGTTATTTGCTATCTTGTGTTATCATAGTTCCTAGAAATTCATAGGCCATAATGCTATTTAGTTTAGTTTCATTCATTTCTACTGTTTTGTTGTCTTCTCTACTTGCAACGTTTTGTTATTTATATAATTTGCTACTTTTCTCTTATCTATATTAATTTCCATTCTCATCTTTTCTATTTCTTCCGTCTAGATTTTTACTTGTTCATTCATTTAAGATGTGAATCCGCTATTAGTACTATATCATCCGCGAATAGTCTAATTTGATCGAGTTAAGTGTATTGTATCCTATTAGTGTTTCGATGTTCTTTCCCTTGTCCTTTGTGTTTTTCAAAAACCAAATATATTTAAATTCAAGTTCTGAACTGTATTATTAATAGAACCCATCTAGCATCAATTTATGAGCTCTCAAAGGAATTATGGAAAAACATTACACAAGTGAATTTTGTGCTATCCATTTTATTGCTACCAAAACAACCATAAAATCAGTGGCGTATTATCCCAGAAGCCCGAGAAGCCCGGGCTTCTGGCGCAAAATTATAGGGGGCGCAAAAATATGCCAGGAATTGAAAAAAAATCACATATTTAAAAAAATATAAACTAGCAGACGCAGGCATGATATTGATATTATAGTGAAAAAAGATGCAATACAAAATAATTTATTTTAGCTATCCTACGAGTTTGTGCCTATATAGTCAAAATATTATATTTTTATTAAATGTGTAGGGGCGGGCGCCTGTCTGCAGGCAGTTTATCTGTCACGCACAATGTGTGGTTTCACGTACGAGTTCAAATGCGCCATACAACTCAAGCAATTTTTCTCCCATCTTACGTTTATGGTTGGGCTTGGAAAATAGGGATAGGGGTAGAATAGAACATGTTTCGCTTAAGGAAGGAAAAGGGATAACTCAATCACGCATCTGAATTAATGCGCGCCTATTCAAAAACACACTTTTATTGGAGCACCAATCTATAATAGTGAGAGATGATCTCTTGGGGAGGGGGCGATAGCGACGAACTGATGAGTAAGAAGGTTGTTTGAGTTAAACTGCACGCACTCTGCTGTTGAATAGATGATTTACCTATGTCTACTTCAAAACAATAACTAAACGCTTTGGCTATTATGTGCATCGAAAAAACACTTTTAAATGAAATTAGTTTTGACGACACAGTGAATATTTTTGCCAGTGCCAAAGCAAGAAAAATGTCATTTTAATTTGTCATTATACTATATTAATTAAAATTAAAAGTTTAGTTTCAATGTTTGCTGAATTTTACTTTTAAAAAAACTCCCATTTATTTTTGAATCATTGGTCTATGTCAGTTGCTAGATTTAATTTTTATAATTATTGTATTGGTTTGTTACTAGAAAAGTTCAAGTATGTTTTTTGTTTCATTAAAGTAAAACAAAAACGGGGGGGCGGGGGCGCAAAAAAATTAAAGGCTTCTGGCGCTAAACTACCTTAATACGCCACTGCATAAAATATTGTAGAACCTTCACCGAAAAGACACACTGACACTGCATTTATTTAAAACATCAACATACTTCCTTTGACTTTCTGAAGACACTGATTTTTTGTTAAATTTCATGTCCCAAAACTATCCGTATTATTAGATTAAAAATTTCCTTGGGAATTTATTTATCTGAACGTTGAGTACATTCGGTGCACGGCATCAGCACAAATGCCGATCATTTGCATGTGATCGGTTTGTTCTATACGTTCGATTTGCGTTTAGTGCGAGACGAATACGCTAGGCTATCAAATGGAAGTTTTCACGTAGTGCGATTCGCAAACTTGCATGTAATTTATTTGCCGAGAGGAATATTTTTCGCTTCACTTACTAGGCTCAAACTATGCCCATATGTCAAGATTTATTTCACTGAATACATTATATTTCTAAGAAATATTATATGCATTAAAGGCGCTAGAATACTATATGATCTGATGGGCTAAGTGAATAGTGAAAATAAGCTTATTAACGTTTCCAGTAGACATACAGCTCATTACTGTTGCTGCAGTATTTAACCATTATCGTACTTCGGTGCTAGGAGAAAGGTTTTAGGTCTACATTTCCTCGTTAGAGGAGGAGGAGATGAAATGATAAAGACTGACACACAGGCATCCATATTAGTTATTCAACAAGCCACGTAGCTAGATTAAAAGTAAAACCTTTTTCACGCACTAGTGCTTGAAAAGTAAATAAGAGTTGCTAGGCAACATTAAAATTCGGTTAAATTACCTGTCAAATATATAAAAAGGTTGTAAATAATAATGAAAGTAATAAAATTTATTAAGAAATGAATATTCACTGTAAATGAAACAAATCTAATATTTTTTTAACAGATTGAGTACTAATCCAATTTTTAAGAACATTAACATTTTTTGACATGTATTCTAACCTAACCTAATTTTTAATATTAATATTAAATGTACAATTTGTACATTATAAAAGACTAATCATCGTCTGTCTGAGATTCTTCCAAATGCGTAAGTTACATTTTGTACAGTGTTATGAGAAAGAGTTCTAACAGCATTTGAAGCTGCTGGATGCATGTACACTCAGTATTATAAGAAATATCAATACCATTTCGGTTGTAGGAAAAATGTTGTATGCAACACGTGTGTAAAATAGTATTTTTGTCTCGTGCTACAATTTCCGCACTCGCCCAAAAAAGTACTACTTTACACACTTGTTACATAAATAACTATTTCGAGTCTCATGCTTGACTTGGCTTGTACTTGACGAACGAAAAACTTGTTTAAATCCCAAGCTTTTAAAATTACGAATATGTTATCATAATTACCGATATCGGCGTATAAAGCAGATTGGCACATCCAGAAATCAGCAATATGCCGTGATGATATATTTATATTTGTATATTTCCAGATACACATTTATTACTTGTATTTTAATTTTTAATTCAGTGTTTGCTACTGTTACTGGTAAAGAATTTAATTTAAACATAATAATAAAGTTGACATGACAAGGCACAATACAACCCAATGAAACCCTTAAGGTGCATTCACAAATGAAAATTAGGTTTCGATTTATTGTTTATACTTTAGATTTAAAGACTTTGGCCGCATATTGTGTAATGACTCCATTCAAACTTCAGGATTTAAGGTGCATTCACAAATGAAAATTAGGTTTATGGTTTTTGTTTAGGTTTAAGTAAGTCATTCACAAATGTAAGTTTAAATTATCTGAAAATTAGTATTGATATGTACAGACATCTGTGTAAATGCTTCAAAAAGAAGATTAAAATATGGGTAGAGCAGTAGTCAACAAGATACCTGTGCATCGTGTAACTGTCATTTGCTTGGCATTATTAGTTATATTTCAGCAATTAAGTTATGACAGTCTCCATGTTCTTCTCGCATTTGTTTAAAAAGCCGAATCTACCAAGTGGATACTAAATAAAGATGGGTGTATATATATCTATATCTTTTCAGACTCGTTCTCATTGGCGAAGTTTGTGACGTCAAACTAAATCATAAACCTAAAGTTTGGACCTTGCAATGTTTAGTTTTATGGTTTGGATTTAGAGACCTTAAATTCTGAAATGTGAATGGAGTCATTACATAATATGGGGCCAAAGTCTTTAAATCTAAAGTATAAACCATAAATCTAAATCCAATTTTCATTTGTGAATGCACATTTAGGGTCTCTAAATCCAAATCATAAATCTAAACATTGCAAGGTCCAAACTTTAGGTTTATGATTTAGTTTGACGTCACAAACTTCACCAATGAGAACAAGTCTGAAATGATATAGATATATACACCCATCTTTATTTAGTATCCACTTGGTGGATTCGGCTTCTTAAACAAATGCAAGAAGAACATGGAGACTGTCATAACTTAATTGCTGAAATATAACCAATAACGTCAAGCGAATGACAGTTTCACGGCGCACAGATGTCTTGTTGAGTACTGCTATGTCGATATTTTAATCTTGTTTTTAAAGCATTTACATAGATGTCTGTACATATCAAAACTAATTTTCAGGTAATTTAAACTTACATTTATGAATGACTTACTTAAACCTAAACCAAAACCATAAACCTAATTTTCATTTGTGAATGCACCTTAATGCATTATAAGTTTATCAAGACATTTGTATATACCTTCTTTGTATAACGAAACATTTTGATGTTTTCCTGATGTACTTTCTTATTATTTTGAAATACTCGTAAGTTGTCATACTGTATTATATACAAATTGTTAAAGCCAAATAAACTGAGAGGTAAAGAAGGTTAGACTTTCTTAAACCTCCGTTACTTATGGCCGGATGCATCAACGTAACTTAATTTTAAAAGTTTTTTAAATTGACAATATTGTATCGAAATGAATTGTTAAATGAATTATTATTCATTGCTATCAAAATTTTGATTTGCATCCTTTTGTTTGAGGGTCGTTTAAAATTTAAGCCTTGTTTCAACTGGGCATTTGAAATTCTCACAAACGTGTCGAATCAATAAAAAATCACATACCCTCATAAAATTACTGCTTTGTCAGAATCGTCAAAAAGTTTATTTTCATCCAAGCCACTTGATAGTCGAAGGCTCGGTATGGCTTGAAATTTCATTCTTGTAAAAATGTTGGGCTTGTCTTGGCTTCATTTTGATAAAAGTAAAGCTTGGCTTAGCTTGAAATTTAAAGTTTTTTGAAAAGTTAGGCTTAGCTTGATTTTATTAGCTTTGTCAAGCAAAGCTTTCAAGCCGTGAATCTCTAATTCTCTGTCGAATTTCTAACTCAAGATTTTCGGTATACGAAGCGATAAAGCTATAACTCCAATACCTTACGTATGGTGATTATATTGTAAAAAATCTGATGTGGCCTACACATGACCTCCCATCAATTCCATGTTTGAAACAACAATGAGCTTTAAGTAAAGTATCACTTCCAGTTGATCGTTTATAAACAAAATCTAATTTGTTGTTCCAATAAACAAAAAAGTCTGTAATACCAAATTTTAGATTATATTTTATTGTTTTTCCTCGAAAATCTGAGAGCTCCAAAGTAAGTACCACTTCCGGTTTATCATATAGGTATAGTCAAAATCTAATGTTGTTTCAAATTATACACGAATTTTAAATACTAAATTTGAGAAGTTTTGAATCATGTTTTAATATATTTTTTTAAGAAAATCTGTTTATAACTTCCTGTAAAGTAGTACTTCCGGTTTATCAATTTCAGAAAACATCTAATATGTTGTTCCTCTTCATATAAAAGTCTTAAATACTTAATTCGAAAAGTTTTGGAATATATCATAACATATTTTTCACGAAAATCTGTTGAGAGCTTCAAGTAAAGTATCACTTTCGGATTATCAATTATAGCCAAAATTTAATATGTTGTCCCTCTTCATATAACAGTTTTAAATACTAAATTTGACAAGTTTTTGAGTATATCGTAATATATTTTTTACGAAAATCTGTTCAGAGCTTCAACTAATGTGTCACTTCTGGTTTATTAATTTTGGCCAAAATCTAATATATTGTTCTATTTGATATAAAAGTCTTAAATACTAAAATTGAAAAGTTCTGGATTATATTATAATATAGGTTTTCATTAAAAACTGTTATGGGCTCCAAGTAAAGAGTCACTTCCGGTTGTCCAATTTTACTCAAAATCTAATCAATTCTTTATATAAATGTAGAAAGCTTAAATACGGAAAATAGAAATTTTCGGAAGTTTGTTGTAAGAGTTGTCGTGGTCGAAAAAATCGTCACGCACACGCACACACGCACGCACGCACGCACACACACACACACACACACACATCATCATAAAAATAGTAAAAACGTGTTCTGGGGACCCTAATTCGTGCTTATTTACTGAAAACTCACTATTACATTACCTCCGTTACCTACGGTATGACGGGAGGTAAAAATTAAAAACGGATAGATTCTTCCAATCGAGATCTAAATATACAGCTGTGTTTGACTAGTTCATAACCCACTACATGTTGTAGATTCCTTGCAGAACGTGTAGAATGTTAATTCTTTCCATTAAAATGCAAGTAAAACCGATAGTTTCTACGTTCAAATAAATAAATTCCCGTGAAAAATGCTTGAAAATTTTTGGTCTAATAATGCAGAATGTAAGTTTTATTTAAGAGCCAACAAATTGTCTACACCGCCTTCTGCGGAATAATTTTATTTAGACATAAAATATAGGGGAAAATGTTATGAGGCTCCACATAAAATTACACTTGATCACAGTGAAGGATGATTGCAGGACCATATTATGAGGAATTCTACCCGGAATACCAAATGTAAAGTCACGTTTTTCAACTTTCCCTAACCGCTGAAATTTCTCCCTTGTTTCTTACGTTTCATCGCCAAATGTATTGTAATATATTACCAGCACGCCTTGTAGTCATATTTTGACTCTGGCAGCTTTGGGCTTTAGCAGAAATGGAAGGAAAAACAACATTTTGCCAGCATTTAATAGAAGTATGAATCCAATGTCAGTGAGGCCGCATGTCTGAACTATAAATTAAGATTTTTGCGTTTCCGATCTAACTTTGGGGGATTTCCGCGATCATTAAAATAGTGAAAACACAGTCAGACTAAAATATATCATAAAACATTTATAAAAATTCTAACTAAATGATTAAATAATTTTCCATTTTTTTTAAATGTGTGAAAACATTACCCTACGTTCGAAACACTCCGATTGCAGGATAGGCTATGACGTGATACGCCGGATCGCTGACAAGGTAGATAGTTTAGAGTTTTCTGTTTTACCTGTAAACATGGGGATAGTTTACAATATTCTGTTTCACATATATACATAAAATAATTTCAATATCATTATATGCGGTGGTATGTGCCAAGCATTGGAAGGATAAATGATTTAATTTTTTTAATATATTATTTTTATAAATTCTGAAATCCTTTATCTTTCTTTTTATATACCTCTTTTGTATTTATAGACTCTCTTTAAGACTCATTAGAGAAAGTGATACGGAAAAACTCTTTTTTCTTCAAGCGTATTATAGTATTCATAATATGTTACTGTACGCATACTATAGAAGATATTCATTTTTTTACTAGTTCAATAACGTTGTTCATTATTGTACCAGTAAAAAATGTTAGCTTCTTAGTAGTCGCCACAGGAACACAGACCATATTGAAAATTGTTATTTGACAGTTGTATGGTTTGTGTTTTGTGTATACACAGTCAGTTTTTTGTATTTTGTACAAATTTCATACAGAAAGTTCCTTGCAAAAGATTATATTTCTTGTACATTACCTTCCGGGTGTTGTATGTATTTTATACAAATTCCATACACAAAATTTCTGGCAAAAGATCCTATATTTCCAGTAAAATTATAAGGCAAACACACTTTCGTCAATTGCACTTGACACTGACATCTTTCAATCAGAATTTTCTTAAACAGCTTCCATAGTTGTTTACTTTATGATATGAAATTTAATTTCTTTATAATTTTGAACTCTATATCTATTTAATATTAAGTATAAAATGAAGTCAAATCCTATAGAGAATAAAATATTCTTTAATATTTATAATAACATTAAATGTGAAAAAATGATATTTAACATCGTTTGTTAAGAGAAACTGTTAAAATCTTCAAATGAGGGTACTTCCGGTTGACTAATTATAACTAAAATCTAATCAGCTCCTCATATGGATGTAACGAAGAAGAATACGAAAGAATTATAATTTTTGAAATTGTAGTATCAGAGTTATCACAGGCGAAAATTTTGTTACACACAGACACAAACACACATGCATACATACACACACACGCACACACAAATTAGCGTTTAAACGAACTACAATAAATATTGTTTTTACTTCCTTGTACAAAGTAAAGGAAGTATTGTATTCGCGAAAAATTTCGGTTTCCAGATTTCAACGGAAATATCCATTTTGACCATCCCTGAATCCATTCTGACTAATTTCGTCGTGACGTCTGTACGTACGTACGTACGTATCTCGCATAACTCAAAAACGCTAAGCCGTAGAAAGTTGAAATTTTGTATTTAGGACATCTATAACATCTAGTTGTGCACCTCCCTTTTTGGTCATTACATAATATCCAGAAATGGTACTTTATTTGAAGCCTATAATAGATTTTAATGAAAAACTATATTAAAATATAATCCAAAACTTTTCAAATTTGGTATATAAGACTTTTATATCAATTGGAATAACATAGCAGATTTTGGTTAAAACAGGCTAACTGGAAGTGATATATTACCTGAAGTTGTTAACAGTTTTTCTTGAATAAAATGGTTTCATTTTGATTTTAGAAAAAATAAAAAATAGATGTCAATGTCAAATTACGTCAAATACGTGCAATTTTATAATTGAGTCTATACTTCATATTAGTCTTGCGTACAAGGAAGTCGTGTGGTGTCCACATCAGATTTTTTAATATATTTTTTAAGAAAACCTGTTATCATAAAAATGTTTTACTTATTCCAATACATGTAACTTTTCATGAAGAATGACATATAAAAAGAAAATCTAAAAACAGCGGAAACCCACATTATTACGATTTTAACAGCATATCCGCCGTTTTACTTATTTAATATATCCCAAAAACGATCAATACCAATAATATTGTACAATGTTAATAATTGAGCAATACTGAATATCTGACACCTTATACTTATTTAATTTACTATTCTTGAATCCCGTAAAGTATTTGTTGTATTCCGTTCAGGACAAAACCTAAACTTTCTTCTTCCTTGTGTCTAATTCCTCATAACATTGACATCTTGTTCTCCGTGGGAAGAATTGTAAGTCAAGGATTAGAGAGGCAAGTTTAAACTCTGTATCCTGGCAGGATTATCGTGTTGTTCCTTACCTGTATCCCGTATCCTGTATCCTACAGCCAGGATCAGATCAGGATCACACATGCCGATGCTTGCTATTGACAAGCTGACCCACTTCGTCTCAAAAAATATCGCGCTATTTTCTGCTTCTCTTGCAAACTTAATGGATGTATAAAAAGATACAACGTCGTTAGAATTCAATTTTAAACAAAAAATTCTTTACTTTAGTTTATTTTTTAACGGTTAATTTCAACAACAGGAGTTTTCTATATAATGAAGTCACAGCTTAGTAATCCAGTTGAAATTTACGATGAACGCCATTTTATTTATTCATTAATCTTATAGGTTATGCAAATTAAACTACTGAATTGGCGTCAATTTGCTATCACTACTGGTCTCTACTCCACGTATGTTTTCAACAAGACCTGCGTTCTACAAATCTACAAATAAATTAATATTTGCTCCATCTGACTACGTTGAATATAATTCACATGTAATTTCACAACTTTCGATGATGTTCAACAACGTAATTCTGCTTCAATACTATAAACTTTTATGTATTTATTTATAATTCTCAACATGAAAATTTGTTAGTTGGTAAGTTAATAAACACACATTGTTATATTTTTATAATTTTACCAATTGTAATGTATGTAGCTGATAATGAGCGGATTTAGCTCGAAACGTTCTCAATATAATTAAATAAGGAATATTGGAACTTGAAGGCCTTTTATTTATTACATATTTTGTAAATACGAAATAATATAACATAAATCATAAATGTGCCCAAGTTCGGATCTAATTTTTAACCCTTCTAGTGCTCTCTCCAGGACAATTCTGAAGCTGTTTACGTCCCCTTCAGCTACACAGTTATAATTGTTGTGTTGTAGCTGTTTTAGTACTTGACCTGGTGATGTAAGTTTTTTACCTCCCGTCATACCGTAGATAAGGGTCCAAACATTCGATAGTGAGTTTTCATTGAATAACCACGAACTACGGCCCCCAGAACACGTTTTTACTATATTAACAATGATGTCTGTGAGTCTGTGACGATCTTTTCCTCCACAATAACTCTTATATCAAACTTTTAAATATTTATATTTTCCGTATTTAAGCTTTCTGCACTCATGCAAAGAGTTGATTACATTTTGGGTAATATTGAACAACCGGAAGAGATACTTTACTTAAAGCTCATAACAGTTTTTTATGAAAAAGTATATTACAACATTATCTAAAACATTTTAGTTGTAATATTTAAGATTTTGGTATCAAGGGGAACAACATATTAGTTTGGCTAAAATTGATAAACCGGAAGTGATACTTTACTTGAAGCTCGGAACAGATTTTCGTGAAAGACTTTTAACACTTATATCTTACACTATTTTTTCTACAACCACTATTTTTTAATACATACATAATCTTGACCTTGTAATACCCGTAGGTGTAAGGTATTCTTAACAATAATTAGCAATTACAAACTTATATATTTCATCAGTCTTCCTGTCCATAAACTATATCTCTCCATTTCTTCTTGTCCCGTGCAAGTGGCTTTGCGGTTTCCTTTGTTATCCGTTTTTTCTGCAGAATTTGTTCTACGTTGTCATCCCACGTCTTCGTTGGTCTTCCCCTCTTCTTTTTTCCTTGCAGCCTTGATTCCCATACTCTCTTCACTGGTCTGTTATTATTCATTCTCAGGAGGTGGCCATACCATCTCATCTGACTTTTTTCGACTCTTTCAAGTACTGGTTCCGCTCCTAATATCTCTCTTACTGTGTTGTTCCTGTATCTGTCTAGCCTTGTAATCCCTAGAATCGCTCGTAGGAATTTCATTTCCATGCTCTGTAGTTTGCTTTTATACTTATTTGGAAGGGTCCAACTTTCGCTTCCAAAAGTCAAAATAGGAACGAAAACAGTTTTATATACACTCATCTTGGTCTTTCTTGATATTTCTTTCTTTTTGAAAAATGTGGTTCTGACCGAATGATACATTCTTGCTGCGCTTTCCAATCTTGTCATTATTTCTGGTTCTTGTTCCCCTCTATTGTTTATCAAAACTCCTAAGTACTTAAATGTATCAACCTGCTCCAATATTTTACCATTCACTTCTATATTCATATTTATAGGTTCTGGTCCTACTCCCGGAAGTGATACTTTACTTGAAGCTCGGAACAAATTTTCGTGAAAGACTTTTAACGCTTATATCATACACTATTTTTTCTACAAACACTATTTTTTAATTTAAATTTTTATTTCTAATTATTTTTGGCATATGACAAAAATGTCAATTTGATATTGTATTCGTCTTTACCAAGGTAACTAAATCGCTTTTAACACTAGTGTTAAAAGTAACAATGATCTATCACTTTTATATTAATGAGAACAAAATATTAGATTTTTGCTAAAATTGATAAACCGGAAGTGGTACATCACTGGAAGCTCTAAAACAGAAGTTTTTAAAAAAATATATTAAAAAATAATCCAAAACTTCTCAAATTTGGTATTTAAAACTCGTATATAATTTGAAACAACGTATTAGATTTTGACTATATATGATATACCAGAAGTGGTACTTAATTTGGAGCTCTTAACAGATTTTCGAGGAAAACATAACAAAATATAATCCAAAAATTTCGTATTATATACTTTTCTATTTATTGGAACTACAAATTAGATTTTGTTTTCAAATGATCAACCAGAAGTGATACATTGTTATTTTAAATATGGAATTGGTGGGACGTCACATCAAATTTTTTTAAAATACGTTTGGAACCGAGTAAAATCTATAATAAGTAAGGTTATGAATACATGAAATAAGGAAGATTTAAACTGAAGGTTACAATCTGTCGTAATAACGGATGGAACATCAAATCTAGAAACCCAATCGCTTTAGCTATTGTTTCAATTTTAATATTGGGCAAGAGTATGGTTTCAGGTCAACGCGTAAAGTGATCGATACATATCTAATTTCAGCGGTTACGAAATATACGAAGTGAATTTTGTTTATTGATTTATATACGACGGTTTGCATAAGAACTTATTAAGTATTATTGATAGTTATTTGACACTTTATTACCACAGTACTTATGTAATGAGAAAATGAGTAAATCTGGCACAGCAATTGGTAATATGCAGTGATAATATAATATATTTAAACAATTTAAGCAGTCTTAGATAAAAAAAATTGCAGAACTCGGTCTATGACCTTGTCGTATACAATTCTTTACACTTATAATGCTGTAATAATAATATCATTACTAGTAGTAATATAAACATTACATTATTATATGCAGAACTTTGTACTCTACAACATTTATTTGACGCATTTTTGTTTAAAATAATTTTTAAGCAATGCGCAAGGAAAAACTGCATCTATACGTACATGGCTTTCCACCCCATATACAAGATGATTCACGACTCCGTGCATTCATTGTAATGGTATATTAATGAACAAAATGAGTAAAAAAAGCTTAATCAACATAGGTCTGATCTACAACTGTTTCCGAGAAAGAGGCCATTTTGTAATCGAAGAACGACTGACTCATTTTTCATTCCTTTATATGTCGGAAACTACTGAAGATCGGACCCCTGTTGATTATACTTTTTTACTCATTTTGATCAGTACTGAAGGGTTTTTTATTTTCTATGTCCGGATTTTGAAATTTGATAAAAATCCAAAGAATTTAAATTCAAACAAACTTTTATTATTTAATGAAAATATATAATAATTGACATTAATAATAGAAAACAACACCTTGGCTGCATTTGGCACTTGGTTATTTAGGCCACAATAAGACAAAATACACAGATTTTTAGTGAATACGAAGCTTTTGGAGGCACTCCGTGGTGCACTCGCCAGCGCAGCTAGAGTGGAGATTTGAACTATGGAAGTTACTGCAAAACACTCTAAAAACACGTAATTCGCTTAGAAAACGCATTTTCAAGTGGTTTGGAGACATGTTTTGAAAAGCAGTTTTTACATCATATTTGAGCGTTTCACGGTCTGAAACGACTATTTTAAATGTAGACTTTGGAATCATATTCTACCTGTAGTTTCGATGGCACTTGGTTATTTAGGCCACAATAAGACAAAATACACAGTTTTTTAGTGAATACAAGCTTTTGGAGGTAGTCCGTGGTGCACTCGCCAGCGCAGCTAGAGTACCGATTTGAACTATGGAAATTACTGCAAAACACTCTAAAAACACGTAATTCCCTTAGAAAACGCATTTTCAAGTGATTTGGAGACATGTTTTGAGAAACAGTTTTTACATCAGATTTGAACGTTTCACGGTCTGAAACGACGATTTTGGATGTAGATTTTGGAAACATATTCTACCTGTAGTTTCGATGGGACTTGGTTATGCAGGGTACAATAAGTCAAATACACAGATTTTTAGTGAATACAAGCTTATGGAGGCAATTTTTCAATTTTTATTACATATTGGCAGATTTGAGACTCCATAATGGTTATTTAGCGTTGTATTTTCTCTCTCAGCTCTTGAATTGTCCATGGCTTATAGGTGTACACGAGTGACTTCAAATAGCCCCAGAGAAAAATGTCTAAAGGTGTTGAATCACATGATCCTGGCGGACAATTCATATCGTCGTTTTGTAAAATTAGGCATTCTGGGAACTTTTCCCGCTTGTGTATCTTTACATATGTTATTTTATGCGCTTCCTACGGCTAAACGACCGAACATAAATATTTTCTGTTAAATCATTTTGATAGAGAATTTTATGTTCTATAATATTGTTTTTCTACAGTCTATATACAAAGTAGCCATTTGCGCTCTCTTTTGGCTACGTAAAATGTCACTTTGCCGCTCTAGAGCGACAAAGTAGAAAAAACGCTCGCTCCTCAAATTTCTAACTATACAATGTTGAGAAATGTTACTTGGCTACATTCTTAATGGAAACGTTTAGTCAGGAATTAATGACACTGTAGTTACACATACCCCACTTAACAAGTCAATCTGACATATAACTGCTTTGTCGGTATGTTACATAACCAAACAAAATGCTACACTGCTGTGAAAATAAAATAGGGCATTCATTTACAAAAACGAAAGTATAAAATGCTTAGATTAGATTGAAGCAATAGCTCAAGAAGAATGAAAATACCGATAAGTAAAAATAAATAAAAAATAAATTTTTGTAATCGTGGAGGACCCCATTGTGGCGACTGTAGAAAAAATCTTGTGTGTGTTTCGAGCGCAAATGGACATTGTCGATTTCCTGCGTCGCGCGGCAACAACCTCTTAATCAACAATGTCCCATTTTGCGCTCTTAATAGCTATTACGAGTATATACATTTTTTCATGTTTGTCAAAGTTTTTGTAAAATTTAAAAAAAGTTAACATATATCTGCAGACCTTGTTATTTTATACGTTTCCTACGGCTAAACGACCGAACATAAATATTTTCTGTCAACTCATTTTGATAAATAATTTTATGTTCTAAAATATTGTTTCTATACATTTTTTCATATCTGCCACAATTTCGCAATATTTTGGAAAAACTGTGTATCCCATTAAACTCTGTAGTAAAGTTCGGCCACTACTGTCACGTCACAACTGGAGTGGGGATACAGTTCCAGAATCCTACAGCCCACAGTCAGCATCAAACAATGACTTTTTCTGTCTGCAAAGAGTGCTTCGGATTCTTGCGAATTGTCTTCAGCCTAAGCTCGGCAATAGTGTTCACCAAACCGTTCAGTCAAAAATGAGCCCCGTCGCTTTTATGAATTTTTGATCGAAATTACAAATTACAGAACGTGTATTTTTATAATATCGCTGAATAATTTCTATGCATTGTTGGACTGGCTATGATTAATTGTCGAACATTAATTATTGTTTATTGTCAATTCAGATGTTTAAAAATTTCTAGGGTTGTCCGGTGAGAGCAATTTAAAATCCGGACATACGATTTTAAAAAAAACCTATATAAGCCCTTAAAATTATTGCACGAAGTCGTGAATCACCCTATATTATAAACCAAATCCACTATTAAATATAAATAGGAGAATAAATTAATTACTCCATAAAATAGTTTTTTATGATCACAGATTCATAAATCCTTTGTGACGAGTTTAACTTTTCTAGTTTACATATTTATGATAGTTAAAAACGTGCTTTAAATAAATATTATGAAATTTGAAGTGACCTTTGTTTTAACTGAAAATGTGAAAATATGATTATCCATTTATGTTACGAATAAAATTCATTCTGCCAACTAAATAAACGTCAAAAAAATATACAGACGTCGCGGAAAAAACTATATCTCATTAATTATCTCTGGTAGTGACAGAATGAAATTGAAATTTAAAATGTGCGCTAAATATTAATTAAATCATTTGATAATATATGGACATTTAATTTGCGTAGCACAGAATATGTTTTAGAGCAGAGTAGAATAGAATGTATATGCCATTTGCCGAAATGTTGGTGTCACGTTTTTATTAATAATGCAGAATGATATATACTATATTGGTTAATAAACTAATACATAATGATTAATAATTATGATTATGATGAAGTTTCCATAATTTAGTTCAATTATGAATTGTAACGAGAATTTTTATATTTCGCGCGTTATTCATTTTCGATTGAGCTCATTTATCACATTGTGTGCGTTCAATTCATTTGGCGCCAGCTAGCACTAGCGGTTTTTTCATTCTGAACGTACTGCTAAGTTCAGTTTTGCTCAAGCATCTGGCGGAAATCCTGAGCGCTTCTAAAAGACGCTAGATTCTTTTGCTAAGTTCAAAACGCGGGAATTATAAAAGCTGACTGAGTGTTTATGAATAGTAGAGCAATGGAATTTTATTCCATTTTGGCAAATGTTTAAAAAATTATTTTTAAATAAATTCAGTAATGAAGCATTCGTTTGAAATGTAGAGCCTCTTTCACAAAATCCATTAAGAATATTTTTATTCTCAAATTCTTTTTAAGTAATATTACCTAGCTAGCAAATGTCAAAATTTTGTCGTTCAATTCTGTCTAGTGTCTAGCATTTTGCTACAACTTAGCTATTTTCGTGTGTTGAACGTACCCATTGGTATCACGGTCTGTAAGGCGTATGTCAGGCTTCATTAATATTAGACGCGTAGTTTATACATATTGACAATTTTCACATGGGGTCTCGAGGCCGCGTGCCTGAGTGTCTGGTCGCGAATCTGAGGAACCAGGTTCAATAGACCGACGCCAAATATTTCTAATTTTAAATTGGCACAAAATTAACCCCTGTGGTGCACTCTTCACGCCAGCAATGAGTGCCCATGAGGTGATGTCTGGTAAAGCTCGCACGGTACAAATATGTCATCATTACCGAAATCTGTGTGCAAAACAGATTGGCACACCCAGCAATGGGTAATATACTACCTTGATAATATATTTATTTATTTTCATATGCATGTCCATGTTTTTGTCTACAAATGACGGCACAAAGAATTTGCATTCAATTTTGCGTTGAAAATAGTATAATGTGCAGTGAAGTTGTGGGGTCTCGTGGCCGCGTGTCTGATTATCTGGTCGCGAATCTGGGAAACCGAGTTCGATCCTGACCGAGGCCAAAAGAAATATTTAGAGTTTTATATGGCACAAAAGTGACCCGTAAGGTGCAGTCTCCACGCCAGCAATAAGTGCCCATGAAGTAACGCCTTGGTAAACGCCCGCACGGACTAAATATGTCATTATCATTACCGAAATCTGTGTACAAAGCAGTTTAGCACATTCAGCAATGGGTGGTGAGGACGCTGAGTTGAAAGCAAGAGTTTTGAGAAAACGTGAAAGATAACAAGAGAGCCGGGTGTCATAACACAACAACTATCGATGAAAATGTGACAAAAAATGAAGATATTGTGCTTAGCCGATTCACTTTAATGGAACTTGCTGATCAAATTGGTATTTCATACAGCTTATGCGAAGAAAACAAAAAGAATTGTGGGCAAACAGCTCGTAGACTTTGCATCTCGACAACGCACCGAATTACATAAAAACAAAATACTCTTCATAGTTACAATACTTCCTATGAACCAGCTGTCAGTTGTTAGTTGTTCTAGCAACTGAAAGCGGACCACAAGAATATTTTTAGAATAGTTTGTAGCATCGCGATACGGTTTTGCTTTCTGCGTCACAGCCCATCACGTTTGACACGGACTCTAGCTTGAAATCCAATAGTGATAAAAAAATTAGTATCGTCATCCGAAAGAGCTTAAAAAACTGTCCTAAAGAAGTGCAAATCAAACTCGAGAAATCTATTTCGTACTTAGAAGATTTGCAAAAACAAAAAAACTGAAAAATATACATATTTATCTGTATCTAGTGACCTATGTATTTCTTCTGAATAAACAATGCATTGCTAAAATGGCATCCTAATAAAGGACAACTTTTGACTAGTTAACCGACTTCGTGGCTCTTATAAACGTCTAAATAATTAAGAAAAATAAAAAAAATAATTGTCCAATTTTTTTGCCCGCCAGTGTACTTGTAATTGAAAATAGATGGACGTCACTATCAGAGAGTAAATTTGAATTAATATAACTGCAAGATTTTGAGGAAGAAATTGTTGATATTACAGTAAAATTCGAAACAATAGTACGCGAGTATGTAAAGTAACTTATACATGCCAGTATTAGTAATTACGCAGGTATATACAGGGTGTCTTGGAAATAGGAGGACATGGCTTAATCACAGATTCCTGGGCTCAAAATAAGAGGATTTAACTAAACTTACCTATATCCGACAGTGCACCGTTAGCCAGTATTGTTTCAAAGTAGATCTAAAAAAATATATTTTATAATAACGAAACGTTTTGTTCGATTTGAATGAAATTTGGTATGACAATCCATATGAATATAATTAATCTTCTAAGATGATATTTGTTATTGTTAGTGAACCACTAGTGTATGAAATTTGGGTGTCGCGACCATGATTAGACTATAACTTTTTAATGGCAATCCCATTAATGTAAATTTACTGTTTTTCAGAAAGATGCATTTAATAGTAAACTTTCGTGTCTCTGCGTAAAATATGATATCTGCAACGATTTAGTCAGTAAAAAATAACATGTAAGTGACTGCGCCGTGTAATTATTAAAATAAATTTTATCTAGCAGTCTATCCAAATGTCAAACTATTAATTTTTAATGACAGGAATAATTTTTTATAAGTTGCCAATCTTCTAAAGTTGTTTAGGAGTGACGTAACATTATTTAATCGTCTTATTATAATAATAGCAGTAAAATACTATAAGGCCGAACAAATGGATATGTTACTAGTTTTAAAATATGGCAAAGGAAATTTTTGACAATCCATAAACAATTGTTACTGTCATTAAAATTAGTTGTTTAACATTTGGAGAGACTGCTAGATAAAATTTATTTTAAAAATTACACAGCGCAAACAATTACATTTTATTTTTTCTCACTAAATCGTTGCAGATATTATATTTTACGCACATACACGAAAGTTTACTATTGAATGTATCTTTCTGAAAAACAGTAAACTTACATTAATGGGATTGCCATTAAAAAGTTATAGTCTAATCATGGTCGCGACACCCAAATTTCATACACTAGTGGTTCACTAACAATAACAAATACCATCTTAAAAGATGAATTATATCCATATGGATTTTCATACCAAATTTCATTCAAATGGAATAAAGCGTTTCGTTATTATAAGCAAAATCATTTTTTTTAGAAGGACTGAAGCAGAATACTGACTATACGGTGCACTATCGGATATAGGTAAGTTTAGTTAAATCGTCTTATTTTGGGCCCAGGAATTTGTGGTTAAACCATGTCCCCTTTTTTCCAAGACACCCTGTATATATATATATATATATATATATATATATATATATATATATATATATATATATATATATAAATTAAGAAAAAAGAACGGTGGGAGATGCTGAACACATCAGATTTTTTATATGAAATCGTTGTCCCAGTCATTAACAAATTACTATTAGGAAACTGCCAACGTGCAAATCAAAGAAACGCTCGAGTTCACGATGTCGCATTATTCACCTCGCCCATCTGTATTTGACTTGGGCGTAAATACGTTTATAAACGCATATATTGGGAACGCTTTCCTTCGTAAAAACGTGGTTGCCCACTCATCAAACGATCCATATTCTCATCAGGTTTTGAGGCATTTTATGACATTGGAAACGAGCTCATTTATTACGTTAGGTGATCCTGACTTCGTGATTTAGCCCAATGATAGCACATTCACTCTTTAGAACCCCCGGACTCCAGACTCAATCGCAGGATCCTCATTCCGTTAATACCATCACGTCACGCACGTCCACCAACAAAGCCTCGTCCTGGTAGGTCCGAGGACATGTGTCGAGCATTCCTATTGGCCGGGGAGGATTGACAATTTTATCGCAAAGGAAAATTGAAAAGTTAACAGGCAGTGATACCCAGTGCAAATATTTTAACGCGCTGACTTTCTTATTTCCGCTGCGAGGCGGGAGATTGTAGGCTATATTTCTATCCAGGACGCGATTAAAGGCCAGATTCTTTCCTTTACATCGTTATCCTTGTAGCAATGATGTTTTCGGAGATTACAAGATTACGAATTCTTTAACAACACGTTTAAATGTCTTTCTTTTATTTTATTTTGCTTTCTTTTTAGAGTCTGCAAGCGCTACAGAAAAGTCCTATTATTACCAAGGCAATTGCGGGTACTGGGACACTATTTAACGCTCAAGCAGATTTTCCCGAATTACATTTTCAGAAACCAGAAACAATGTAACTCTTTTGTGAGCACCCGACTAAGTAGGTATAGCTAGTCGTCCGACAGATTAGCAATATCTGTTTGTTTTTACATGTTATACTGATTATGAATAAGAAACTCAGGTAGGCCGTGGAACAAAATTTTAAACAGTTATATATCTATCATTGGAAATTATGTTGCGAAAGTTAAATAAGCTACAACTTCTTTTAAAAAAAATATCGTTGTGAGTGAAAATTATAGAAATGAATTTTTTGTGATCCCATATAAGTATTAAACTTAGAAATTATGTGATTGGGCCTTAAGGATCAAGGATAAATTAGGTAAACAACGAGGATTTATGAATTTTTCACAAATTCTTTCCTCGTTGTTTACCTGATTTACCCTTGATCGTTAAGGTCCAATTAGTTTATTTCTACGGTTAATAATTATAATGAGCATACGTTAAATTCAAAGTTTTAGTAAAAAAAAAATGGTGAAATATTACTTTGTTGTAATAAAAATGCTTAATTATTGTAAACGTGACGTTAGAGTCCGTGGGAAGCCCCGAGCCTATTAATCGGTTATTATCGTACAATTTTGGATGAATATGGCAAGGGAAAGAAGATTCAATAAAAATAAATGAAAATATATGTCAAATGCAAACAATACAGATATCCCTAGAATTAACTGTTTGAAAAGCATAACCAAATTTTGGAGCCACTTAAATCATTCAATATTAGTGTACAATATTATTAATCCTAAAATTATTCATAATGACGGGTTGTTCTGTTTCAAATTGTGCAAATTATTTGAGAAATGGTTATAATTTTTACAGGTACTTATGCCAGTTGAGATTGTTTGGTCATGTGGAGAGAATGAAGAGTGAACGGCTTGTAAAGCGTATATATCTTGGTGAAATTGAGGGTGTTCGATTGCGTGGTCGTCCAGTGTGTAAGTGGATGGATGTGATTGATAAGGAACTAAAAGAGAGAAAGTTTCCGAGTGGGAAGAGAAGAAGAGCGTGTATGAATGCGATTATGAATGTGGCCGAGGCGAAAGAAGTGTGCTTAGACAGGAATGTGTGGCGAAGGATGATTATTTCGTAACTATTATTGTGGTCCGGTTGCGGTATTTCGCTACCGAAAATCGGTCACTTTAATATGTTAAGAGTGAGGAATATATATTGTACCTACCTATGATGTCAGGTTAGTAAGAATGTTGTTGAAGGAGAGAGTGATTATTGTTTGGTTGAAGTTATTTTTATTCTTTCGGGTTTGTGCTAACCCACTAAGTGGGAAATGCGTGATTTTATGTATGTATGTAGGTACTTATGCAATACATATATTTTTCTCTAACCTCAAAAATCGTAACGAAACGTATTTTTTCTTGTTGTATTATTTTAAATAAATATAATATGGAAGTTATATTTAATTATGAAAAATGGTTACTATATAAACTTATAAGAAATGCACTTTTATTTCATAAATTACTGTGTTCAATTTGGCACCAATATGGCGGACGAGTCAGCTATGTGTTATCTAGCAGCTGTAATAGGGACTATGACGTCACAAATAATTTCAGACATTGAAAAATTCATATCTCGCTTACTAATTCAAATTTTAACATCGCGTTTGTTGGTACAACAAACGCGATATTATGTATTACTAGATTTTTATAAATTATCAGAAAAAAAATAAAAAAATCTGATGTGGCCAACACCAAACCTCCCTTTGTTTGAAGGTTGTAGACAATGGTTTATTATGAGTGAAAGATAGATTTCGAACTTTCATTGTCTTTATTTTAAAATAATATTACACAACGTTTCGATTGATGTAATCTTCAATCGTTATCAAGTGAAATACTGATACAATAATCCTAAGGCTACTGCTTATATACTAAGTGTGTGCGGTGGAACGTGGAAGATCTGCTTCAGGTACCTGGAGTCGGTTGAGTTGACCAATGAGCGGTTGCCAAATGGTCCGAATATCCGTGCTGGGATGGCTGAAAACTTTCTTGTTGTTGGTTATATGCACTGCTTCTTTGAATTTTCTCTTTTGCCACTGTTCTTCTCTATCAATAATTCTTGCTTCGTCCCATTTAATATGATGATGGGCTGTCCACGCATGATGCGCAATGCCTGATTTTTCTATTTCTCCCAGTTGAGTATGTTTCTTGTGTTCTTTGATTCTAACGTCCAGTGGTCTTTTCGTTTCGCCTATATATGAAGAACCGCATTCGCATGGGATTTGGTATATACAGTTTTTTGTGTTGTCTTGCTTAGGTTTTGTTCTAGTCAGCACGCTTCTTAAAGTTTCTTTTGTTTTGAAAACTGTCTTAATTTTATATCTTCTTGATACTCGACCTATCTTTTCTGATATGCCTTTTATATATGGAATTATTAGAATGGATTCTTCTTTGTTGTCTTCTTCCTTGTTCTTGGTCCGCTCCAGACGGTCTTTGATAATATCGTCAATTTTGTTTGCCTTGTATCCATTCTGTTGTAGATCCCTCTTTATATTATTGATTTCCATGCTGAGTGCCTCTTCTGTATTACATATACTAACAGCTCTGTCGTATAAGGTCCGAATGATGCCATGTTTCACTGATGTTGCGTGATTAGACTGGTAGTTTAAGTATTGACCAGTGTGTGTCGGTTTCCTATATACGGCGGTCTGGATCCGTCTGTCATTTCTTCTAACCAAAACATCCAAAAAGGGCAGCTGCTGTTCGTTTTCTTCCTCCATGGTGAATTGGATTGTTGGTCTGATGTTGTTTAGGTGGTCTAAGAATTTTCTTAATTTATTTTCTCCACTTGACCATATTATAAAGGTGTCGTCCACATATCTTAGCCATAGTTTTGGCTTGTCCACCGAAGTATTTATGGCGTGTTTCTCGAACCATTCCATATAGATGTTGGCTATAACTGGTGACAAAGGTGAACCCATCGGCAGGCCATCTTCTTGAGCGTAGAATTTTTCTTCGACTTGGAAATAGGTGTTTCGGATACAGCATTCTAGAAGTTCCATAATTCCGTTGATTGGTAGTGTGCTTCTTTCTGCCAGTGTTTCATCTTCTTCAAGCTTGGTTTTGATTACTTGCAGAGATTCTTCCAATGGAACGTTGGTGAATAGGCTCACGATGTCGAAACTCACAAGTTTGTCTTCTGGTTGAAGTTCTATAGCGTTCATCATTTCCACAAAGTGTGAAGAATTCTTTACAAAGGACTCTGCGGTGCCTTGAAGTCACCCAAGACAAGAACGAGTCTAACACCACACTACAGTAAGCCACCACATCTTTATGGACTACCAAAAATCCATAAGCAAAACATCCCGTTACGACCAATCATCAGTTCACGGAATTCCCCAGTACATCAGCTAGCTAAATACTTACTATCAATATTACGACCACTTCAAGGCACCGCAGAGTCCTTTGTAAAGAATTCTTCACACTTTGTGGAAATGATGAACGCTATAGAACTTCAACCAGAAGACAAACTTGTGAGTTTCGACATCGTGAGCCTATTCACCAACGTTCCATTGGAAGAATCTCTGCAAGTAATCAAAACCAAGCTTGAAGAAGATGAAACACTGGCAGAAAGAAGCACACTACCAATCAACGGAATTATGGAACTTCTAGAATGCTGTATCCGAAACACCTATTTCCAAGTCGAAGAAAAATTCTACGCTCAAGAAGATGGCCTGCCGATGGGTTCACCTTTGTCACCAGTTATAGCCAACATCTATATGGAATGGTTCGAGAAACACGCCATAAATACTTCGGTGGACAAGCCAAAACTATGGCTAAGATATGTGGACGACACCTTTATAATATGGTCAAGTGGAGAAAATAAATTAAGAAAATTCTTAGACCACCTAAACAACATCAGACCAACAATCCAATTCACCATGGAGGAAGAAAACGAACAGCAGCTGCCCTTTTTGGATGTTTTGGTTAGAAGAAATGACAGACGGATCCAGACCGCCGTATATAGGAAACCGACACACACTGGTCAATACTTAAACTACCAGTCTAATCACGCAACATCAGTGAAACATGGCATCATTCGGACCTTATACGACAGAGCTGTTAGTATATGTAATACAGAAGAGGCACTCAGCATGGAAATCAATAATATAAAGAGGGATCTACAACAGAATGGATACAAGGCAAACAAAATTGACGATATTATCAAAGACCGTCTGGAGCGGACCAAGAACAAGGAAGAAGACAACAAAGAAGAATCCATTCTAATAATTCCATATATAAAAGGCATATCAGAAAAGATAGGTCGAGTATCAAGAAGATATAAAATTAAGACAGTTTTCAAAACAAAAGAAACTTTAAGAAGCGTGCTGACTAGAACAAAACCTAAGCAAGACAACACAAAAAACTGTATATACCAAATCCCATGCGAATGCGGTTCTTCATATATAGGCGAAACGAAAAGACCACTGGACGTTAGAATCAAAGAACACAAGAAACATACTCAACTGGGAGAAATAGAAAAATCAGGCATTGCGCATCATGCGTGGACAGCCCATCATCATATTAAATGGGACGAAGCAAGAATTATTGATAGAGAAGAACAGTGGCAAAAGAGAAAATTCAAAGAAGCAGTGCATATAACCAACAACAAGAAAGTTTTCAGCCATCCCAGCACGGATATTCGGACCATTTGGCAACCGCTCATTGGTCAACTCAACCGACTCCAGGTACCTGAAGCAGATCTTCCACGTTCCACCGCACACACTTAGTATATAAGCAGTAGCCTTAGGATTATTGTATCAGTATTTCACTTGATAACGATTGAAGATTACATCAATCGAAACGTTGTGTAATATTATTTTAAAATAAAGACAATGAAAGTTCGAAATCTATCTTTCACCCAAACCTCCCGCTATTTAATTTTTATTAATTTAAATATACATACTTACATATTTAGTTATTGCGGAAACTGTATTAAGATCCATTCCATATAACTATGGTTCTATTTACTATTTTCTTTTTAAAACGTTACTATTATTAATTTGAAATGATTAGTTCCTTGACAGTGACATTTATCTGTCAGTTACAAATACAGGGTGAGTCTAGGAAGACGCCCCCCCCCCCTTTAACTTTTTTATTATAAGTAATAGAAAAAAAGGCTCATATAAAAGTTTTATTATTTTACATATACTATTTGATGGCAGATGTAGATATTTTTTATAAAGTCAGGTTTACAAGATACGACTATCAACTTTTATTTTTCAAATAGCAACCTATAATTATTCTAATAAAATAGAAACCGCTATTTTTTCCTCTTTTCAACGATGTATTATTTTGTATTAATGTATCTGAAAAATTTCGAGAAAAATGAGATAATTTAGAAATATTAGAAATAATTTTTAAACAAATATTATAGATGGCTATGTAAAAATAAACAAAACGTAACAGTGCTATGCAACTTAGCAAATTAAAACAACAAATTTAGTAACTAAAACAACTTAAAACAAATGTTCAAAATTACGACCATGTTCTGTAATACAAAAATTCAAGCGTTGAACGTGAATCATATCAATTAATTCGTCCTTCGTAAACATTTCAAAATGTTTTTTTTTTTTGTTTACAAAATAAGTTAAATTAAGTAACAAACAAATGTATACTTTTTTGACATTAATTTAATTGTTTTATATTGTTACGTTTTGTTTATTTTCACATGCCACCTATAATATTTGTTTAAAAATTATTTCTAATATTTCTAAATTATCTCATTTTTCTCGAAATTTTTCAAATACATTAATAAAAAATAATACATCGTTGAAAAGAGAAAAAAATGGCGGTTTCTATTTTAAAATAATTATAGGTTGCCATTTGAAAAATAAAAGTTGATAGTCGTATCTTGAAACCTGACTATAAAAAATATCTACATCTGCCATCAAATAGTATATGTAAAATAATAAAACTTTTATATGAGCCATTTTTTTCTATTACTTATAATAAAAAAGTTTAAAGGGTGAGGGGGCGTCTTCCCAGACTCACCCTGTATTTGAATAACTGCGCAACCAAGGAGTTTTGTTTGTGTAAAGCGTAGGCTCCGGGATTTAAATTATAGATAATTTTATAAATTTATCCATAAAATATACAGAAAAAGTATTAATCCAATCTGTAGAAAATTTAATAATCTTTAATTTTTATAACATTACTGTCGAGAAAATAACATTTAAAGGTATTTTTCGAAGAAAAACTATTTTGAGCTTCTAGTAAAGTGCCATTTCCGGTTATCCGATTTATACTAAAATCTAATGGGCTCTTTCTAGTACAGAAAAAGTTCGAAATACAAGGTTTCAAAATTTTCGGAATGATAGTATTTGAGTTATAGTGGAGGATCCACACACACACATACACACATACACACAGACATCGTCGTGAAAATGTTAATTGGATTCTAGGGACCTTAAAACGTGGTCATTTACCAAAATCTCGGTATGCGATTTTTAGCACGATCCCTATACCTCCCTTACCAAGGGTAGCGGGAGGTAAAAATCGGTAGAATACACAAGCCAATATGGCGAAAAAATGTAATACACCACTCCCTTTACTTTTGAATATATTTTTGGATTTATGTAAAATTTACGTGGCAGAAGGATTTTGTCTGAAAAAGAGACTAATGCTGCAATTCATGAAATTTGAAAAAATAGACTGGTTAAGAGCTTCTAACAAGTGGAAGCAAAGAATAATGATATTAGTCATGCAGGAAATTACTTTGAATATTCAGAACCATGAACGATTAAATATTGAATACTCAAAAAGATTGTTGTAAAAAATTCATGGACTTCATTGCGGTTGAGCTTGGGACCTCCTTGGGTTTAGTTGTATGCTCTCTCAACTAAAATCAGAAATTCTTCCTCTGTCTTTCGGTAGTCTTCATCGAGCACACCCTCCTATTCAGAGTATTGAATCTGACAGCGCGATACAATCACTGGTTTAAGAAACCAGATTTTAATAACTATATTGTAACGTGCAAGCACCGCCGCACTAAGCAAGCGTGCAAGTAACGAAGTAAACAAACGAGTCTCGATCTGTTTAATTACTTCCGGTCACCTGAAGCTTTTATCTTCTTCTTCTTCTTCTTCTTCAGGGATTAGGCAATAGCCTGTTCCGGTTACGAAAGTTACCATCGTTTTCTGGGTCTTCCCACATCTCTTCTACCTCTTGGTTTGTATTGTAGAGCTTGTTTTGGGAGCCGTTCATCATCCATTCTTTCTATATGGTTTTTCCATTTTTTTTTGTTTTCATCTATTTTATTTGTTATATTATATATCTGTAAGTCTGTTCTTATAGTGTCGTAACGTATTCTGAAGCTTTTATATTGAATGTTATTATCGGGTGCTATGTTCGAGAGCTCTCCAGAAGATAATGGCAGCTATATAAAAGGGACGCAGCTATGCCCGAGAGGCAGTTACATAGATAGTCAATCAGACAATCAGTCAGTCAGTAAGGGAGTAAGGCAGTTAGTGAGCTTAGTAGCATAGCACAGGGATGGCGAACCAATGGCACGCGACACAATTATTTAAGCACGTCACTGATCACAAAATTCATTATGATGCACTACGAAAAAAAGTGTGAAGTAGGTATTATATGACGAGCGAACGCGAGTGATCCCTACGCTACGGAATGTTCGGGTGCGTACTTCAAAGATTTGTTGATTGCTTGGAAGAAATAAGATTGTTTCTGCAAAATGAGGGAAAAGTTGAAGAATACCAACAGTTGTTGGATGTTATGTGGCTTTCAAAATTGATGTTTTTTACAGACAAATGCCAACATTTAAATAAGTTAAACATGAAGTTTCAGGGCATAAATAAAACAATTATCGTCATGATAGATCTCATTCGCGCTTTTGAGGCTAAATTGCAAGTTTTCAGGAACGATATTATTACAAAAAACTACAAGTATTTTCCAAATTTGAAAAAATATATCAACGATTTAGAAATACATGAGAAACCAGACGAAAACGAAGTTACTGCAGAATTTATTTCTGTGATTGATTCTTCAATCAAGGAATTTTCAGCGAGATTTTCTCAGTTCAAAGAATTATCGGAAATACTCAAGCTTATTATGTACCCTGATGTGACGTCATTTGATAAACTGAATTTGTCCCAATTCGATTGGTTGAAAATTGAAGAATTTAAAATGCAGCTGATTGATTTCCAGTCTAGTTCAATATGGATTCAAAAATTTATTAAAACAAGGAAAGAGTTAGAATTAATTGAAACAGAAAGGTTGACAAGTAATATAAGTGAAAATGCTAATAACAAAATTTTGGAAATATGGAATGCGTTACCAGACACATTTAATTGTTTGAAGAAGCTGGCTCATGCTATTTTAACAATATTTTCATCAACCTATGCCTGCGAGTCATTATTTTCAGAGATGAATAACATTAAAGACTCGGTTAGAAACCGTTTGACAGATGAATCCAGTTCAGCATGCATTCTGCTAAAAGTGACATCTTACAACCCTAACATATGTTATTTGTCATCTAATCTGCAATAACAGAAGTCACATTAATTTTACTTTAATTTAAATTACGCGTATAATTGAAACATTGCAAAATGTTCCTATTTTTTTGTAGTAAATAAAGAGTTTTGAGTTGATAGTATTTATTATTATTATTTTCACAATAATCACAAAGTCAAAATTATTTGATGGCACGTCTATGACCTCATTAAACATTTCTTTAGAAAAATGGCACGTTGATACGTAAAGGTATGCAGTATAGTATCGAGTGGAGTATTCGGGAAGTTACTAGTATACTGGGATGCCTTGGAAGCAAATAATCGGTAGTGTTGAGGAGTATTGGGAAGCTAGAGTATACGGGGATAGTAACGGCGAATGGACGTGGACACTCGGCATTGGTGTTGAAGGGTTGTGGCATACGAACAGTTGGTGATACTGGATCGGAATTAAATTAGTTAGTGGAAGGAAGAGAGTTCAGTAAGAGAATTGAAAGGAATGAATTCTGTCCGAGTAGTTGAGTATAAAGACGCAGTGGAAGTCAGTTGAATATACACGCGGTGGAAGTCGGATAACTGAATATGATATAAATTAATAGGGACATAAATACTGATATAAATAAATAGTTGTGTTAATTTTTTAAATAAATAATCTTAGTGTTTAAGTAAGTAATTAATTATATTCTTAGTCTTAAATTAGTATTTAATATTTGTTTCACTAAAGTAATCGTCATTTTTATTATTTAATATTTATTTATCGTTTAATAAACATCTATTCTAAGAAATAATAATTCATTGATTTTTACACTTCACCCAAATAAATAAAACCGTTACAATATTATAAACGGTTTTCACACATTTATTTTTGGCGTGGTGTAGTTTATTACCACCGAATGTATCACACTGTCTGATGAGTATTCAAAACTCTGAATAAGAGTGTAGTTGTTGAGGACTAGCAAAAAACAGGTGAAGAATTCACTGAATTAAGGAGGCTTCATAGTTCAGTTGGGAGATCCTACTATACTTAGGAAGGTCCTAGGTTCAAGTTCCAGTGAAGACCACGAACTTTCATAAAAATCTTTTCTACGATCGATAAAAAAAAGGCTGCTCAAACGTCATTTGATTACAGAAAGGTAATAGCTGCAGACCGTTGCTAGTATAGTAAGTAATTACTTTGCAGACCAGCTGTATTATTTCAGTAGTTAACTAGGTACATTAAAATTTTGAAAATTGTTTATATAAATTAATTACATTCAAAAATCAATTAATTTTTCAAATCGTAGGAAAATATTGTGTACTTATATGATTTACGGCCGGTTTTACAATCTCCGGTTAAAATTTTAAATGTCAGTTATATAAACAAAATTGAAACGAAATTAAATAATGTCAAATGACAAATTAATTAAAGCTGTCAATAATCCAATTCAATACTCTATTTAACTTATAGTAAAAATTCTAACAGGAGATTGTAAAAGTGGTCCTTAATGTATCTTTGCAAAGAGCTACTTTGTCCGAATGCGGTATATCGCTACCGAAAATCGGTCACTTCAGTATCTAAGAAATGAGAAATATTTGCTGTTATGTTTTATATTTATTTCGTATTAATTTTTTATACAGGCTGATCCAGAATAATTGAAGGTTCCGCCTCGTTCTGATTTTTTGTTTGCCGCATCGTCGTGATAGTGAAATACAATTGACAGATTGCATTGGCGTACATATTTCCTCTCATTTTCATCATTCGTCGCAGTAAGAAAATATACTTCCAAAATAAACTTGTCATGTCCTTTCTTAAACAACCATTCTAACGTAATGATTTGAATAAATAACAGTTTAATTATAAAGGTAAAAACAAACTGTATGTCAAAAAATTCAAATACATAATGCCTTTACAAATGTCGGTAATACAGGAAACATAATTTGACATTGTTGGTAAATTGATACTAATTTTTTTCCATGAAAGATAATTTTGATCATAATCAGAATTTTTCAAGTCCCGTGACATTCAATCATTCTAGATCACTCTGTATTAAGTATGGTTTGGAAACGAATAATAATAACCCTTGATATAAAAATAACTATTTTATTAGATCTTATTTTATGTTTAACTGTAATCCTTTCCAGATGATTATCGTGAATTTTTTTTAATCCTTTATCCTAATCTGAAACGAACGATTGAAGCATTGTCAAATACAGTGTGATTAATAGTCGTAAGTGCATAAAGTGATTGTGTTAGTCAACTCAGCGCCAAAGTTCGTGACATGCCAACAATAAGTACTTAAAGCCAACAAAAAATTTGCTACTAGAAGAAAGACCTAACTTAGTTCACACTTAGAAGAAACTGGAATCGATAAATAAAAACAGTATTCACAATTCAGAAACATGAAACATGTATAAGAAACAGTAATAAGACCGTAATACTTTTCGGATTATAGACTTCAGCAGTAACAAGAGAAGCATATACCTATTACAGTTATAAATAAGAATATCGTTACTGCTTATTACCTACATCAGCAAGCCCGTCGCGAGAATATATGCCGCCTTCAGACAAAATTTTTAATGCCGCCTCCTTTCCGAGTTGATATCAAAATTTATTGACGAAATGACGAAAAATAAGTTTTACTGATTATTATTATTATGAGTGTGAAGGCAGTGATGCTTTTGACAATGCGCCCTATGGGGTTTATTGTAACATGGCTCTAAATTAGTTTTCTCGAAGTAGTTTCCCAATCTTATTGAGATCTAAATACGGCTACAACTGGACCACGAAGTATAATATCTAAGAAGTGGACAAGAGGCTAGAAAAAACGTCACCCATAATGTAACAAGTGAGTGAAGAGAGAGATAGATAGAGTAGGCTTCGTTTAAAATACAGCTGGATACAAATAAATAAATAAATATATCATTACGGCTTATTACTAGAGATGTGCCGATTATGACTTTGGCCGACTAGCCGATTAGTCGGTTGTAAAGAGGCCGACTAATCGGCCGACTAGTCGGCCAAGCCGATCACGGTTTCGGGGATTTCCGTGACGCTTTGATTTGATTAGGTTATGTACAGTTATAAATCATATAAGTACGTTACTGTCTTTTTTTTTGTTTTTATGAAGCAGTTAATGTTTAGAATTTTTTGATATATTTTTTTACTGTACATCATGTACAGGGTGTAAATAGAAAAGTGAAACATAGGAGTTTAACATGGGAAATCAATTTTTGTTTGCGCAAACGTTACCTAATTATTTTATCCAAAAATATTTTAAATAAAAGTTATAGAGATTTAAATGCAGCATCTAAATCATGTGAAACGATTATTTTATCTCTTCATATAAACGTAAAAATCAATTACAGTTTTTATGAACATTTTGTCTAAGCAGCCATGGATATATGACAAAAAAAAACAAATACGTTGTTTTTTGTCATAAATCCATGGCTGCTTAGACAAAAAACTCATAAAAACTGTAACTTTGTAATTAATTTTTACGTTTATATAAAGAGATAAGAAATCGTTTCACATGATTTAGATGCTGCATTTAAATCTCTATAACTTTTATTTGAAGTAATTTTGCATAAAATAATTAGGTAACGTTTGCGCAAAGAAAAATTGATTTCCCATGTTAAACTCCTGTTTCACTTTTCGATTTACACCCTGTACATGCAATTTGGCTTTAATATTACTTAGATTGTTAATAAAAAAATTCTTACTCTTTTATTTAAATAAGAAGAAATAATTATAGGTAAATGTTAATTGAAGATAAGAAGATATTAATATTATGTTGTTTTGTGTGTTAATTAAGATACTAATTTTGTTTGATAAATGTCAAAGATATGTTTTCTTTACAAGCAAGTAATTTTAGAAACTGATTGATTACCAAAGGAAAGTTGCTTTGCTTTACATTTCAAAATGTGTAAGACTGATTATAAAATAAAAATATTAATAAACAATCAAGGTAAGAAGAAGCCGGATAGTCGGCGCTCTTTGCCGAATAGTCGCCGACTAGTCGCCGACTACGATAGTGGCCGGATAGTCGGCTTTACCGACTAGTCGCCGACTAGTCGGCACATCTCTACTTATTACCCATTGCTGGGTATGCCAATCTGCTTTGCACACAGATATCGGTAATGATAAAATATTTCCTCCGTGCGGGCGCTTACCAGGCGCCACCTCACAGACACTCATTGCTGGCGTGGAAAGTGCACCACAGGGGTCAATTTTGTAACATTTAAAATTTGAAATATTTGGCGTCGGTCAGGATCGAATCCGGTTCCCCAGATTTGTGACCTAACACTCAGGCGCGCGGCCACGGACCACATATACAACTATACAACGTATACAATTATATATAAAATCACAAATTATTTTACATTATATTGAAGAGTTATTGAATTATAAGATAAGTAATATTTTGATACTTATATTAATGTTTAAAACTAATTAAATTAGAATTATTATGATTCATTCATGAATTTAAGGTAATTTGGCTCCCTTTTTAGCAAGCTCAACTACTATTTCATTGCGGACAACTACCTCAAATTCCGATATTCACAATATGACGTGGTTGTGTTTGGCCAACTATAAAAGGGTGTCCTTGCAATTTCAGATTAACTTTGACTTACAAATGAGGAAACTTAATTCCTTTAAAGAAACCTGGCAGTCTGACTTTATGTTAATTATTGCTTGTTTGAGACCTTTATTTAGATTTATTCGAGCATAGAGATTTATTGCATATATCTCTCTATGAAATATAATGGAACTGATGCCTATGGATTCCTTTATTTGGTCCCCGGGATCAATTACACTCATTCTAGATTCTCCTGACTCTAGTTTTGAACCTCCTCATACTGTCCCGGCCTAAAGGCCTCTCAGCTTTACTGGATATACCTGTATTTTCCGAGCGTAAGCGAAAGGCCTGAATTTCGATAGTGATACTGAATACTGACCCGTATTGGAGGGCAAGCGGCGCACTTTTATTATAAAAGTGCGCATGTAATAATGGTCAATATACAGAATGTCTCACAACTCGCGCCCCAGACGAAACTGACACTTGTCGACAACAACAGGTTGCCAACAAATAGAAGAAAAAAATTTGCGGCTGCTTGCATAACGGAGTTGCAAGACTTTTTAATCCACCAATCCCGGAAGGATATCTTGAAGTGTGATGATATTATTACAAAATAAAACTATTTGCTAGGTTTTAAAAATACTACTAGTGAGTTGCAAAATTTGTTTGACACTGTAATTTTGACACTTTAGTGTTGACTTTTCACTGTCAACAAATTTAGGTTAGCGAAGGTGTCATCCGAGATCATCATTTATACCGTACAGTGCAACGTGTTGGCATTACGTCCACATTCTCCAAAAATTATAATAATAATTTCTAAATAATCAGCGGTTGAATGCATGGTAAGAATTTGCCTTTTTTTATTTACCTTGGCAAATTTAATTTCACACTGACATCTTTCGAAAACTACAGTCGCCCACACATTTTAAAGAAGATTTGATTTGTATAAAACCCTAGTAACGTAAAATTACGGCAAACACACGTTAAAGGTGTAGGTCTCTGATTGGTCGATTTTAAGACGTCTTTTCTCGAATATCTTTTAAGCTAGATTTTTTTTCTTCGAAATTACACAGTCCTCATTCGCTCTGGGGCGCGAGTTGTGAGACAGCCTGTATCTGTACAATTTAGGGTGCTTACCAGGTGTCGGCTTACGAGAGAGTATAGAGATCACTTTTAAGCGATTTGAAAATGGGAAATAATTTACAAATTGACTCGATCCACGAACCTGATCTATGAAAATCAAAACAAGTCCCTTAACATACGAAAGTAAAGTGTTAATGGGGTCCTGGACCATAACAAAAAATAATGAAATGTACACTTTATACTGTGACGTCACATTAGTGCTATTTTTCTCTCGCTGCCTACTATAAAGCTTGGGCGAGAGAAAGATATAGCAATAGATATCGCCGTGACGTCATGTTGACATTAAAAATCAAATGCAGTCAAACTAAAAACAATTAAGACTTTTTAATACTACGAATTGCTTTAAAATTAAAAGAACTGTCATTTAAAATTATTAAGAAATCAGAGTGCAGGACCCCATTGCTACGACTGGCTATGAAACAACAATATTTTGAACTAAATCTTATTTTTGATAATCTGTTTGTAATAAAGAGGACGTCAAACAATTGGGTGTTAATTTCTCTTGAATATTTTCAACTAGCCGGTACAGTCAACATAATATTTTGATGTTATAATTTCAATAAACAACACGCCTTTAGAATGCCATAAAACGGATGCCATGACCTTACCGGCCGATGAGACTACTTTTTACCTTCCTGCATGAACCATAATTAATCCATTACGACTGCTCCTCGATCTCAGATGTATATTAATGTACCTACGTTACGTCGATGGTTACAAAGTGACAAAAAATCTGTTGGACTATAGTTAAATTAATCGAAACCAGTCAGAAAAACTGAAAACCCGCGGATAACTTGCCAATGTCATTTTTTAAAATACGTTCTTTTGATATCCCTACCATCTCTGCTACCTCTTATAACTTCAATCACATGTCCTCTAAAACGATATCGTGGACTTTGTTATAGTTTGTGTCAAGATAAGTACACATTGACTTTTACGCCCATCACAGCATGTATTTGCTTAAAAGATTTGCAAGGGTAAGCACACAGAGAGGTATCCACAATTTTTCCAAATTACCAAATTTAAAGCAGTAACCACAAATCAGATATTAAAATTAATAATAAAATTACTACAGTTTATTATTCAATAATTATTTTCTTCGTCCGGAAAATCACTCCATGGGTGCCACATTTTACTTCAGTTGTTTACAAATGAAACAAGAATAATGTGATACAACGTTTAGCGAAATTTATATAGCCAAAATACATTAAAAGATTTTAACTGTATATTTCCCGGTTTATACTGTAAATTTGGTAATCCGCCCCTGGCTGCACAGGTAAGAAAATACCCTGAAGTGATGGGTTAACCGAGCTTAACAAGTCGAAGTCAATGTGCATTTATCTTGACACAAACTATAATCATTTCTGGAGATGAGACGATTTTCGGGTGACCACCACGAAAGCATCTTCGACACTGGTTCTTCCTCTCTTGAATTCATTCACTCAGCGTCAAATAGTTACATATGAAGGAGCATCTTCACTCAACGTATTGTAACGTTTTTATTTATCTGGGTGAAGTGTAAATATAAGATAATTATTATTACTAAACTTTAAGTGTTTATTAAACTATAATGAAAGTTACTATTACTAATATTAAACAATTATTAAAATCTAATTAAGACTAAAACTATAATTAACTAGATAACACTAACACTATTTATTTAACCAATCAACACTACTATTTATTTCCACGATATTATTTATCTCACTACGCGTTCCAATCTTAGACTGCCGGTCTGTTGCAGACTCTTGTAGATTGTTTACGCGATATTTATATCACTATATTTATATCACTATATACTTATATCATGTTCAACTGTCCGCTTACCGACCTCCACAGCGTCTATATACTCAACTGACTCAACAGCGTCTGTATATTCAACTGCTCGGACAGAAGTCACACCTTTCACCTCACTATCTGTCTATTTATGTAACTCTCTCTCTCTCTCTCTCTCTCTCTCTCTCTCTCTTCCACAGCCTCCGTATCACCAACTATCTGTATGGCACAATTCTTCAACACCAATACCGAGTATTAGCTTCCACTTGCCGTTACTGTCCCCATATACCTAGCTTCCCAGTACTCTTCGACACTACCGAGTATTCTCTTTAACAGCTATCCCGGTATACCAGCAACTTTACGACTCGCCGTTACTGTTCTTGCATACTATAGCTTCCCAATACTCGTCAACACTACCGAGTATTAACATCCACAGCTATCCCAATATACCAGAAACTTCCCGAGTACCTACTCGACACCAACTGCATACGCTCACTACGATACTGCTGAACTGCTGTGCTTTTCACTAACAATTTACTCTGTAACACTCCATGTGCCTCTATGACTATATGTCACTAACTGTAAGTCAACCCCCGATCACACAACTAATGTTGTGTGATCAGGTACTCAACTGAACTAACTGTGTATGTAAGTTAACCCCTGATCACAACTAATGCTGTGTGATCAGGGACTCAACTGAACTAACTCTCGAGCATAGGTACGTCCCTTATATACAGCTGCCATTATTTTCTAGAACAGTCTAGAATATTCGAACACGTAATAACAATGAACACAAAAGGTTCAGGCGACCGGAAGTAATTAAACACGCCGTGAACAGTCTGTTTACATCGGCCGGCTACTAGCGCGATTACGTCACCGCTATAAATAGACACTCGCTTACAGTGGCGGCGACGGCGGGTGTCCCATGTTACAGTATTAACCAAGTCAACAAAATGAAGTACATTATTGAGAAGAATCTATCAGAGCATTAAAGAAGAAGATCAGAAGAATACATTGCATAGGACACACAAAGAGACTACCAAAAAACAATATAAATAAGAAAACAATATGACCATCTCCGCACGAATTGAGGCGGAGCTAAATATGCGATTGATTTTCTTGTATTCCATTTGTTTATTTCATGACATCCTCAATATGTGTGTGTGCGTGTGTTTGTTCGTGAGTGTGAAGGAAGGTTTATTAAGTGTGGATCAACCACAACACCACAGCGAAATTGAAACTCTCCCTCGGCAGCTGATGGGTTGTTCGCTGTTGTCTGATTCAACGGATGTTATATTTAGAGTGTTTAGATTGAGGTTCCACCGTTATGCGAATTTTAAGTGGCTGTAATTACTCTAACTAATACATACTTCGAGCGGAGGAGTGTTATTACAATGCATATGGAACGAACATGGGATATTTGTTTTCATATATCGCTGCAAACAATAATAGTCTCCTAACTTCATTTTTGATGGCAATTTATGATTCGATCTGGAAAACATCCTATAGAAATACAGTATGTAAGAAGGTCTTATATTTTCTTAAACTCAACCTGATAAAACGAATAGAAACCAAATCTAAATATTGATCTGAAATTTCAGATATCTGATAAAACCAGCATTTCCTTATAGAACAGCTATTTTTGGATGTGGTAGTTCTGTTCATGGACAAATATTCTTTTAATACATGTAATATCGTGTTTTACAATAATATATCATCACGGCTTATTATCCATTTCTGGGTGTGCCATCTGTTTTTATTAGCAAATTGTGGTAATGACGATAAATAATGTTGACTGGGAAAATAGGGTCATATGCTTGTATTCTCTATTATCAATTAAATGCCACTTTTTGATGTAAAAAATCTTTAATTCTACTTCCGGTTTTGCTTAAAGGGATATTATAGTTGATTTTTTAAATGGAGCGATATAAAGGTGGCCCATCAGATATGCCGGATTTAAATTTACCGTTATTTTTTATATATTTAAAGGTGGATTTATGCAGTCTACTTTTTATTTTACTTTTTCTTTTCGCTTTTATTTTTTCTTTAAGCTTGGTACTTTACGCAGCTACTTTAAAGCATTCAATACGCATGCGCAAATGTGATTTTTTGGGCATATAGTCGTAAATGTAAATAGATAAATATATCCTGTTAAAATGGACAAGAATGTAATAATTTGTGCAATCAAAAATATTATTACATAGTAAATAAATATGCTAACCAGTTTCATTTAATACAAACGCTATACTTTTCCAAACATTCTTTTTGGCCATTTTATCATTGAATAAAATATCTGTTTTATCATATAAGTGGGGATATTTTTTAATTAAATCTAATAATAAACAATCTTGTTCTTTACTGATTTTTCGTTTGCTTAACCTAAAACCTACACACAAAAACAAATACACAACACGTTGACGTTTGTGAAGTGGAGCACTTGCGCAAATGTGATATACTTTTACTTTAACGGTCTTAAGTTGAAAGTTGGTCAACTTAAGGTTTTCAAGTAAAATTAAAAGTGTGCACATAAAGCAGTACATTAACACACATTTAACTTTTATAAAGTAATAGAAAAAGTAAAAGTAAAATAAAAAGTAGGCTGCATAAATCCACCTGAAGTTGACAAACCTAATGTTTTTATGGGATCAATTGGACGATATGGACCTCGAAGAAATGTGGTTTTAACAGGATGATGCCACATGCCATACAGCAAGAAAAACCATCGATTTATTAAGACAATGCTTTGCTGGTTTTTATTACGACTTGACGCCTTGCGATTTTTTTCTTCTGGGGTTTTGTAAAGTCCAAGATCTATGTTAGTAAACCACAAACAATTCCTGAAATGAAAACAGAAATCCAACGCGTTATTACCTTGGAAAAAATTTCTGAAAATTTTATAAAAGGGCATCATATTCCATAATTAATCTCAACATATCTACTTTATAAATCAATAAAAATTGCCCAAATAAATAATAAATTACTGTGTTTCATTTTAAAATTAAATCCGGCGTAGCCGATGGGCCACTCTATAAAAGAATTTTTTTATATTTTCTGAAAGTTGTTTAAATTAGCTTTACAGTGAATACTTACATTTTCATCAAAAATTAACTTAAATATTAATTTGATGTAATTATTATTACTATTTTTCCGTGATATACTTTCTATGAAGAAATATTTTGATATTTATCCCATGTATCATTTGTTCTATGTTATTTCTAAAAAATCGACCTCTCTAAAATTCAATAAAGAGTAAAATGAAACTAAATTTATATAAAAATAACTTGTTTTTGCGTTGGCAGTTCAAAATGATAATAAAAATTATAAAGCAAAACATTTCCTCAAATAATGAAGATTTAATTGTCATGGCAAACTGACAATGCATTAAAATTTCATAATTGTGAAAAGTTAATAACTAATTTAATTTTGGATGAAAATGCAAATACATATTTAGCATCCACATTAAAACTAATTTAAATTACTTTCAGAGAATATAAAAATTTATATCAGTCCATTAAAAAAATCAACGATGACATCAATTAGTTTTAGGACTTTTCATAATTTTAATTATGTCTAAAATGAATAATAAAGAAAATCTGCAACCGTCAATAAATCTCTACCCGAATTGTTGAATGTGTTTACCAGGCCTCACCATACAGGTTTAGAATGCTGTCATGGAGAGAGCACCACAGCGAATAACTTTTGTTGTATTTAAAAATTGGAAATAATTTTCAAGTTTCGGTTTGATCGGAATCAAACCTATGGTATCCGATTCACAATCAGTAACCTAACCTTACGCACACAGCCATGCCAGTGATGTGCCAATTGAATGTTTCATATTAAAAGTTTCAATTGAAAAATTTCAAAAATGAAAGTTTCAATCCTTAAATTTCATAAAATTTTCGTAAGTTATACTGCGCATGCGCCGCCCAACTGTGTAATAGACTTGCGCAGATGACATGCATACGTCTGCACTTATCTACGTGCAAGTTATGTTTGGTAAATCTACATGCTGGAACTTGTATATTTCTCGAATATAAAAATCAGGATTCAGTATAGTTTAAGTATGGTAAAAATTAAAATTAAAATTTGGAGATACTTCAATAAAATAAATACAAAAGATAATAAGATACTTTCTATTTTAAATAGTTTAATATTTATTTTTTACATTTTTGCCTCCCGCTATTTTAACATTTTCACGATGATTGCTGTGTGTGTGTGGTTCCTATTTACGCTCTAACTCAAATACTATTATCCAGAAAATTTTGAAACCTTGTATTTATACCTTGTTCTAATATGGAAAGAAGCAAAGAAGCCATTAGATTCTGGTGTAAATCAGATAACCGGAAATGGTACTTTACTTGAAGCTCAAAATAGTTTTTCTCCGACAAATACCTTTAAATGTTATTTTTTCAAGATTTACATTATTATAAGAATTAAAGATTATTCAATTTTCTATTGGTTTGCATTAATACTTTTTCTATATATTTTATGGATAAATTTATAAAATTATCTATAATTTAAATCACAGAGCCTACGCTTTAAACAAACACAACTACTTGATTAGACAGTTCATACGTATTTAAAACTATTATGATTACCCCTTAATCTTAAAATTAATTTTAACAAAAACTAAATACGTATTTCGAGAACTAAGTTCTCATCATCAGTAGTACAATAAGTGAAAGTTAAACAGAGTAGCCAAGATTACTCAACATGTCAACCATGCCAAAGGTCGTAACAACTCTGAAAAACAAGGGAGAGAACTGGGATTATATAGGGAATGGGAGTCACAGGTAAATGATTACCTATAAACTCATTAAAATTTTAAATCGTCCAATAAAATTTAACTTTTCATACCTAGTATGTAACTGACAGATAAATGTCACTGTCAAAGAACTAATTATTTCAAATTAATAATAGTAACGTTTTAAAAAGAAAATAGTAAATAGAACCATAGTTATATGGAATGAATTTTACTACAGTTTCTAGTATAACTAAATATGTAAGTATGTATAAATTAATGAAAATTAAATAGTGGGAGGTGTTGTGTTGGCCACATCAGATTTTTATATTACATTTTGAATAATAATTTTTATTTTGTTTTGAAGCTTTTGTTTTTCTTATTTATTTTCATATTAGTTAATTTGAGATCCAAGTATTTCACATTCAACTGACAAATGTTAAGTTTCTTAAAATTTAAATGAAACGTTCATTGAAAATTTTTACATAAAACTTTCATTGAAATTCACGGAGAAACATTTTGTGATACGTTTAATAAAATTTTCAGTGAAACTTAAAACAAAAATAAGTTTCCGAAATTTGCACATCACTACCTGGGACCCCCCGGTTAATTAAACAATATGAAACTATACTCTAATTCTTTTAAGAATAGAGTGGTGGAAAGATAGGAGCAGTTTGATCTTTTTTATCAAACTGCGGCTATCTTCCCACCACTTTATTCTTAAAAAAAAATAGAGTATAGACAAGGGATAACGACATTATCTGAAACGATAATAAAACAATTTTTGGAAAAAAAATACCGTACAATGAACATTTAAAAGTTAACAGATGATTTACAACTTTTGTTTACTATGCCTAACATAATGATGAGCTGAACTACTTGTAAATATCAAAAAATAGAAACAGATATTGAATAAAGAATTATTTAGTTGAAATGTAATCTTTGTGCAATGGCTGTAAATCGTGCTAAGCAATTAGGTATAATTTGAAAGGTTTGATTACCCCCAACAACTTTTAATCGCCATTTCTCGCTGGGTAAGCAGTTTAATAGCCTCTAAATTTTCTATGGCTGGCCATAAATTAAATCCGATATTTCACCATTAATTAAGTCCGGGAAATTATTTACCTTGAGATCGGAACCGAACCGATGAAAGTGTTGTTTTAAATTGTAAATTTCCCAAACTTTGACGGAGAGTATTTTTATGGAATAATTTCCTTTTGCATTATGGATGATGTCTTAATTTGTTTTTTGCGTTTGAAGGGATATTACGAATGAGATTTTATTAAACTGATTCGATGAACTTCAAGAATATTCATTATTTTTCCAGCATACGAATTAATATTCATGTTTTCAAATGATTTAATTAAAAGATTTTATGAGTGTACGGCTTGTACGTAGCGAATTAATTCTAAATGTAATTGCTGAATTTACTACCAATAAAACCAAATTTATTTAAGCTATATAGGCGTTAAACAATAATTTATGACTTGTAATAAATCATTAATGTGTGTAATATATTAATTCGTCGCTTTACAGTTCATAATACGGTATATTTAACGTACATAATACTACATCATGTACTACAAAAATTTATATTTTAATCCTCAAACAATATTTCACAGAAATTAAACATTTTCACTACAGTTTTTATTATTAGGTGAGGTAACTATACTCGTATTTTTTACAAAGAGGATTCCATAGTTATGTGTCATCTACTACTGGTACATGATACCCTGTTGGCGAATTATACAAATTTAGTGCATTGGTGCCTGCATAGTATTCGGCTAAATAGATAAGCCTATTTTGAATATTTGACTAAAAGTACACGTACTGTAAATAATATGATTGACAGTTGTAATACTTTTTTAAAAAATATATTTATTTAGACAAATGGTATACACGTGCCTGACAGCATGTATAATACTTTTAAATAAACGTAGTACATTCAAAGCATCAAGCCAGTGCAGACGAATCAAGACATGAAACACGTTCTTTTTTCGCATCGTTCAACGGTACAGATTAAAAGCATATAGAGACGTATGTGAATGTTGAAAATTTTTTTATAAATGATTCATAGCTTTGGAATCCTCTCTGTATAAAAATCTGAGTATATATTTTGTTGATTCATATTTTGCATTTTAAAGACTACGTTACACTAACGTGATCATCAGTCCAGCATTAGGCTGGATTTTTCAGAATTTGCATGACTTGTCCATAGCTTAATAAGTGTCCGTCATTATGTCCAACATTAATACGTGTCCGTTCCATCATTTTTGTTTCGTTTTTTAAAGGAACAAATTAATGTTTTAGGAAATTTGTTGACATAACTGCTTGTTTTTAAGAGTTTCGCTCATTTTCAAGGTTTCTTTACTGCTTATTTCCTTATTTAGTTCTCAAATTTGTATAAAGTTTTATGTATTTTAATTAATTGTAATATTTTTATATGGACGTCATAAATATCTAATAGCATATTTAAAACGAAATATTAAAAATGTTTGAATGCTACTTATGTGAAAAACATTTATTAAAATGAAGAAAATAAACTTAAAAATAACCAAATTATTATCTGATTGTACTGTTCAATCTTAGAGTATAGAAACTACGAGTATACCACAGTATACACATCATATACAGTAGCGAAAGTCTGTGTCGGCACCTTTGACCTTTTGATACCAACCTGAGTGACCTTGAATGAAGCCGCCATGTTTCTGTTGCGCGTAGTGGCGCCAATTCAAATGGTGCCGCAAAGTATAATATCGTATTATACTAGAACCAGTTACACAATACTAAAAATATGAGTATTTCACATGGTTTTAGTGCAATAACAGTATACTTAGTAACATTATATCTTTTACAAGTTATACACAAATTTTTGTCTGCAATTTTATTGTCGTTCAAGACTATTGTATTCCCGCTTTCTGTCAGAATTATTTAAAACAATGCAATAGGCGGCGATATCAATAGGCAGACACGATGCATATTTCTTGAGTCTTATTTTATGTACGAAATATATTGAAATAACTAAATTGTTATAAATTTAAAATATATGACCGTTCAGAATATTTTATGTGCAAATAAATAATTTTATTGAATATTTTAATTGTGTGATAAAAGTTAAACTCTACGCCCATGTTCCTAATTAAAGGGATGCCATGTTTTTGTTGCGCTGATTGACCCATAAAAATAACCTGGTGGTAACATTTCCTACCTTTTCGGTTTTAAAAATCTAAATTGTAAACATAATTTTTATTACTAGTGACAGAATCATCTTGTCATAGAAAAGTTCTAGATTTATAATTTTTCGTCGTTACTTAATAAATGAATAGTTCAGGTTCTGGATATTATAAAAATAACTGTATCTATAAAAATAATTTATAATATACTTATTCTGGGAAATTTCATTTTAAACTTATTTTTAATAAATGCGCCTTAGATTATTTCATAACTTGCTTAATAAGTAAGTTAAAAAATCAATAATTTATGTGCGAAACGATTTAATATAACTCTTCGAGATCAAAGATGGCAGCATAATACCTAGCGCTGAAATTGAGGTATGCGAGTACATAATAAAAATAAATAAATATATCACTGCATAATATTATCTATTGCTGGGTGTGTCTATCTGTTTTGTATGTATAGATATCGGTAATGATAATAATTCCTGGCGTGGAGAGTAGTACACAGGGGTCCCTTTAGTGCTATTAAAAATTTTAAATAATTTTTCAAATCCCTACTTATTATTTAACAATGGCTATATACTAATACGAGGGTTGCGCTGAAAATTGTTAGTTACTAAGACCGTTGCATTTTTAAACAAAAAAACTTTATTGTTTTTAAAAATAGTCTCCATTCAGACAAATACACTTGTGTATTCTTTGAACCCACTTTTCAAAACATTCGGAAAATTCATTTTCTGAAAGGATCTCTTTGAAATTCTGTAACTGCTGCATCTGCGCTGGAAAACCTATTACCTCGCATCATTTTTTTAACAGTTGGAAACAAAAAAAAAATCGAACGGCGCCAGATCTGGGCTATATGGAGGATGAGTTACCAATTGAACTTCCGAATCTTTCAAAAAATCTAATGTTCTGGCAGCAGTGTGAGAGGATACGTTGTCATGATGGACTGAGATGTTACGCAAACCGGTTCTTTGGCGACCTGTTTGTAATTTTGCAAACATCTGTGGTAAAGTCACTTCGCAGTACCATTCAGAATTAACAGTCTTCAAATAGAAAACAGGACCACTTCGGCGGAAAAAAACAGCAATCATTTTCGTATTGAGGCTTCTGCCACGAATTACTTTTGTGGGAAAGTCTTCATCTTGGAATACCCAAACACTAGACTGCTGTTTAATTTCATGGTCGTAACTGTATACCCAAGATTCGTCACCTGTTACAATGTATGCTACTTGCTTGGAAGCTCCTCCGTCAAATTTTTGCAACATAAATTTACACCAGTCTACTCGATCCTGTTTTTGACTTTCTGAGAGTAAATGCTGTATCCAAATCCAACGCTTTGCTAGCTTTCTTACCCCAAGATGTTTATGCAAAATGGTATTCACCGCCGAGGATACAATCTTCACTTCCTCCTGAATCTTCCTATAAGTAATATTTCGATTGGACTGAATCAAGCTTGCCACACGATCAACATTTTCTGAACAGGCAGCATCCGCAGGTCTTGCGTCGTCTTCTAGCAGCTCTCGTCCTCGTCGAAATTCGCGGAACCAATGACTAACAGCGGATAATGAACGGGTAGCATCGCCAAAAGCTGCTATCAAATTTTCATGGCTTTGCTAATTGCCTTTTATAGTCATAGAAAATCATAGCTCTAAAGGCAATTAACTACGTTTCACAAGGAAATCGGAACGTTTGACAATTGTGGGTAACGAATGTCAACTAATGCGACATTCAATTTTTGAAATTATTTCTAGCCAATTGAGCTTCCATGGCCTGCTCTAGATTAACAGAGTATCCCTCGTATTCTAATTAATGGTTTTTTTTAAGGTATAAATAATTTGAACCATCATAAACAAGAAGATAAAAGTAATATTCATTAAAGTTTACAGTTCATATATTGCATTTTATTATGAATTAGAGAAAGTTAGCATTACAAACAAATGTAGGAGTTTATTGTCCATAGTGTTGCAAAATATCGCGAAAATATTTCACAGTTGTTATCTGCTATAAAATCAGAATGTGTGCAGGCGAGAAAAACAACAGTTGTTGAATTACAAGTCACTGGAACAAAAAACCTACATTCCAGGATCGTATTAGATTATTTACGGCTACACGTCCAGCAAAACATGCCCCATAACTCAAACACTAATTTCACTCTGTAATTTTTTCAACAACAGAGGGACAATTCATTTAGATAATCTACATAAGCCGTTTTTACCGCTATTAATCTGTGCGCGCAGGTTGAAAAGGATAAAGGATTAAGCTTTCCTACTTAATATTAATAGAGGAAAAGGGATACTAACTATTGGATATAAATAGATGCAGTTTAAATGATATTTGTATAACACGAGTTGGAAAGGCTGATGCTTACTGGTTACCGAACGATAACACTTTTTCTAACTGGTCCAACAGTCCCTTATTGAGAACGACGAGACACATACGCTTAAGCCTATAGCACACTTGTCGATATTTTCATCGAAGAGCAACGATGAAATGAACGTATCTTATTTCAGACGTATCTTTTGAATATCATTTTACGTTAGCGTGCGTTATCAACCGTCAAAATAGAAAATAAAGTGTCACGTGTCAACTAAAAAACAGTGTTTTGAAAACATAATCTGCAAACAGCATCAATACACTACGATAGCGTAGGAACATTTCACTGATGTTATTACCAACTTAATTTTTTACGTCACAGAAAAAATCGCTGTATTGTCATCGATGAAAATGAAAACCATCGATGTCGGGTGCGTACTGTTGTTTCATCGATGAGCTCATTGATGCTCCTTGATGCTCATCGACAAATGTGCCATAGGCATAAGGCTTGATTTACATTAGCGGTACAATGACGGTACGATGACGGTACAATGACGGTATGAACATAATAAAATACCATGACAATATAGTTTTGTCTTTTATGTATTATGACGGTTTATGGTGCATATGTCATGTTTGATAGAAAAGTAGAAAATATCGTGCAATGTTTAAAAATTTCTCAAATACCGGCTTGGCTATAATTGTCCTTACTCTTGTTGAAGAAGACGAAAATGAAGAAAATCCAGAAAATCTTATAAAACGGTACTATTTTTTATATACTTTCTGAAATAATCTGTAGTGCATATTACACGTTTTTGTTATAAGCAGATAACTTTTGTTCAATAATGTATTTGTATGTTCATTTCTCATTTCTAGCTCACTTTGACTACATTTTGGTTTAACTAAAAGTCAAAAATATGTCATGTCAATCACGTACTAGCATATGTTTACTTCCACTCGGCTGATTTTGGCATGAACGTCAACTTGACATGCACGTACTCTTCAAACGCAACCTCCCACTCCCCCTTGCAGGCAAATACTACGCTGTTACTATAATATACAATATTTTTTCAATAGAAACAAAACTATACTGTATCCTAGTCGTATCGCTAATGTAAATCAGTGAATATCGATGGGCCGTAATCGTACTGATACCGTAGATGTAAATGGGCCTATTAAAGTACATTGGACCTAGAAGTATCGTAGCGTAATTGTACCGTCATTGTACCGCTGTTTACAAACAAATGTCAAACAGTTTAGGGAATTTTACTCCCTAAACCCCTTTACTACGCATGCGTATCTTGATAGTTGCAGATACGTGTGACTAGTTTTCGAACAAGATGTAAAACTAGTTGCACGAAAATTGTCGCACTATCACACGTCAAAAGTTGCACGAAACGCTTGGAAGTTGCAGAAAATGTGTGACAGGTTGCAGATACGTGCGTACGTGTGAGAACCCCATTATGAAATTTGAGTCTCAAAACCTATTTGACAGAAAAATGTTTTTATTCTCTTAACGAGTTTATTGTATAAATAATATTTATTATAAATGTAACCCTCTCTACGACGTTTTTACCCTATGCTAAAAATCGCATATCTAGATTTTAGTGAATAAGCACGTTTTAAGGTCCCTAGAATCCGATTATAACAGTTTTACGATGATGTCCGTATGTGTGTGTGGATGTGTGTGTGGATGTGTGTGTGGATGTGTGTGTGTCTGTGTGGATGTTGGATTCACGATTTCTCAAATACTATAAGACTTAAGACATTTTTCACTACGGATTCCTCAATCTAACAATAATGGGAAGAGTTGATTAAGTTTTGGTAACAATTGGACAACCGGAAGTAGTAGTTACAAGAAAAAAATCATCTAAATATTATTTATCAAAAATTTATGTAAATACTTATATTAAAGAATTTTAAATTCTTTATTCGATAAATATAAATTCATTATTATATCTTCTATAGATTTAGAGATAAAGAAATGCATAAAAAAAATTGATTTAAAAATTCTCAAATCAAACTACTTCAAGGCAAGAAATTCATATGTTTGTAATTGACACATAAATGCCGGTGTCAAAAACTATTTGTACATTATTATGAAGATTATGAAAATAAAAAAAAAGTCAACGTAAAAGAATATACGTAAAAAAGAATATGAGAGGAATTTGCGAAAAAATGACGAATATAAAGAAAAAGAAAAGGAAAGTAGAAAAAGAAAATTTCAGGATATTGAATATAAAGAAAATGTATGTATTGTATATAATTTATATTAAAATATACCAGAGATTTTGCAAATATATGTGAGAATTATTTTGTAGTGAGACATGAATATATGTATTTGTATTTAAAAATATTTTTCGTTTTATGCGTACAACCAGGTAAAATATCTGGCGAGAGGTTATGTGCTGGCCACATCAGATTTTTTTATATGTATTTTGTACATCACGAAAATAAATGAATTATTATTATTATTATTATTATTATTATTATTATTATTATTATTATTATTATTATTATTATTATTATGACGTGTTAAATGAAAATTGAATCCATTATTATTTATGGAAATTTATAGAAATACTTAAATATTTAATACTCAATTATAACAATGTAGACACAATGATTACAACAATTAACATCCAATAACACTGAACTGAACTGTCAGAATGAGATTGTTTTATTCCATGGCTATCTGATTTTTGATGAAAATATCATATTTTATTTTCTAAATATCTAGTGCTACAGATATTATTTTGCATTAATTGGAGACTTTTTAAAATAAAAGTTAATTTTAAACAACTTTTAATACTTGCACAGGAAAGCCAATTTTTAAAAATGTGAAACTCCTATGGTCACCCTTTACAAATTTTTGTTGCGCGATGCGGCCCATAAAATCCCAAAGATTGGACACACATGGTCTAATCTAATACATTCTGCCGCAATCTGAAATACGTCTTGATTAAAACTACCCTCGGACGAAACAGCGTGAGTGAAAAGAATCCCCGAAATCCGGACGTAATGAATAATAAACACCACTGAATAAATAATTAGGTGGAGTAAGTCTGATTCGAAAGCAAAGCAGGGACGTGGATGAGCTAGTAATAGAATTTTCGATGACTCTGTGTAAGTTGCGAGATAACGTAACTCTGGCTATTCCTGCTCCTGCTCCTGCCGCTGTGCTGGCTGCAGGAATGTCAAGCACGTGGTGCCAACTTAACGTCACTTACATTCAAACATCCCAAACAATGGCCGGCGAAGAGTGTTCACTTGCAGGAGCAGGACACACAACACACAGGATAGGATTTTCTCAACAAGGATACGGATGCAAATAAATAAATACTTATTACGACTGTTTGGTCTGTGATGTATAGGCTATTTACAAAGATTTCAGTGCAATGACGATATATTTTTACAAGACGGGCCCACTATCAGGTATGGAAAATATTAAATCCACAATCATTGACTGAGGTACCTAGTAATTTTAAATCAAAATATCTCGGGACGGTAAAAAAATATCGACCTGCAGTCTGCTAAATAGGGTAGTTCAGTAATTACGTCATATGCGGCGCGCTTCATTTAAACTACTGTCCTACCGGTAAACACATCTTTCAAAGTGAACCTTATTGCCACAACAAATAGAAACTATAATTTTAAGCAGTTCATTTCGTCGCCAATATCTTTCTTAATTAAGAAAATTTAGCTATTTAAGCCAGGGACCCGAATCGTAACGAAACCGTAACCGAAAACCGCACCGATATTTGACTATTTATGAAACCGTAACCGAAAACCGAAACCTATATTTTATTTGTTCAAATAAGGAAACCGAAAACCGATAAAAAAATTAAATCCGTTTTGTAACCGAAAACATAACCGAACCGAAATAATATCGGTACTAAAACCGTAAATTAAATTTTTTTTTCGCAGAAATACTGTGCTTGCCTTCGAATTCATAAAAAGTAGATTCTTATTTAAAAAAAATTAAGGCATTTTACTCCATTTTTCAATTATTTTTTGCAATTATAATAAAAAAAATACTCATTTGTCGACATTTTTCAACAATCACTCATTTAGTTTACGTATTACTATTATAATAGAATTAATATTAAAACTTAAAATTAAAAAATAAAATGAAATGTTATTACAATTACATTACGAAATAGGTACTAAATGTACCTATTTCATCTTGCAAAAAATAAAAAACTAAGCTAATTTTTCATTTAAACCGAAACCGAAAAGAACCGAAACCGTAACGAAAACGAAACTTACCTATTTGTTTTTTTAACCGAAACGAAAACCTATATATTTTCAAAAAAACCGTAACCGATAACCGAAACCGAATTTTTATTAAAGTAAAAACCGTCAACCGTAACCGAACCCCAAAAATTTTCGGTTCGAATCCCTGATTTAAGCTATCATTCGGTTAAGTTTGAATATTACCCTTTCAATTAAACAAAACATATTACCCTAATTTATAACAACAATTATTCTACTTAAGTTTTAAAAAACTTTGCATAGAATTACACGTTCGTTCAATCTCGAAGATGTTCGTGAAATATTGCGTAAAGCGGCCGGAAGGGCCCGTTTGAAAGACAGCGAACCGTTTTTAGGTTACAGAACCCTAAGAACACAACATATTAATATATTAATGTGGATAGACAGAGTTATTTATGTACTTTAAACTTAATAAAAAGAAATCTAAAGTTCTGAAAAGAACTGATTTGAAAATCTTCAAAAACGCTTACAAACAAAATCTCAGTCTGTATGTCGGTAAACTCTCGGACATGCTTGAAGCTGAGCAAACCTGCTACTCTGTAGTTCAAAATGTGCGGAGTTGATTTCAATTTGAAATAAAACTTTTGTTATTTATTAATGTGTATATATTGTATTACGAAGTATTATAAAAATGTTTACTATTTGCTGTGATCAATATCTCAAAGTTAACAATAATATCAGCATCAAATTACAAGCCTATAAATTCTGACCATTATGTGTTCTGTTAATAGTCTACTTTGAAAGTATTTTTTGGCTTAGGACAATGCTTCATATTTCGCGCTATACTCTGACGTCACACTATTCTACCCCATTGAAATATACGCACCGAAACCTAAATTCCATGGCTGGTAGCACAAGTTTTGTTTTAACTAAAACGCTGTTTTAAAAATGTCAAATTTCATTACTTAATCATACTAAATAATATCAAATTTATCAAAATATGATTTTATGGCAAAACATGGTTTGTATTCAAACAAATACTTTTTTTTTAAATCGTTCTTTCAACATAACGGTGAAGTTAAATATTGATATTTGAATTTGACATTTCTTAAAACAGCGTTTTAGTTAAAATAAAGGTTTATGCTACAAGCCAATATTTTTGAGAGTAATTCAGCTCAAAGCTAAAAACTAGTGACTTTATCTATGGATTCTTCATGGCGAAGAGCATAAATATATCAATTTTCATTAAAATATCGGAAAAATAATTTATTTTATGGGGTTTTCACATTTCTTTCAGTTGGTCAAAATTTTCCGTAGAATCTAATGGTGAAGTCGTTAAGTTCATATTTACATATATTTTTAGGTTATGAATATTTTTGTAGTAATTACGCATTAAAGTTTGGAGACAAATATCTCGGGAACAAAAAGAAATATCGAAATGTGGAATGAAAATTTGGAACGTATCTACACATCGACAGAAATGCAATTATAGATTTTTGAGAGTACGACCAATTTAGGGCCAAAAATAGGAAAAGATACAAATTTAATAGCCAAATTTCCCTATTTTAAAGCGAAAAACAGATTTTTGACCAGAGTATTTTTAAAAATCTCGAAAATACAATCGTTACGCCTTCATTTTAAACCTTATAGTTATTTATTTGTCATTTGGAATTATGTTGCGAAAGTTAAGTTAATTACCTACAATTTAAGTAATCAATTTTTTAAAGTATCGGTGTGAGACAAAATATGAAAATTAACCAGCACATTTTCAATTCATGATTTAGAATTTGGTAGTATGTCAATCTGACATTAATTTGACCGTTTTTAAGTCCTTCAGTAATTAATTTGACTACTTTGATACTTTTTAGTTTGACAGCTTTGGCTGTTATTAAGTCACCGGAATTTAATTTGATAATTTTAAATTCTCCCTTACATTAGTTTGAAAGCATTCTAAGAGAAGATTCGTTGGGAGTTTTAAATGTAGTTGGAAATAATAGTGAAGTGTATTACTGTTGCAGGAAACTATTTTACCCATATTTAAAATAAAATTCTAAAAAATGTTAACCATATGTCTTATTGCTATTAATTGTAGCGTGACGTCCGAATGTTATAAATATTTTATTTATATATTAATCCATTGTCGATTCCACGTAAAATAGAGAAAATTGTAACCAGTACGGCACTGCAAAAGGTCCATACACAACACAAGAGGATTCCACCGTTATGCAATTATGTGGTCCGCGTGACGCTCCGAAAATTGGAACTTAAACTAACTTCACTGAATGTAGATGTCCTTTAGGGAAAATGACTAGATTATTTGTCTGCGAACTTCAATTGTTTCTTCATCCCCTACCCTAAAACTCACAGGAGAGAGACGAACTGCTCCCACAACAATTTATAAAACAGAGACAAAGGATCTGTATCGAAACTACTGAATTTGCATGAAAATTGTTCCGAGTATTGAAGAGAAAAGTTTTTCAATAATGAAATGAATTCAAACTTGATCGAGTGCATTTAATTTCAATTAATTCAAGACATATAAATTTGTAGTTTTCATTACTCGACTTCGAATCGAAATTTAAAATATATACGGTTTTTATAAAATTCACAAATTTTGTGCAATACTCGTATAATTCAGTTATGGAAAAAATTATCTCTTCTAAATAATGATCAACACTTCTCGTAAACTCAAACCAAATTCTTTGTTAAAAAAATCAGCATCGTGTGTTTGACTTTGTTTTCGGTGTTCACTTGAAAAAGCTGATGCCTGATATTTTAAAAAGATTAAAATTTCAAACCAAATTTGACATTATAAAAAGCTTAGCATTGCGAAAAGCTTGAAAAATCAAGCAAAGCCCGACATTTCGAAAAATTTGATATTACAAAGTTCGCTTGACATTTTAAAAAGCTTTGAATTTCAAGACAAGTCAAAATTTTCTTTTTCAATCCTACGTTAACGTAATTGAAAAAACTTGAAAAACCAAGCGACGCTTGTAATTTTAAAAAACCCCTAAAATTTAATAAATTAAAATAATAACCATATACGTATTTAGAGAACAATGTTCTCATCTTCTGTTCTCAGAGAGTGGTTAATTTATTCAACATATAAACCATACCAGAGGTATTAACAACTCTTATCCTCAAAACGGCTGTTAGGACCTCTATTGCAACGAACTGGTGAGTAATCTTAATTTGTCTTTACCCTCTTAATATGGTTTCGCGAAATATTTTCTAATGAAGTTAAAATTATTCTCGGAATTCGTAGATAGTTTTCATTTTCATTTAATTAAAAAGTTGGGGAGATTTATAGTTTTCTTATCAATTATGTACGTATACATGTTAGCCTTAGAGCTGTTTTTATAAACGACGGATAAATTTACTCTTCAAAGTAAATAAAATTTATTCCTTCAAATGATAGTCGAACTTTTGAAAGTAATGTTACACATACTATAAAATTTATTCGAATTTGTTAATTTACATAAATTTACTGTGAAAATACATTTATTCTATTCTTTATAAACCGGAAGTTAGATTAGTATTCAATTATTTCAGGCAAGTAAAACATTTTAAAAATATTAAATTTCAAACCAAGTTTGACTTTTTAAAAAGCTCGACTTTTAAGACAAGCCAAACTTTTATATCTTCAAGCTAACATTTTTCCAAATCTTAAATTTTCAAGCCAAGCCAGATGGCTTGGTAACTCAGTAAAGACCAGTATAGTTACAGTCTTAACAACAGCTTAACAAAAAAGTGCTTATCGAAATTTTATCAGTAACATTTAACAGCTCATTTGATGTTTTGTTTCGATACGATATTGTCAATTAAACCAACAGTTAAAATTTAAGTACAAGCGGTACAACTGGCGATAACCGCATACTCCTCTCTCATCAATAGCGGCAACTTCATATTGTTACAACCTCTAATGAATTTTGAAGACTTCACACCTTCTCTTCTGATTACAAAGATCTGATCTAATGCATTTTTATCTATCAGATAGCTATACCAGGAATTACGTTAAAGGTCGGTATTTACATCTTCGGATAGAGTGCTGGATAACTTATCTGTCGGATAAATGAACAATGTCGCATCAAAAAATTGCATTCAATATAATTTACTTCATTTATGATTTTATTTCGATGCGATATTTTATCATTTATCTGGCGGATACTTATTCAGAACTTTATCCGCAGATGGAAATACCGGCCCTCAATCACTTTAGGTTGGTATTGATACAATAAAATTATCTTCTTGTTAAGCTGCGTTCAGAGCTACTGATTTATAAATTACAATTAGTAATTACAAATAGTAATCGGTTGGAGCGTCTTAAAACTACCGGTTTTAAATCTGAAATAGCGTTTAGAATTAGCTCTTAGTGAAAATGACGTCTATTGAAAAATCGATGAAACAATCTATATAAATAAAAAAAATTATTATTTTTATTAAACAATTGTAAATAGAGTAGTATTTGTTGTTTGAACAGTATACTTGAACACTATAATTGACGGATAAAAATATTTCGGATCATAATATTTTCTATTGTGATAAAAATAGGGTTAGAAATGAAAGACATTCTGTAAAAAGTGACAAATATAGGTACATATGATTCTTCACTTTTCTATATTCTTATTTATTACAATATCCTGCACTATATACCACATTTAAAACAGATTATATGCACTATGCCGTTTGATGTTTCTGACAGAAAGAGACAAGATGATATATCTGTCGCACTAATTGTAAGTGAAAAGTTTGGGGTTTGCATACTTACCACTTATCACTTACACTTAACGTCTTAATTTTGTCGCTGTGGACGCTGGCGTTGTTTGCCATAAGTCAAAGTGCTTGTATTAATTGTAAGTGCTAATTGTAATTTATAATTCGGTAGCTCTGAACGCAGCTTTAGACTATTTTTCTTGAATATTGTTAATATTTCTGCCTTCTAATTTGCATTTTTCGCGATGTTAGATGATATAAACATAATGTTTTTGATTCTGAGAGTGATGATGAAATACTTTATTGACATCTGTCAAACGTATGAATAACAACACATCGTTTGTGTTTACGTGGTAACCATAAGAACCAGGGATAAAGTTATCCGACGTTTATACGACCGATTTCCATGGGATAAGAAATACTGGTGTTTATTCTATTTGAGGTTTATCCGAGGTTTGTAAAATACAATTTCCAATTTTATACCTGGTATAGCGTTATACGAGGTTTATCTAATGATTGTAAAAGTGGCCCTAAGTTTGGTAATGGATGCGGTTTACCGTCACAACGTATGATGAGCTGTAAATATGTATTAAGAAATATTTTATATTCTTATAATTGAAATTAATTTTGGAAAGAAAATTTTTAAATTTACCGTAACAGTAACTACAAATAAACTTTTAATATATTTTGGTACCATAAATTTAGAGATAATTTTTTGTTTATTGTATGCTAGGAGGGGGTGAGTATATCCAATTTCCAAATATGTATGTTCTTCTAGACTATACACTTGTACGCCACTTATGGCCAGTTGGTTAAATATTAAATTGACAATATCGTATCAAAACGAAATGTCAAATGAGTTATTAAATATTACTGTTAAAATTTTGATTTGCATCTTCTTTGTTGCAACTTGCAGTTGAGGCTTTAGACATAAGCTGTGTGCAACAGTCCATTAATCTCTTGAGTATAATTAACATCATCTGCAAAGATGCAAATTTCACATTTTACTCAACAACAACAACAAAAAAGGTATATGACTTTTCCAAAGGTGAAATCAACGGAGTCCTGAGTTCCCTAGATCACCAATTGTGTTAATGAGTACGTTGCCAACACTATCTACATAGTCCACATATTGTCAACGTGTAGATATACATGGTGATGGTGATTGAGCACGAGTGTGCCAAAATAAAACCATATATTTCGGGAGTCATTTTGAGTAAAACCTATTATATAAAGGTATGTCCGGAAACTTTTCGTTACAGAGTTAGAAACCTTTGAAGGTACACCTCATCAAACACATTGGGCCGATTTTAGCATTCTTCACTAGTGTAGTCATCGACTCTAGTAACTATGGAAACAACTTTCATCTTTTTCTTATTAATGAGTCGATGCATATGTCTCTCTTTATTTTATTATTTTTAGATAAGCTTCGTTAGTTAAAGAAGAGCGCTGAATTCGCTCAGAGAGATATTGAATTCATGCTAAAAATCGCATATCCAGATTTTAGTGAATAAGCACGTTTTATGGTCCCTAGAATCCTATTATAACATTTTTACGATGATGTCCGTATGTGTGTGTGTGTGTGTGTGTGTGTGTGTGTGTGTGTGTGTGTGTGTGTATGTGTGTGCATGCGTGCGTGTGTGTGTGTGTGTGCGTGCGTACGTGCGTACATGTGCATGTGTGGGTGTGTGTGTGTGTGTGTGTGTGTGGGTGTGGGTGTTGTGTAGGTATGTGTGTGTGTTTGTGTGTGCGCGTGCGTGTGACATTTTTAACAACAGATTCCTCAATCTAACAATAATGAGAAGAGTTGGTTAATTTTGGTAACAATTGGAGAACCGGAAGTAGTAGTTACAAGAAAAAAAATATCTAAATATTATTTATCGAAAATTTATGTAAATACTAATATTATAGAACGTCAAATTCTTTTTTCGATAAATATAAATTCATTATATTATATTATAGATTATATATTATACATTATTATATATAGATTATACATTATATATTATAGATCAAACTACATCAAGACAAGAAATTCAAATGTTTGTAGTTGATACATAAGTGTCACTGTTAAAAATATTTGTATGCCACTGTTAAAAATATTTGTATATCATTATGAAAATAAAAAAAAGTCAACAACGCAAAAGAATATACGTAAAAAAATATAAAAGGAATTTGCGAAAAAATGACGAATATAAAGAAAAAGAAAAAAATATCTGGCGAGAGGTTATGTGCTGGCCACATCAGATTTTTATTAATAACTCTGATACTAAATGCCCTAAAATTTTCAAATTTGGTATGAGGATACTACTTATTTAGTTGAATATCTATATATTTTCTTTTGTTTCTGTATCTTCAGCAGAGGTGTCTCATATGGGGAAATCATGAAAATTTTTTTTTATCATTTTTTACCTATTTACATTTTCTCATTTTTACTAATAAAATATTACATACAATGCAAAAATACACAAAAAAATGTAGTCTTGCTAAAACTTGATAAACGAAGTATTTTTGGGATATTTAAATTTTTAGAAAAAATCAAGTATCTAAAATATTTAGATAACAGTTAAAATACAACCAATTTACCATAGGAAATAGAACAAAATATGTTCATAACTATTGTTAATGTATCTTATTTTTATTATTGGTAAATTATACTGTTAAAATGGAAAATGTTAGTGCAGGTGAATATGCAGTTATTTATTTATTTATGTGTATTGTAACAGTAATGGTTGTCGTGCGTCCAGAGTATATCGACGTAGATATCAAAGAATGAATTTATATGCATTTGATTGTTTCTTAATTGTTATCTAATTATTTTGTATACTTGAATTTTTCTAAATATTTAAATATTTCAAAACCTAGTGCGTTTATCATGTTTTATCAAGAGTATCTTTTTGTGCATTTTTCAGGGTTGACCTGATTTAAATCATTTGATATAAACCACGGTTTAAATTAACTAATTTTTTTTAAATCATTGATTTAAATCAAATTTTATAAAATAATACATTTTTGTTGAAAAACCAATAGTTTTTAAAATTATTTTGGATACCTACACGCAGAGTAAACAAAAAGAAAATTCTACTATGGTGTCTACTTTTTTATGGACCATAAGATTACATTGGAGAAATAAATGGGCCTAATTTTTTTTTGATATAATAGGTTCTTGTCATGAGATAAACGTAAAATAATATATCCGTTTTAAGTTTTTTACAGAGAGCCATGCAAGACATGTTTTGACCTGTTTTATTTAAGTAGGCATGGCTTAAGTTTAAAGTTTAAACTGGGGTGCGTAGACGCGTTATATACTATGTATAAGCAAAAATTCAAATGCATTCTTTGGGGTTTTATTACAGATTTTGTTTTCGTTTATGAAATAAAATATTTATATTGCTTTTAAAACAAATAAAAAGTGCAATAACACCATCAGGTCTTTAAAAATCATTATTTATTTGATTTTCTTAAACCAATGATTTTTAATTTTTTTAATAAATCAAGATTTTTGCCAACCCTTGTATTTTTGTATTGTACGTAATATTCTACAGGTAAAAATGATATGACTCCCCATTATGAGTCAACTCTGGTTGAGGTACAGAAACAAAAGAAAGTATAAATATGCATCTAAATAAGTAGTATCTTCGTACCATGTTTCAAAATTTTAGTGCAAATAGTATCAGACTTATTAACAAAAATATGTCTGATGAGGTGCACTTTCAAAATGACTCCCACACTATATGGTTTTATTTTGGCACACTCGTACTAAATCACCCTGTATAGAACAGTTTTCTACACGTAGACATCCAACACTGTAAAAATGTCTCTTTCCTACCCAGGATATTGAAGTACCTACCTGGGATGTTCCTGTTAATTTTTTAATAATACAACATCTCAGCAGAACATTACTTTGATATTAAATATCATTTTATTACTGCAATTATAAGCATCATAATTTAATGGTTTAAGATGTTGAAGTATAACTATTTTATGTTGAAAATAAACGAGGATAACACGATAGTAATTCCACGTAAACTATCGAGTAATTACTGTTAAGTCGACGATGATTATATTTACATATTCAACACTCCATGTCTTCACGTAAGTGGTAATCCGAGAAACGCTTATAATTCTTCCCAGTATAATTTTTTCATACCGTGTTTCGAGACTAATTAATATAATTTGTTATTGTTTGCATTGTAGTTTTTTCCTTTGTGTGTCCCACAGCAACTATAGTAAATAATGAGGTTTTCATGTGGAAATTTTCTGTACATAACTGAACATTACGCCTGGAGTTTGAAACAAACAATGTGCATGTTAAAAACTAAAAGGAGGAACTGTGGAAATGCTAGCTTCATGTTCAACTAGGTCATGTCATACCAGCTACTTAAAACATCAGGAATTCTGGATGGTTACAAAATTGACTTCGAACAGTTACATTTCTCTTTAGCAGCGTGTCTGTGCAAATTGTATTTTCATTGCGACAACCATTTCGGATGTCACGACTATCGTTTTTATCTTCAATCACTTATAGGTGAGGAAGGCATTGTTTTTGGTCAAATGTATGATGAGTTTTTAATGAATAAACACGTTTTAAGATCCATAGAATACGGAATTAGAAAAAACCTTGTATGTGATTTGTTTCGAAATAATGATTTTTAGACGACCACTTCAGAAAATAATAGATATCGCGACAGTAGCATACTTAAAAGAAAGTTGAAAATATACATCAGCATGATATGAATATCGTACTAGCACGATATGGTTATATCGCAATGATGAGACCAAATCAACATAGCCAGGCAACTTTGTTTGTTACTATGGTTGGTTGTTTGATAAAACAATAGGTATTGTCATTCGAAATTAAATTCTAGAAAATACTTATTTAAGGTCTTTTTTAAACCTCCACAAAAAATCTCAGAAATACTCCCCCAAACTAAAGATAAACGCGAACCCTTGTCGTCATCTGGTGTTTATAGTATTCCTTGTTCTTGCGGCACAGTATACATAGGTGAAACAAGAAGGAGTGTTCACACTAGATTGTCAGAACACAAACGCTGTCTACGGAATGGTATGGTATTAACATCTGCGATCGCAGAACACCAACACAACACAGGACATAACATCTTATCTGAAAATTTTCGCATTTTAGCTCCTGTCCCTGAGTTTTACAGACGAAAATACAGGGAAACTTTAGAAATATGGAAACATACTAATAACATCAATCGGGATGATGGCTATTTCTTGAGCCACATGTGGAAACCGGTGATTCTCGGAACACGACACGCCCAATCTACCATTACGAACTCGATTCCCATTGGTCCTCATTAGCTTTGCTCATCTACCGTATCTTTAGATTAGTATATAACTGTCTTCTCGGCCTTCCTTTCGTCACTTGGTTTATTTGGCCTCTAGCGTGGTTTACATGCCGTGTAACCTTGTAAACTGAGTCTCCCTCCCCCTTGTTGCTTAAACTCGGCCTCTCGCGTGGTTGACACGTCGGGTAACCTTGTTTAAGACTATCCCCCTTGCTCCATACGACTGCGGGCGAAACGTTGATCCCTGACTCAAAATATGACACAGTCCATTCCCGGAAAACGAATATTTCTCATGACTCAGACTGTGGAAGTCTACGCAATACTTATTTTTATGGTCGTCTAAAAAATAGTGTTCATATCTCGCTCGAAATTAATATCATATTGCTCGTGTTTTGACTCATTCGGTTGCACCCACTGACCTCTATACTATATTACTGGAAAGAGCTATGATGCGGCATTCGTATAGTAACAAAACAGGTTGACAGAAATACCAAGACAGGGGTTTTTCCCTCCTTTACGCACTGGCACATGAGCCCTATAGGGCGCGAGCAGACACGTGACTCGAAAGTCCTTGATGTGCTAGGAATCAGCTGATTTGTGTGCGCTTGTCATTTTGACAAGAACAATGTCACTTTGACAATACCAATGTTTTGACTTATTTTAATTTTGAACTGTTGAGAAGTTATTATTTTTAATTTCATGTGTTTTACTGCGTGAAAATTGTACATTATTAATATTTTAGCAGTTCAAAATCAAAATAAGTCAAAAAATTGGTCTTGTCAAAGTGACACTGTTCTTGTCAAAACGACATGCGCACACAAATCAGCTGATTCCAAGTACGTCAAGGACGCCTGAGTCACGTTTTTGCTCGCGCCCTATATTCTGTATAAAAATGAAATAAAAAATAAAACAAAATTATAATAACCCCACATGTTAATGTCAAAAAATTAATATAAAAATTAAGTCGCAATATGGTAAATAGTTATTACATAAATAGTTGTATATCCGAATGGAGTCCATTCTTGAGTATTTCTTTCTTCAGGGAATCAAATTTTCACTTCAAATTATAGAAATTCATTTCAAAATAAGTATTAGGCACTTATTTATAATTTTTTGTAGGTTTTTGAAATAAATAATGTTTTTAACCGTTTTGATACCAATAGAAGAGAAAATTTAAGTAGAGGATTCCTAATGAAAATAAATTGTTAATTCAGGATGTATAAATCAAAGACGGAAAAACCCCACGTCATGTTTTCTCTCTTCGCACCATATGAAGCTGACGGCGCATTCCAGTAGTATATATTGAGTTCAGTGGTTGCACCTCCTTTGTCAATCTTCACACTCACACGATATTTCTCACTTTCGATACTCATTATGAAATATACAATATTGTTTTCCTCGCTTTACATTCAAATGAGATTCTGATTAGATTTTGATTATAAATGGGCTATTCTTGAAGCTCTTATAGCTTTCCTTGAAAACCTCAATTAAATATCAGTTTGTAATATTTTATATTATTGGATATATTGAAGAATATTTTATTGTCTGTATGATTTCGTTATACATTTGTCTTCATACTCAATGAATTTAGAGATATAGATATTCCTGAAACTATAAAGAAATTAAGTTTCATAAATCTTTAAAATGTATTAATACTAAGGTATGACAAGTTATTATAACTATCATGTTTACGAAGTTGGCATCCGCCAGATATTTCGGCATGTAAGATTAGATATGTTCCCAGCACATATATATAATTTGAATTGTAATATTCAATTAAGTACAATTAAGCATTGTTTTTGTCGTAATCAAATATCTTTTTTTAAATAAACTATCTGAACTAAATAGAGAGACATAATTAATATTCACTAAATTAGCTGTAGCCTTGATACAACTATGTACATAGGCAAGTGGTAGAGCATATTGAAGTGATGATATATGTAAGGTTAGAAACACTAGAAAAAGTTAGCTGCACCTTGTTGCATTTAAGCCATTCAGTATTGCAGAGAATAGAGAATAGTTATGACCTCTCTGATATGCTGAAATTGGAAACAAGAGACAAGTTTACTTAATGTAATTTCGGCTACTTAAAAATGGCTTAAATGGAACAGTGTATCACAGTTATATATTTGACGTAATCGCAATGAACCGGAATTAATTCATAGATATCTTTTAAGTAACCACTCTAAATAATAAACGCCTTTAGTCATTTGAACATCGGAAAACAAATAGAAAGATAAGACCCGGTTTTACCATTTCATGTTACCCTAACCTGAAGCTAAAGTACATGTTATCTTAACATCTAGAAAAAGTACATGTTAACTTAGTAACATGAAATAACCTTGAATTTTGTGCCTGACAGTGACATTGTTTAATGCTTAATAATTATCAAATTATGAATACGTATGATATAAATGAATATATGAGTAGCGATGATGAAGAGGTGCCAATAAGAGCAGCAAGGCCACATCATTTCGAAAAATATAGTCGGAAAGGGTTTTTCTAAAAGATTCACAGCGGTAATAATAATTAAGGGTTAAATTCAGAATAGCTTCCTTTCAACTCAGGAATAGCTATTCCTAGTTTATCACAAGCTTAACACACAAATGTATAATAATACACATGGAATAAGACTTAACTCTTGTATAAACTCCCCATAAATGTCATTTTAACACAAGGTTAAAAGATATTCTCGGAATACCAAATCTGAAAATAGGAAATTATTTATCATGACCGCTGTCAGGCTGTCCACGATAACTGTCGAAAATATTATAGAACAAGTTGAAAATGGAATTTAACATGAAACCGATAAATAAATATCATAGTTAATAGTTTAAATCAATCAGCGGTAATAATAAATAAGGGTTAAATTCAGAATAGCTTCCTTTCAACACAGGAATAGCTATTCCTAGTTTATCACAAGCACACAAATGTATAATAATAAACATGGAATAAGACTCAATAACTCTAGTATAAACTCTCCATAAATGTTAAGGTTAAGAGATATTCTCGGAATACCTAATCTGGAAATAGGAAATTACTTATTATTACCGCTGTAAGAGTTTTTATTATATAAATTTTATATAATTCCAGAAATCATGCATTGTTTATTGCAGAACAAGTATTGCTTGGTTTTAAAATACGCTACATGTTTCTAAATTAACAGCAAGCACAACTATTGTTCCACTAAGTAGGACCTTAGCAGCTCTATGACCTTATTGTATACAGATGCCTTGATGCCTACCACCCCTGAAGAAATTGCAGAAAAAAAAAAAACGCAAATTTTACAATATTGCTCCTTTTCCAAATTGTATAGGGGCTATAGATTCACACAACCTTAACACACAACTCAAATGAAATGTTATGAAAGAAAACAAACAACTGTCAAAATTCAGTGTTCTCAACTGTATAAAACTCCGCTTTCAATGAGAAAATTGAAAATTGTACCCCACACTTATAAAAATAACAAAAAACTGTGGGTTAGCTAATATGCAGTTTCCTCTTGTGTGGAAAAACGTTTACGGTGGTAACCGGACATTAACTTCACGTACTTTTAAGTCCATGTTTTATAAACGCATGTTAATTTATATTTGGTAAAACCGGGCCTAAGTAATTGCTAAATCAAGATAAGTAATGATTATTTGGTTAAAATTAAATTTTGCTTGGTAATGTTTAAGTAGTACATATTGAGTACCTACAACATAGGCATAACTTAAAGTTTAGGAATCGTTGGTGTAATCAACCACTGGTGTTACAACTTTCGTTTTTTATAATAAAAAAGTGCCTTTCTTTGTAGAAATGTTCTCTATGTTCTCGTCCGTTATTTGTGTAATTGTCTATGTTTGACTTCCCTCAACTCTTGTAATTTGGGGATAGATCAGCGCCCTCAAGTTTTTATGGGCGGCTAAACGACTTCTCCCCTCCCCGACTTAAGGGTTGCGTGAACGTGAACTGTCTCCTGCAGTCTACCAAGTAACTGAAAAACTTTTTCTATCGGAACCTGCACTGAATGGTAATACAATGAGTAAGATAGAGATGGTGAGTGGTGTATACTTCTTTTCTTTCGCTGGTTCAAGGCTGGCTGGATCTCAGATTTGTCTCATTTTCCAACCAGAAGTTTCGTAAACATGTCCGTAAATTATGATGAATTTGAAGCGAAAGAAATAAGTTTCAGAAATAGGAATTCTCTGGAGCTTTTAATATTATTATAAATGTCACGCAGAATATTAAATTTTCTTTATTTCTTTCAGTTATAGATATATCATGTGTTATAATATGAGAGAAAACACTTTTAATCTAGTGGCCTTACAAGAAGTCCACTGAAAGTCGACTCTTGATGGCATGTTTATTGGTCATTTAATATTTACCAAACTAGATTTATTTTATAATTTTTTTAATTCTTTTGTGAAGAATACGACGTGGTAAGGGGTAGCTATGAGACCCTTAGCGCAAGACAGCGTAGGTGGCAGCAAGCGGATATTCTCCTAAGTACGTACTACAATGTACAGACTTTTGTAAGAATACACAGATATTATTGTGTGTAATCATCACTTTTCATGGTTGTGGTACATTATATAAACACAAAATATAGAATAATATACAATAATATACAATAGGAGCAATAAAACGAATGTTTTAAACAAATAAGTAGTCTAAATTTATTATTTTTATTTTAATTAATGGTTATGTCTAACCTTTCAAAATCTTTTGAAGGTTAAAGTAACTAGCTGACTAGCGAACCTATCGGGAGAAATATTGTGCTAAAGCTCTCATTGATAAGTTTTTAGCCTAAAGCTGCGTTCAGAGCTACATAATTATAAATTACAATTAACACTTACAATTAATACAAGCACTTTGACTTATGGCAAACAACGCTAGCGTTCACAGCGGAAAAATTAAGCGATAAATGGCAAGTATACAAACCCCAAACTTTTCTCTTACAATGAGTGCGACAGATATATCATCTCATCTCTTTTTATCGGAAACGTCAAACGGCATAGTGCATAGTGCATATAATCTGTTTTAAATGTCTATGATGCAGGATATTGTAATAAATAAGAATATAGAAAGGCGAAGAATCACATATACCTATACTTGTTACTTTTTACAAAATGTCTTTTATTTCTAACCCTATTTTTATGACAATAGAATATATATATATATATATATATATATATATATATATATATATATATATATATATATATATATATATATATATATATATATATATATATATATAAACTTGCATGAACTTGTTATAATAACGTGCGTTTTGTTTCTTTTCATTGTCAGTCTAAACCTCGTGCACTCTACATTATTATAGTTTATTTTTTATAATATTGTTAGACAGAACAAAAAAAATATTCTTGAATTAGCAAAAAAACACTTCCCTGAAATGAAGTGGAGAAATAATGTAAATTTACTTTGTTTTCAGTTATTGTTATTACCAGAATATGCCATATGTTATTTTTGTTAAACAAAACAATTAAAATTCTTATATACATAATTTTATCTTCCATGAATTCAATTTAAAATAAATATGTGCGGTTTTAGCCCCTGTAGGTATGTACGGTTTGAGCCTAAATATGTTCAGATATAAACCTAAATGATAGATACTTAAAAACAGCTACAAAGTTACTTATCTGTACACAAGATGGGACTAAAGTCAATATCTAGTACATATCCCCGGAGATATGTATCGCACCACAGTAAAAACAAATTACATATCGCCGGCGATATGTATCGCTAGTAACGCAATACTACCTTTTTTATTCCGAAGTTAACGTGTTAAGAACTTTATTTCCTAAAATCAAATTATAATTTTTAAGGAAATATATAAAATAATTAAATATCACTAACAATACTTCTAGGTTAGATTACTTCTGTCGGAAGTCAGCTGTCAGACTCTTTCTTCTTCTTGTTGTAGGCTATGCTAAAGCTACTACTACCATCTGTAGACAAATTATAAAGCTTGCGCTAGGCGCTAGGAAGATATACTTATTAAATTATTTTAATATTACCGTGCAAAAATACTATATTATGATGGATTTTTGAGATCAGTATTCAACGTAAAAGCAATTTTATTTTGACACGAATAAAAATACTCAATTATTGACAAAATGTTTGTGACCAATGATTTTTTCAGTCGTTAAAATTAACGTTGTTATGTAGAATTAAATTATTGTTTACAGAATACCATTTTAACGATTATCGGTATAATAACGATATGACAACTTATAGTAATGCACAATTTCATAATGAACGTTTACAGAATAAGCCTATAAAACGATTTTCGTTATTATTATAACGATATAACGTTTTAACGATTCGTTATGTCTAGCTAACGATGAAAATCGTTTCTGATTCTAGTATTGCGCGGGTATTCGGTTATTTGAATGTATAACTAGCCGGTTCTAAATTTGAAAAAACCTGGATTCGATTTAAACAACGACTTTGGGACCAAATCACGATTCTGGAATCGAAATTAATCGGTTCTCGGAACTGCTAATATTCAGGATATTCGATATTTAAATGGATAAATTTAAAACAGGGATTACACACATTAAAATAGGAGAAAAGGTTTATTTGAGCCCGGATATGCTCTATTTCAGAGATATTCCTATATTTATTATTATGAGAGTTAGTAACTTTATCACTAATGTTTAGATACAACAATGAAATAATCAATTTATTTATTTATTATTGACCTCCTTACAGGATATAATATCCCAATTACAAGGGGGTCAGAGATACACAAATAAGCAGAAACCCAAAAAACATGTTTGACGTAGACAAAATGTGAAACACAATATACATACATAAAAAATAATAAAAATAAAAAATAATACACAATAGAAGGAAAAAATATATATGAATAAGATTTATTCTATTTATATCAAAATGTACGTAGATTAGAAATCAAAATATTTTTAAAAGCAACGTAATATATGTTAAAAATATCAACCTCAATATCTATTTTCCTTACAATATCATTGTAAATGAAACACAGTCGGGTAATTGGACGTTTTAGAAAATAATTTCTCCTTAGATGATGAATATAAAATGTAATGCTCGTATGTATTCTGGATGAAAGGCGAGGAATATAAATGTAAACATTATTTAAGTCAGTAGTGTCGTCGATTTTGTTTGATAATAATTTATGTAGATACAGACAGGAGTACATCTTACGTCTGGACTCCAATGTAAACATATTGATATGTAGTAAGGCAGCAATATAACTATAGTTCAGGGGATCAAAATAATGTTGATAATAATTTAAAAAATTAATTAATACATGAAATTAAAACATTTGTTACAAATTATGATCTTCAGCACAGCTTTTGTTGCTGCATGGATTCTTCATGTGTTAAGCCGGGCTCAGATGACTGGTGTACTTGGCCAATATTTATTAATGGCGTATACTTGCCATGTCGTATGAGTGGTTTACTTGTACAATTATTTGTCACTGGTCAGTTTCCCATCGTATGTCGGTAAAAATGGCACAAATTAGAAGATGAAACTATCTAAATATTAGGTATTTATTAGCTAATAGCTAAATAAATTTATTAGAAACTTTATTGAGAGGTTGAAATGACAGGCCTTAGACCTTTGTTTTTTAATCAATTGACCGGGAGCAATGTGCTTTTCTATTTTTGTTTTTAAATTTCCTGTCTCGATAAATAGTTTTATTCAATTATTTTTCTACACTGCTTATTATAGGAATAGTAAGTATTTTTTCGGTTATTGACAGCACTAGTACTGAAAGGCGAAATATGAAAGATTTATGAAACTCATCGTGACTTTATGAAAAACATCCTGGGGTGTAAAGTATCCCCTTATATTTTTCTTCCATTTCGTTGTGAATTTTAATGATGCCTGTGCGCATTGATAACACTTTGGTGCGACAGCGACCCTGATGAGATTAATTCCAGTTTTATTGGTGCTCATTAAATAAACGTGGCTGATTCGCTAATGATCAAGGGCTACTGCTACCACTACCCTATACGCATTCATCGCGCATACCCGATGAAAAATTCGTCTAGACTTCAGTAGACAATGGGGTTGTAAGCTAAGTTGTTCATATCGGAAACAGTTACATTTTTTGCCAACAGGGTGAATCATTTTGGATGTTTTTACGATTGTGGTTTAGTTTTATATACATCACGCTTGAAAGTTGGCACGCAATCACAGAAACAAAATGGAGAACAATATTTTGACGAAGTGAAAATACAAATCGCCTGTCTAGATTACAAGGCTCACGCTAATATTATTGACAATAAGATACATGGTTAATATTTTATTTTATTTAATTTTGACGTTTTAAACTGTCATTTTATCTCCATCGCAACAACTATAAGTAACTGTTTATTTGCTAGTGATTTAATTTTTTTTAAATCACTCTCACAGAATTTTATCTCACTCTGTACAAATAATACATTTAAAATATCACCAGGCACAAATAATAATACTCAACACAGTCTCTAAGAGACAGATCAGCCATTTTTATTATTTTTCACGACACAAATGACAGGAAATAAAGCTTGTTTATAATTTGTAAATAAACGACTTGACGACTGTGAACGGCGATTGACATGCAATGCCTACTAATTGATTAGTTTTTTATTTTGTCAAAATTAAATAAATAAAATAAAATAAATATATCTTCACGGCTTATTACCCATTTCTGGGTGTGCCAATCTGTTTTTGTTCACAGATATCGGTAATGATGAAATATTTGCACCGTGCGGGCGCTTACCAGGCGTCACCTCACAGGCACTCATTGCTGGCGTGGAGAGTGCACCACAGGGGTCAATTTTGTGCCATTTAAAATTGGAAATATTTGGCGTCGGTCGGGATCGAACTCGGTTTCCCAAATTCGCGACCTGACACTCAAGCACGCGGCCACGAGACCCCATGTCAAAATTAAATATTATAATGGTTTTTATTATTATTTTGTCATTTTTTTTATTTATTTATTTACACGTTTTTTGATACATTATTGTATTATAAGCGGTGAAATTATATGGGGATGAGACACTTTTTTCCTCAACTATTTATATCATTACACTTTTTGTGCGCCAGTGATGAAGATGAGATGATGAAAGAGACACACAACAACCATGACTTATCCGGGATTCGAATCCAGGACCCTTGGAGCGTGGAGCGACAGCGCTACCGCTACTCTACCTGGGTCGGCTATTTTATCAAAATTGAAAAAAGTATTGTATAAACCACGTGAGTTAAGAATGTTTATTCACTTAAAAAATTTAACCCACTTTCTTTTCATGAATAAACATTATCTTAATTCAGTTGGCGTATAAATATCTATCAAATATGTGCAAAGTAGTTTCCTTTATAAATAATACGCTTCACCATTCTTTCCTTCCATTTCTTAGAAGCTTCCAACGTCCAATCAATCTTTTTTTTGCAATACTTTCAAAATAATTTCTGGGAAAGTATAACGGACAAAACGCTAACAAGAACAAAACAACTGGTCTTGCAACTGGGAAGTGGACACGACCGTTCTTACAGACGCCATACTATAGATTTAGACACTAGTAAACATTCACAAATATAAAACATTAAAATTATTTAATGTCCAATAGATTCTCTAACTTTTCAACCGGAAGTCTATGTGGGGTGTCTCTTTTAACATGGAGTTCTGCCACTTGCGTTTATTTTGATTCGGTGAAGATGTTATTTTTATTACTCTTCCTAGAATCTGCAAATAGACTTTAAATGTGGAGGCGTGTTTAAAAGAGATTAAATTCCGTATCTCGGATATTGGAAATATTAATTTTACAGCTACTTAATTTATTTTTTTGTACACATAAACATGTATGAAGATGAAACCGATGTTTCTTTTTATTTATAATGTTATTATTTATAAAAATATTCGTAGTAATGTTTGTGTTTACCCTATATTTTATGTTTACAATTTCTGAAAACAATTTTGTACTGTTTATTTACTTTAATTTGTTAAATAAAATTGTTATTCTATTTGTATACGTATCTGTCTTTCGCACAAAGTGTTCAGAGAGCATCACAATATAACGAACCAATTTCGAAATTTTAATTTTAATTCATTACAAAAACCTATTGCATATCGAAAATGCCTTCATTTCGATAAGCAATTTTTTGTTTTTGTTTTTTGTACCTATATCGGAAATGACATGCATTTTCAAATAATTGAATAAATGTTAATCCAATGTTACCAACTACAAAATTATGCATACAAATTTCCTTAAATTAACTAATATTTTGGTAGGTATACAGGATGTTCATTTTAAATGGGCCACCATTGCTATCTCGAGAACTATAACAGCTACAAAGATTGTTAAATAGGCAAACAATTTCTATTTCACAAGACAAATTTAAAGAAAAGAATAGTATATTAAAAAACGTGTTTTTTTCATGTCAAGTGCGAAAGAAAGTCTTATAAAATGAGTTCTTTATACTATTTTTTATATTTTGCGCCTTCTACAATTAACATTTACTTACTCAATTTGTGATTATATTTGTAACCAATTGTACATTTTCATTTAAATAATCTTCCCTAAATAAAAAACAAATAATAATAATTTCGACATTATATTATTAAAATGAATTGTCAATTAACTAAAAATAAATTATGTAAAAATGGGTTAAAGAAACGTCATCTAGTACCAACCGTCTAAAACAAAAAATTGCGTATCGAAATGAAGGTCATCACGATACGCATTTGCGTATCGTAATGATTTCATTATGAACGCAAAATATAAAAAAAAAATATTTTTTTGGTTTAGTGTTTCTCAAAATACGGGACCTAACTTTTTAATTTTAAATGGGATTATATATTTATTTGCTCATTCGTTAGAGAATTTAATTCTGAATTCAGTAATATAATATTTTTATTCCATTACATAACGATTTGTTTGAGAAAAATGCATGTAAACTTTCATATTAATTTGATTAAAATATAGCTATAATAAGAGTGTCCTGAATGGAAAAAACGAATACGTGTTTTTTTTACATAGAATTAGAATGAAAGAAATATGTGAATATTTTGTTTATATTGACATTATGATCACTTACAAGAACAAAACATTCATTTCTTTCGGTCAGGGAATTCTAATTCTATATAATAAAAATGACATGTAGTTATTTTTTCCATTCATGGCACTCTTATTATAGCCATATTTTAATCAAATTGGTATAAAACTTTCATTCATTTTTCTCAAAAAAATCGTTATGTAAGAGTGTAAAAATATTATATCACTGAATTCAAAATTAAATACTCTAACGAATGAGAAAATAAAATATATATATTCTCATTTAAATTAAAAAGGTTAGGTCCCGTATTTTGAGAACCACTGGTCGAAAAAAAATTCTTTTATTTAAATTTATCTTGTGAATAGAAATTGGTGGCCCATTTAAAATGAACACCCTGTACAAAACGCAAAATATAAAAAATAATATAAATGGGTCATTTTATGACGTTTCTTCGCACTCGCCAGGATTCGTTTTCTAAATTTTGACGCGTGTGGAAAAACATGTCTTATAAAAGTCGTTGTTTAATACACTATTACACCATAAACAGCATTTAAATGATAGTTTTAAATATTATTATAATTCGAAAGATGGTTTTAAAAAAGTAAATACATGGAATTATTATGGTCTGATAATTAAAAAACTAGATATCTCAAAATAAGGTAAGATGGACTTGGTCTACTTGTACTCTGATTATTGATTTCATGAAATTATACAATCACAACGGAGTTCAATTAATTACAACTGACAACTGTCTCCTTCAGTAGTTGGAAAGAGACTTCTTTTCAAATCTGTAACATAATCGCTACCAAATTGCCATTTCATATGCTCTGAAGTGTGAAAAAATCATCTAAATTAATGTATCACTTTCTCGTGCATACATATTTAATCCAGTACCCGTCAATCTCCAATTTATTGGTTGTTAGTTTTGTAGTTCTCCACTGAGAGCTTTGGCGCTGGCATCGCAGGTGCTGAGCTTTGAAGCTCAGGTGCAGCTTCCGCACTGCAGACAGAGAAAAACATACGGAAATCTATCGGAGAAAAGGAGATAACGAAGTGCGGAAAGCTTCAAATATTTATCCAAGAGTGCTGTGGCCAATGCGTCACCTGACCTCTGACCTGCAGGAATAACTGAAGCATATTGGAAAAATAAACACGACATACACAGGAGACTGTTTTTAATTTTATTTTGTCGTGCAACGCGCTCTTTGATCTCATGTTTAGATATGTAATTTGGCTCCAACTATGCAGTGTGATTCAATTTATTTCTTTTAAAATCTAGTAACTATATTAAAACTTTTTTCTTTGCCAGACTTTAAAGTGTGCTTTTGTCTACACAAAATAGTGGATCAAGTAGCACTTTAATCGCAAGGTTAGATATAAAAATACTTTAACAGCAAGATTAGATAAAGTACTGTGTACTTAAAGAATAATTTTTCTACAGTCTATTTACAAAGTAGCCATTTGCGCTCTCTTTTGTCAACGCAAAATGACATTTGCCGCTCATGCGCGACAAAGTAGAAAAAACGCTCACTGTCTAAATTTCTAATTATACAATGTTGAGAAATGTCACTTGCATACATTCTTGAAGGAAACGTTTAGTCAGGAACTAATGGCACTGTAGTTACACATTTACCACCTTCACAAGTCAATCTGACATATAACTGTTCTGTCGATATATTACATAATCAAATAAAATGTCGCCCTGCTGTGAAAATAAAATAGCCCACGAGGGCATTCATTTACAAAAACGAATGTATAAAATGCATAGATTATCTTGAAGCAATAGCTCAAAAAGAATGGAAAATAACAATAAATTAAAATTAAATATAAAATTAATTATGTGAACAGTTGTGCAAAAGTTTGGCGCTCCCAAAAGACATCCAATTTTTCTCTGCACTAATTTAATGTACTTGAAACAAATAAATTTTTGCTATGGTAGATGACCCCATTGTGGCGACTGTAGAAAAAATCTTGCGTGTGTTTCAAGCGCAAATGGACATCGTCTATTTCGAGAGAATGTCGCGCTCTTGCGTCCACTCAATCGACAATGTCCCATTTTGCGCTCTTAATACACAAATAGCTACTTCCCACTACAAATATCGTAAGTAGGCTATTAGAACATTGTTTGTAGGGATATATGTTTATTTTACTGTCAAGCAAGGAGCACCCTGTCAAGATACCGGTTTCTATCAGTGACGGGAAGTACGGATTGTCCTTACTTCCCTACAGCTGAACTTATTTCCCTCTTCGTGAAATACCAACAGTTAGATACTTTAAACTTGTGTCAAAAATTTGCTAATTCTTATAATTTATGATTTTGAATTTGATTTCCATCAAATTGTCCTCATTTTATAAATATTTCCATTTAAAAGTTACCACTGACGTGTCAAATGTGACAGATGACAGCGTTTTACTTCTTAAATTTTCCACGGAATACTAAGATTCTTTTTTAAATGTATCAATATTCAGCGGTATTCCTTGACATATCTGGCAGTAAAAACGAACAAGTAAAAAATAAATCATCAGGAGTGGAAAAAATATTATATGCAACACGAGATGTAGGTATATTTGACCACTCTCGAACTTATTTGTCAGCCCTCGCTATCACTCGGGCGGCAAAATCGTCCTCGATTAGTAAATGGTACCTACATCCGTTGTAGCATAAATAACTATTATTTACCTAACAACCATTTTTTGCATATATTTCAATGTCCAAACAAGTTATTTGGTTTGATGTCTGTTTTTTGTCTACATTTTGAAGATATTACATACACAAACACCTTATAAATATTTGAATGTGACAAAAATGCCCATGTCATGTATTATTTTAATTTATTCTATATTTTTACAACTAGATTTCAAAATAGTATTTTATGTACCAAGGGCGTTACGATGATGATAATGCAAGGAGGGCGATGAGGATCTAGCCCGAGGGCCTCCGGCCCGATGGATAGATGTCGTCCGATGGCCATTATCATCTGGTAACGCTCGAGGTGCATACAAGATTTTATGTGTCACACGTGACGGTAAAAAATATAAAAAATGAATTCAAACGTGGATAAATATCGTCCCCAAAAAATTAGTGATCCGTCAAAAATCAATGCGAAACATTGCAGTCTGCAATTCGACGTACTTACTTTTTATATGTGTGGTGAAAGTAAATTGCTTTTTATGGCCATTTTCAGCATCAATTTTAAGTATTATAATTAAATTAAAAATGATTTGTGTTATGCTTTCAAAGCTGTTTTCTTATTATATTAATTGTTGTAATCAATCCTTATTATTATTGTAATGAATTATAATTTGAAAGAAAATAATTTTCAGTATATACCGTTCATATTATTTCTAATTTAAAGTCCATAAACGATGATCGGTTTATAATGAAGGCATAATGAATGATTATGCCCTCATATAATGTCCCGGTTGTTATAGATATGTTTATATAAACCGTATCCTACCAATAAACAGTTCATAATACTTTAGTGAGACATAAAAGTATCTAATAACAGTTTGCCTAGCAACTTTACATTGAAATACCGAAATTTGTTATCTTTCTAATAAATCTACCTAATAAATTTGTTTATCGTATTGTTAGGAACATTTCTTAGGAGATTGAAATATCGGGTGTAAATGGTCAAAATATTTTGTTGTAATCCAAATAAACGAAAAATATTTTACATGCACTGTTTTGTATTCGGGGACTTTTAGTATGTTTACCTCCTAAAGACTCTAAACAAAGCTCTGAAGTCAAAAATTGAGTCACTCCCATGCATTCTACATCTTCCTTTTGAGCGTTCGTTGACTGGACTTGACAAGCCTTCATTTGACCATCGACCAGTCTGACTTTCCCAGCTATTACGTACCATTAGTAACTATATAAAAAGAAATATTGACTTCACGGGGATTTTATAGCTCAGTTGGTAGAGCATCCTATAAGACATAGGAAGGTCCTGGGTTCAAAGCCTAGCGAGATCCATGAATTTTTCACAAAAATCTTTCTTCGATATTTAAAAACCTAACAAAAGATTTCATTAATTATGGACGAAAAGAAAAATTATTATTATGAAATGAAACTACATTAATGTTTCCAAACTATTTCATTAGTAGCAAGTTGAATAATTAATATCATGAATAAACTATGAAAGTAGGTATATACAAAAAACCTAATTCAATTCTCTTGTATAAATATAAAGTGCACATTGTACTCGTATATTGAAATAAATTACCTAGTTGTAACATTACATATTCAACAGTCAGACAAACATTAAGTACTCTACGAATAATGAATGTTTTATACAGAAATGATTACACTTTTTGATTTATTTATTTAACCCAGAAGTTCATGGGCAGATTTATGGGCAACGGTCAACCCAATAAATTATATATTATACACCAAGAGGGAGAAGAATATGAATTCTATCCGAGAAGTAAAATTGTGACAGGAGGCAAATCCGACAATACGAGAGAGAAAATCAAACTTGGCTCACGCGGTGGATATGTACATAGTGGGTTGATGTGCACATTGCCCGGCAAATGTAGGATTCTCTTACAATTGTTTTCGCTTGCAATTCAACTAAATATAACAACAATGACCTCACCTAATGCTCAAAACTCGCCCCGAGTTTTCCAAGAGTGACTTTTATTCGTAGGTAAGGTTGTTGTGTTTAGTTGAAATTTAAGCAAAAGGTAGTTTTGGGCAAGTCTCTACATATACCGGCAATGTACGCATTATCCCACTATGTACATTTACTCTTTCATATACACATATCTACTTTGTAAGCAGATTGGCACACCCAGCAATCGGTAATAAGCCGTGGTTATATATATATATATATATATATATATATATATATATATATATATATATATATATGTATATATATATATACATATGTAGGGTGTAAATGACACTAGGAAACGCGATTTTTCTCGGAAGTTATAAGAGATACAGAGAAATCTTACAAATAAAATTGTTAGTGTTCCTAGTAAGCTAGTTAAATTAATGTAAATCAGAAAACAAAAATTCGGAGATATACCTATTTTTGACTTTTTTTAAATGCCCCTCTATATTTTTATACTATTTGGTAGGAAATATTTTTTATCAAAAAAGTTTCATAAGTTATACCTTCTAAACTTAATTCTTAATTATATATTTTTTTACAAACGTCGTAGAAATGGCATTTTTTGTGACTTAATTCACAAGGTAGAAATAAAATAAATAAATATCCATAGAAACTACATATAATTAGCAAATAAAAATAAAAGTAGTGCGTTCGAAAAAAAAAATTAATGTCATTCGGAATAAAAGTGTCTCTGTGTGCCTGGCATACAATTGTCCGACTCGCTTCACTCGTCGTGCAAACTTCCGTGCTCGCCACACAAAGTATCACTTTTACTCCCAATAACACAATATTCTATTTTTACGGTTGCACAAAAAATATTGTGTACACCTTGATATACAAATAACTATTATTTATATAAACACATACACATATTTTCCACAACTTCACTATTTAAAATCAAAAATCTTATAAATAACATAAAAAATTCCTCAACTTTATTTTGTTTTTGTTTCACAACAAACGTCATAATATATAATAAAGTACACAATTAATTGCCTTTCGTTACGTATTGTATAGAGGGCATTGTTTTTCGTCAAAAAAATCAATAATGAGTTTTTCATGAAAATCATGTTTTAGGATTCCTAGAATACGATTAGACCCTTTTACGACCATGTACGATTTTTTCAGCACCAATAACTCCATTATTACAATTCAAAAATTATAATATTTTCTTATGTATGCTTCCTCTTTACCATCCAAATGAAGAGTTGATTAGATTTTTGAAGTACCTCTTCACTTAAACAGTGAAAAATACAATTAAATATATTTTTTTACATTTTTCGTTTATAAATATTAAAGAATAATTTACTATGTACATATACGATTTGATTGCATTTTTTTCACGCTATTACTAAATCGTCTCCTTAAAAAAATAACAAGAGAACGGGGTAGTAAAAATGTCACCCAAACTATCAGTTTTTCTACCTCCACTTCCATGTCTTACCCTCGCCCCTTTAAGCTGGCCAACCCCTCTAGACCTCGATAGCAGGGGTTGAAAAGAGATATACTATCTCGAAAGTACAGCCACGCACAAAAATTTACCCATATTATAATCCGTTTGTAACAATTAATTTACAAAACAGATCAGTATATTTATCTCCTGTACTAAATACAAAGGGAAAATATATTATACATTAAAGATTCTTAAAAATAAATATATGGACACATAAATACATTCGTTTTATAAACATTAAATTTTTCAAACATTCAAAAATTCGTAAAAACACATACACATCTGTTCGCTTTCAAAATAAGTCGAAAATTTGTCGGATATATTTTGTGGACTGATTTTTTTTTTGTGACATCATCGATACAGACTCTAAAGGTAAGCGTTTACTAATCGGCATCGTACGCATTACAGGTATCGGACGCATTGGAAATAAATATTTTTTGCATTGTTTTTTATGACAACCATCATTCATTACATCGCACCGCATGTAGCGGATTTCAAATACATATTTTCGACGCGTCTGATTCGTGAGATGCGTACGATTCCGATTACTGAACGCTTACCTTTTTATTGGTCGCCGATAAACCAATAATTATGTAGTTTTGCTAAAGGAATTTAAATAAAATGAAAAGAATTTTAATAAGTGGCCTGAAATTTGCTTTTTCCTTTTTGAATTTTTCCAATACATTAAAATATACATTGTTTAAGCCTTGCATATCAGTTCTTGCGTAGATGTTTTGTTCGGTGCGATGTGTGCGTTGCACACGGGCGACACTTGGTTACACGGCGAGCAAAATTGTAATAAGACTTAAGTTTTTAAATTTAATATGCCCGTTTTTCGAAGCTCACATTGGGATCTCGTAAACTATAAGAGATACGAAGTCTATTAAGTTAGGGAAAAGTTGCCCCATTAGTAGACTATTTTAAAGATGTTTTTGTTTTTTCCGAAAAATGCATATACAAATAGTTACTGTACAAAATTCGTTTAGTACTTGAAACGTCGAAGAGACATGTCTTAACATTCGGGACCGTTGTTAAAAATTCAAATCCCGGCACGAACGCGGGACCGTTGTTGAATAGCTTACTAAGGTTGCTTTTATATTACTCTAAAGAAAACAACAATATCCTCACATAATGCATAATACTTGACCCGCGTTTTCCAAGCCTGAGTTTGGGCGTTAGGTTGGGTAATGTTGGGGTATATTTAGAGAAATTGCGAAAACCATGTCAATTTGAGATCTTAATTTTTTGAACACGGTCCCGCGTTCGGTACTCTAGCCACTCCCTTTTATATTCACAAATAACTTCCAAATATGAAATTATATGGAATTTTGGTTTGTTAAGGACCCTTTTTTATTTTCCTTCAAACGACGATGCTAAGATTTTTTATCACTATTAGATAAGTGAGTTTATTTTAGCATTCCAACAATGTATCTATGTTTCAAGCAGAAAATGCAAGAATTCTTAATTTTATATTTATTTAAAACATATGGTAACTATGAAAAAGTACACAAGTTGTTCAAGTTAACGTGTTTACATAATTGTTGCCGCATTAGAAGACCATTTTAGTGGTGTCGTTATTTGAGAGGAAATCCGTAGGTCACTAGACATAGGCAAAAATGTAAATTTTGCAGTTTTTTTGTGAATACATTACTTTCCAAATACGAAATAGTACTAAATTTTAGTTTGCACCTTTTTAGACTTTTTATGTTATTTCGAATTGCGATGCTTATTTTTGTATAACAACGGGGGGGGGGGGGCGTCAAGATGAGCATTGGCACATGGGCGACACAATGGTACGACGCGCCCCTGGTTTTGTTATTGCAATCAGCTTTGATATGTAGCATTTCAAAAAATAAACGTTTGGAGATATATTGTTTCTTTTCCATAATCTTGAAATTTTCCAGATCGAAGCTATATTTAATATTGGACTGTATATTATATTTGTATTCTTCCGAAAGAAATGTATTTGGACATATCCATCGCTTTGGTTAAGAATAAAGTAGGGCAGAAATTACTTTTCTGTTTAAAAGAATGAACAACTCTTATTCGAAACGAAGTAAAGCGGATTTTCATTTATATTGAACCCTCTCCAATATGCCCAATCCGTAATAAAAATGACAGTTTTTCTGTCTCCAGTAAACTGAATAAAATCTTCCAAAGCGAGACATCAGAAAAGGAATCAAAGAGCTATAAATCACAAACTTATTCAGATACAGAGGTCACTGCAGAACTTTCCTCATATTCCGAAAAAACCCAGAGACTTTCTGGGGTATAAACAAAAAGCCTTCATAGATCTACTAGGGTTGCCTGCTAGGAAAATCAGTTTCGAAGGGATGTAATAAGGATAAGGCTTATAACAGCCACAAGCGTAGAAAGGGGTAGTTTCTAACCCTAAGTAGATAAGCTCTAATGAGTCGTTGTGGATGTAATAATAATCTAGAATATCTAGATTGTTTTTGTGGGATAGTAATTCGAAGGCCTATAATTGAATTTATATTATTGCAATTAGGGTACACGTCTGCCTAGATTAAAATCTCAAATGATCTGGCAATACAGTAACACAGGGGGGGGGGGTGAAAGAAGATGATAGCTAATAATACTACTACTGGTGATTGTTTTCTTCAACGATGACATTCTACATTCTTGATGAACTGATGGTGAAAAGGAAGAACACACATACACTTACACTTGATGAACACTTACATTTATGGACATTACTTGATATTTACTGATTAACTTAAGTTTTATTTACATGATAGTTATAATTACACTACAACTTGCATTAACTTAATTAACTTATTCTTTACTAATTAAAACCAACATAACTTAAATCCTGAAGATGCCGTTGCCTCCTTACGCCAAAATACTCGCGTTGCGCAGAACGCGAGCCAAAACTTAAACTCTTACATGACTGAGTACAGACGTCTGCTCGACGTGACAAACTAATACCTACTATCTAAGACAAAGCGCTATCTTCAGGACAGGATTATCTTAGGGGTATAGGATGCATAGTCTAGGGCATTCAAAGTCACGCACGTATGCATAATAATTTCTAGACTTAATGATCAACAAATAAATATCGTGACTATTGATACAGAGACAACGTTGGATACCAATTACCAGTGATGGTATGACAAGGGTGAACTTAGATGTCACTCTTATAATATGATAAGAATTTCTAAACTGAATTTTGACATTTATAACTTAAATAGTTAAACAGAGTTATTATTATTAGATTATTGAAACTATAATTTAGAAAAATTTATAAAAAGTTATTTATCTGTTATTGCTCTTACCCTCGTCTTATCACAATACTGATTCATTTTTTAACAAATATTTAAATGTTGGGTGTAACAAAACACAGGGTAAATACTTGAAACCCAAACTAAAATCATTTTTCGCAGACTGTTGCTCTCCGTATCAACTGGCAACAATGGTTAATCAATAGAATGTTAAAAAAATCTGCAACAAATGACAGCAAATACAAGTAAATTATGTCTTATTTTTCTAGCACAAATTAATTATTAAATTTGTTCAATTTCTTATTATTGTCGATAACTATGGCATTTGAACAAAAAGACAAACAAATGTTTGACATTTTATCTGTCAAAATTCGTTAACTATGATTTTAATATTTTCATTTATTTTTAAGATTTTGTAACGGACTAGAAATTACTTGAAATAAATTTAATAAAATATGAAATAATAAAATTTGCACAATTATAGGTTATGACAAATTCTGGCAGATAAAATGTCAAATATTTGTTTATCCTTCTGTTCAAATGCCATGCATTCAGTATTTATAACAAATTGAATAAATTTAACAATTAATTTATGGGACTAATATATAACGTGATTTACATGTATTAAAGGTGCATTCACAAATGAAAATTAGGTTTATGGTTTTTGTTTAGGTTTAAGTAAGTCATTCATAAATGTAAGTTTAAATTACCTGAAAATTAGTTTTGATATGTACAGACATCTGTGTAATTGTTTCAAAAACAAGATTAAAATATCGGCAGAGCAGTACTCAACAAGACACCTGTGCTCCGTAAAACTGCCATTCGTTTGGCATTATTGGTTATATTTCAGCAATTAAGTCATGACAGTCTCCATGTTCTTCTCGTGTTTGTTTAAAAAGCCGAATCCTACAAGTGGATACTAAATAAAGATGGATATATATATATATATATATATATATATATATATATATATATATATATATATATATATATATATATCGTTTCAGACTTGTTCTCATTGGTGAAGTTTGTGACGTCAAACTAAATCATAAACCTGAAGTTTGGACCTTGCAATGTTTAGCTTTATTATTTGGATTTAGAGACTCTAAATTCTGAAGTGTGAATGGAGTCATTACATAATATGCGGCCAAAGTCTTTAAATCTAAAGTGTAAACCATAAATCTAAACCTAATTTTCATTTGTGAATGCACCTTTAGTGTCATTTGATGCAGAAATGTTTTATCTCTCTATTGATACAACAACCATGGTTGTCAACAACAGTCTGCGAAAAACGATTTTCCCATGTTAACGGGATATGTTCACCCGTATACGTAACTTCGTATAAGATGAAGTTTAAAAATGTCAGAATAAAACACATACGAGTATATTATGCATGAAGATATACAAGTATTATCAAGCAGAAGGAAGAGCAAATAGTGTAAGCGTTATTAGGAGTTACAACGAGAAACAAAATTAGGAAGGAATTTTATAAGAGAAAGGGATAGTTTCTAACCCTAAGTAATCGCAGTAATATTGAATGGCGAAAAAGATTTGCAAAATGTCTAATTTGGAGTACTGTACTGTATTGTATGTACTGTACTGTATGGCTGTGAAACGTGGACCATGCGAAAGAAGGAGAAAAACTATTCAGACATTTATGAAATAGGACAATGATACAATAAAAAATTGCTTAACTATATATTGTTCCATATAAGCCATTCAGCATTGTAGAGCATAAGGCATAGTTTTGAACTCTCTGATTGACTGAAATTGGAGACAACGTTTACTATCCGAGATGTCCTGTAGAAATTATAATGTGAATCATCTGGTAAGCCGTCTAGTGTCTAGTACATATTTGCTTATTAGAAATATGTTATTTGCATGGTTTTCTGCGTACACGTTATTTAATTGCAGGTGTTGCAGTCTCTCTTTGTCTATAGATAGAGTACGCCTTCGCGTGAAACAGTCGACGTTAATAAAAAAAAGTTCCGTACGAATTTGGTAAGTCAATGTAAATCATGTCAAAACTATATGATGGAATATACGTATATATTGATATTCCAAAGTTCTTCTTCGTTCTATAAGTTATTTAACTTTTTAAGCCTTTGAAATCATAACATATGTTGATCTTTCTAAGTTCTAGCAGTGTATTATGTATTAAGCGTTGTATCGTTATGCATAGAATATTGATTTAAACCATGTATAGAATGTGAAAATAATGAGGTAGAGAAAAACGAAAGAAAATTCAGTCTAGCAGAATCGATTCAAACATTTACATTCCTGGAATATCGGTTAGTTGTGATTAGAATTCAGATGGGGAGCTTGTGTGCGTTACCTGCCCTGATTATGCCGAGATTTTCCCAAATCCAGTGGCGTACGTTCCCAACGGACCAGGGATTCAATTTTGGATGTGAAACAAGAAGAATGTAATCTTGGGATTATTTTAACTACAGTTTAAACATTTATACCGCTGTAATTCCTGCGGAAGATTAAAGTCTCTTCACAACGCACAAGAATTTTACTTACAAATAACGTAAATAAAATTTAGTGTCCATTTGAACCATTTTATTTATTTGTGCCTTCCTCCCCAAATCATTAATTTAAAAAAAAATAATATGTTAATCTGCACATAAAAATATTTGACCAGTATTTTGTATTTTCGCCGATAAGTTTCTAATACTAACGCCAAAAAAAAAAAAAAATACATATTAAAGTTTTAATAAATGAGACCCAAGAAAATAGACGGCGCGTGTAACATCTATACATTAGGGTACCTTTATAACCAGGGTATGGCCATAGGCCAAGATTGCCGCCATTGACGAGCTCATGTCAAACATGCTGAGAATTCATTTCCCGATTTATTTGTAAGAAATGTGATATTATATTATAAAAGATTATTAAATAATCACATTATAAATTTATAAAGGTAATAAAAATTAATTTATTTAAGAGATACACAATTATTATTATGACATATTTAGAAGTTATGTAGAATATAGGATATGGGTTGTTATTATAACATCTAATTTAATATATGTAGTTCTTATTTACATAATAATTATATATTTTAAACTTACCTTTTAAAAATTTAAATGATTGTGCTTAATATTGGTAATTTTTAATTGTTTTCAATATTGTCAAAAATCTACACAAGTAAATAAAATAAAAATATTACTTACACTTTAAATACATATTAAAATGATATGTAAATGTGTTTTTCATTAAAATAAAACAAACAGCCACGAAAATACATAATAATTTGCGCAAGAACAACATATATGTCAGAGGGCCCGACTATGGCGGATGAAACGTGAGCCACGCGGTGGCCAACCCTGGTTATAAAGATACACAACTATATATGATATCCAATAAGATTTTTTAAAGTCGGAGACTTGGGATTATGTAAACTATCATTAGCGTCCCTACGAAATTTTACGTTAATCCACTAATTTGTCGCAACTGATTTTCTTAAATTAACGTGTGCATTGACTTTTAAAAATGGAAAAAATAGAACACCGTACAGTGATAAAATCCCTACACAAAACGCAGAAAGCATTGAAAACTATTCTCGCTGTGGAAGGCTTGCAACTGTTACCAGTAAAGAAAAGATCAATTTCATTTATGGTCATGGCAGATTGGCGAATCAAGTTTTGAAAAGTAACAGAGGCTGTGAGTATCTCCTATAAACAGATTCAAAACATTCTAACCAATCAGTTTGTGTTCGTTTCCAGACTTGCTGCTCATTATGAGGCTGATCCTGATATGTTTCTGAAAAGATTTGTTACTACCGAAGAAACATGGGTTCATCACTATCAGACTCAAAGCACAAAACAGTCGAAATACAGATTTACTAACCAAATCTACCAATATGCACTCGTTAATTCAAAAAATTGATATTAAGATAAAATTAGCGCAAAAATACAAAACTTCACAGAGAAACTAACGACAGTTCACATAACCCCTCAAATATAATTATGTTTTTAAATTCATTTTGATATTTTCATCACAGGGCCATTATCAGATCCGTATGTTACCTTCCTGCAGCCATTGCCAATTTTTACTAATAACATCCCTTAGCTGAATTTTTTCCAGAAATTTTAAACAGACACCACAGGCCAAAGCAGACACGTTTTGCAGACACAGCGTGAGCTATCACAGGGCCAAAACAGACAAATGAAATTGTTAGAAACGAGTGCAATTGTAAAGAGAACGCCATGACGAGCAGCACATCTAAAAGACTAGTAAAATTAGCGTTGGAAAAACAAAATAACCCATTATAATAGTGAAAGCAACAATTTCGATGATAAATTGTTCGGGAAAATGAAGTATTTCATTTCTTTCTAGAACCATTTTATGATTCCGATGATCCCAGAGATGTTTTTTTCTTATTTTGCCATTTTTCAATTAGATTTTGTAAATGTACGTTTATTGAGTTTCTTTTGTCTATTTCGTTTACGTTGAATGTATTATTTTTTTTTAAAATAAATGAATTTTATAGAACTACTTTATGGTATATCTATTTTATTATGAATTTAACATCACCGTGTCTACTTTGGCCCAGTCGTAGAACTAAAAAAAACATATCGTCAGTGGGCCAAAACAGACACAAAAACAGACACACATCATAAAAACATAGTATTACGCGGTCAGGCCTGCCTATTTATTGGGATATTTGCGGACGGGTCAGAACAGACTGTACTGTTGGATATCCAGATTGAATGTGCCTGTTCAACACATTTGGACAAATACTCAAGCAGACACCGGTGTCTGCGTTGGCCCTGTGATTAAAACAACGAACAAACACCGGTGTCTGCCTTGGCGCTTAACGTGTTAATCAAGTGAATTAGTCAAATTAGACAAAACAGATCAAGAATAAACGATACTGAACTTGTTAAGTCTATTTCATAATTTACTGTAATTTTAAATTAAAATTAGAACAATCAGTTCTACTTCTACATATATGTATGAAAATAGATCTGTCAGCGAAACAATTAGTAAATAAAGTAATAAAATATTTTACTTCAAATATTAATGCTTTCTTTTAGATATGAGACATGGTCTTGTTAGAGATGAATGCCGATTTGCTGTCTTATTTATTTTGTTCTCGCGGTTTATAATTTATTTATGTGATTCAATTTCGATAACAGATGAATCCAAAATCAAGTTGTGAATAAATCGTTGGCAAGACACGCGAATTAACATAAAACATGAAAATGTTTTGTTTTTCTTCACCGGATGTAACCAATACACAATTATCCCAGCGCTCCAATGTAGTTACCGGTAAATTATATCGGATATACCGGCTTTATTTACTAATAAATTGCGTCGGACCAAATGCAGCTTTTATACTTTATAGCTATATTTTCTAGTTCCAATTATTATTTTACAAATATATCACAGATGTAGTTTTGTTGCAGCATAAATAAATTTGTTTGAATACACACAAACTCGGTACAAAGTGCATGAATAAAATATATTTTATGTAGCTTATACAGGTAGCATATTCCGCATTTAATATATGTGTCATCTGTAATTTTTATTCCAAAATAACAAGGAAAAAAGTTGTTGGCGCAGTCGGTAGGATACAACGCGTTATTTTTTGTAAATAATAACTCAATTACTAACTTTTAAAAACTGACCATAATATTGTGCATACGCAAGAATATAAACAAACTTTATTATCTCCAAAATACACAAAAGTACAAATTTGTTTGATTATTGAATTTAAGAAATTCCAGATATGTAATAAGTACCAATCCATCACATTATTTTGTTGTAAAAAGATTTCCCAACATTTTATGCAAATTTTATTAATAATTATTTTTTCTACGATCAATAAAAAAAAGTAAGCTTTTCAAAGTTATTGGTTACAGAAAGCCGTTGCTAATAATAATGGTCTTCAAAGTTAGCGGACTAGTGTGTTGTTTTTCTAGGGTGACAATTTCTAGACTCGGTCTGCAAATAGTTATTTTCAACCTTTGATATACCAATAACTATTATTGTAAGTTAAGAAATGCAAACTTCATTGATGTTGGGCTCTTAGTAGTGATGTGGCGTTCATGAACGAATCGTTCATTTTGAGCTACTCACTTTAGTGAGACATGAACGAACGACTCTTTAGTTCGCACAGTTCGACACATGGCTCACCAGTTCACACAATCTCTGCGATCGTTCTCGCTCTATGCCATGATTTACGTGTTGTGCTCTTTAGTTCGCTCATCGTTCATTAAACAGCACACTAGCACAGATGACTCACCGCTCAGTCAATAACACAGTAGCACAGCTGCATGAAATACAGCAAGGAGCAAGGAGTAGAATTGAGCTAATGCTACGCTCTACTCTACGAGTCGTTCAAAACATACCACAGTCGCGCAAGTGAGCACAGCAGTTACAGCACACATTAAGAACGCTTGGGCGTTTGGAATGAGTCTTTCAAGTAAACGACTCACATTTAACGACTCGTTTTGGTGAGCGGAGCAAAAAGAACTGATAAAATTGAACGAACGACCCATCACTATCTCATACTAAAATCTCGCCTATAACAAGCACGGTAAGAAAACTATGTAACTTTACTTGCGCAGAGACAAAAATTTGTATGAAATAGATTCCAAAAGTTTCCGGCTGAACACAAAATTCGCTTTTTTTTTATAGCCCCATGCAAACCAAACCTGAAGATAGTGCCATCTATACAGAGATTAATGTACCAGCTTCAACTGTGTAATCGTCATTTGGTCAGTAACGCTTAATTGTATAAATTGTTGCACGCTACATGATTACAATATCGAAAATTCATCGTGCTGTAATAAAGTTCTTGGCCAAAGAAGGGCCTTCTCCAATTGTTATTAAACAGCGATTGGATGGTATACATGGAGAAGATTCTCCACCGTGAAAGAGTGAGTTAAATAGTTACATCTTGGAAGAGAGGGCACTGATGATGACACCCTCGGTAGTCGGCCAGTGATAATGATGACTGCGGAAAATGTGTGTCGTATCAAATAGAAAGCGCTTAGTGATAGACGGCTAAAACTGAAAGAAATTTCAACAAGGTTGGAGCTGCCACTAACAACTGATTTTCAAATCATTAACGAGTAGCTTTTCATGGCAAAGGTCAGTACAAGTTGGATGACCCGATTTCACTCTTCTAAACTGTGTATTTCTAAGGCTGCAATAAACGACTGTGGCTTTAACGAAATAACACATACACCCTATATCTCAGATTTAGCGCCAAGTGACTTTTAATTTTTTGGATGATAATCAAGTGAAATATACTACATCAGGTCATTTTACAGAGAAATTTCAAATTATTTTTACCTTCCGTCATAAGGAAGGTATTGTTTTTGGTCAAAAAATTCGATGGTAAAATTTTAATTAATAAGCACGTTTTAGAGTCCCTAGAATACGATTTTACTATTTTTGCGATGATGTCTGTGTATGTGTGTGTGTGTGTGACGATTTTTTTTTCTCCGATGATAACTCCAACACTACAATTCTAAAAATTATAATTCTTTTATATTCCTCTTCGTTACATCCATATGAAGAGCCGATTAGATTTTGGTTATAATTGGTCGACCGGAAGTGCCCTCATTTGAAGATTTTAATAGTTTTTCTTGAAAAAAACGCTGTTAAATATTATTATTTCACATTTAATGAGTGTCCGTGAGGTGACGCCTGGTAAACGCCCGCACGGTACAAATATGTCATCATCGTACTGAAATCTGTGTACATAGCAGATTGGCACACCCATGCAGCAATGGATAATATGCCGTGATGATATATTTATTTATTTTATTTATTTATAAATATTAAAGAATATTTTATTATATGAAATTTTTTCTGAAGCTGTGGAGATTCATTTGTAGGAATAATTCTTAGATTCAAGCTTCTAAGTATTTTTTCATCCTTTTTTATTAGATTAAAGGTTTGACAACGTTTCGGCCTTGATTAAGGCCATTTTTAAGTCAGGAACAATTGTAATTTACATGTATGTGAAAAATAATAAATAATTTGGAATTGGTTAATATCTTTTTTTAAAAAAACCATGTCGATAAATCAGTTCAAACCTTTAATCTAATAAAAAATTAAAAACTACTTAGAAGCTTGAATCCAAGAATCATTCCTACAAATATTTTATTCTCTATACGATTTGATTACATTTTATACTTCATATTCAATGGATATTGAGTTAAAATGAAATTAAATTTCATAAAGCAGCCGGCTATGCAATAACACTGTAAACAGCTAATATAATTTAAAAAATTCTAATAGACAGATGTCAACATCAAGTGCGATTGACAAGTTTGTGTTATAATTTTACTGTAAATATACAATCAATTCTAAGTAATTTTCAGTATGGAATTTTTACAAAATACATAGACCTTAGGGAAGGTAATGTACTGGAAATATAGAATCTTTCGCAAGAAACTGTCTGTATGGAATTTGTATACAATACATAGAACTGACATGAACTGACAGAAGGTAATGTGCTGTCCACATCAGATTTTTTTAAAGGGCATAAACATGTTAGGTCAAATATGTGAAAAGTGTATTGAGATAAAGGAAGATTATTGCTTTCTTTCTATTACAAATACTTCCCAAATTTGGAAAGGCTGGAAACTTTTGAAACTTACACCGTTTATTACGACGTCTATTCTTTATCAGCAAAATACATAATTTCAAATCATCTACAAAGTATCAAGTGACAATTTGCTATCTTAATTCCTTCGCTAACAACAATGATGTTTGGACAAGGAAACAAATTAATTTAAATGTTGTTGTGATTTCCTCCCTGAAGAGCCCTGGGGTGATATTAGAAGAAACTATCCCCTTCAAGATTGTTGTGTCTCAGAATGTTATAGCTGAAACTTACATACCCTTGCGGAGCAATCAAATTTATTGTTACGAGTGACCATTCTGGAATATGAAATTTTATTCACAATAAGATCGATCGGATATTTTAACTGATATATTTGATGAAATAAATAATGGAACGCATATATCACAATATTTTTCAAATGTCAATTTTGTTTTAATTATATTTATATTTGATCGATAAGGTTTGTTTGAAAATTTATATTTATGTCAATATAAATCAGTGAATATGAACATTTTTCCATTTGTCATGTAACCATAGGCGATGAGGTTGTATATGTCACTACATTCATACATAATACAAATGACAAAAAGTAAGAACGCATGAGTTGATCCTAGTGGTACCCCAGCATTAATAGTAACGTATGCTTGTTAAACACTAGGTCTAAAGTGTAGCCATGCATTAACTAGAACAGCGAGGGTGCATTTTTTTCTTAAAATACCTTCTTCACGCCAATGGAAAACCTTCTGCAAAACTTTGAATGAAAAATGTCTGAATTAACTTTTGTTTTACCAGAAACTAGTACAATTCAGTTCTGTTGCTAGAGTCAGGTATAATCTCTTGTGCATTCCTCTTCTAAGTCGGCGCAAGTGAGCAGGTGGGCCATTGTTTGTTATTGGCCACAATGACATTAAGCGGATTCTACTTGGTACCCCCAGTGGCCCCAATTGTACATATTCACTTAACACTTTTCTACTTGAATTCGGAGGCTATTTAAAGTAAGATGATATTTAACGCTCTGTCCTCTGGTTTCAACTTTTTATTCTACATTAAGCGTCTTGTCGCACTCTTGGTACTTATTCCAATGAGCTGAGGACACTGTGTCTATAGAGACAAGATCGAGCAGGTTCTTGGCCGAACATTGGTTGTTGATAATTATGCAACTACATATTTAAAGCGCTCTGCGATACTGTCTGTCGATCGTCTAATTTTTGGCGAAGTTATGCCTTTAAATAGTTACAATTTGTTTATTGCTGTAGGTTTCAAGTATAATCTATTATACATGACTGACAAAGTTCCAACTGAGCTTCTGACAACAATAGTGACGTTGCGGTACATGAATTAAATACACAATACATAAGCGTCGAAAACATAATATGATATTAATGCAACCCAAATAAGCTCATAAGAGATTCATATAGCTAATGATCTCAAAACTACACGATTAACAGTTATCCGGTTCCGGTTGACGGGTATACCGGTTTGGAGTAACCGGTTAAACGATTAAGCGGTGATACCAGTTCGATCAAATAGTTAACCGATTATTACGAATAACCGGATAGTTGACCATTACGTATGATTAGTCGGGTAAGGTGTAAGTAGTCGGTTTACTGGCTTGAAATTGATGAAGATTTGTTACAGTTTTTGGCAGAACTAAATTAAACATTTCTATAAAAATATTAAACTATGGTTTATATTTATTTTTGCACTATCGGTTTACTTAATGTTTACCGAAATTGTTTCCAAGGGAGTAGGTTTTATTTACAAATTACTGAACCGTAAATGATGTGAATCGCATCGGTACCGTTCAGGAGACGAAACGATAAGTAAATAAAAACAAAGGTCAAAGTTTACTTTGAAATGACAACTAATTTTTTAATCCAACACCAACTCATAATATACTTGTTACTATGGTCTTATTAATGAACCTGTGATTACAACGTTAGTCACTCCGTGAGAGAATATTTTAGAAGTCACGGAAAAATTATTACTGATTTCTGTGTTTTTTTAATATAAATAAAAAGCAGTTTTATAAAATTATTTTATTATTGAAATTTAACATTATGAAACTTATTTATTTAAATTAACATTAACATTTATGCTAAAATAGTTTACTTATTTTTACACAATGACAGCTGTCATGTACGGCTGATGAAACGAAAACAAGAAACAAGTTAGTGATTACTTGCTTCGGAATTAAATTCAAAGATGCTGTTTGCGCTTCTAAGCAAATACGTTTTAAAGGAAGGTCCTCATTTTCATCCATTTTAATGTATTTTTCTTTCAAATAATTTCCAATGACAGTCAATAATTATTGCAGCAAATATTTTTCAATAACAATATAACAAAACCATAACAACTATTTGTAATTTAAAATACATCAATTGATTTGTCAGTGTCAAGCGATGAACGAAAACATAAAAATAATTTAAGAAGTTTTTACAAAAGTGTTGGATAAAACGTTACACTCGTGAGGAATGTATATTAGTTAGTAAAGATAATTAGCCACTCGCCCTGCGAGCTACGTGGCTAAACTTTTTCTTTAGTGAATAATATAATACTTTCCACACTCATATAATAAATAAATATTAGTATGTCAAAATAATTTTCAAATCTTTTTTTTTAATTTTGTGCGTCGATCGTGCAAAAAGTGTTATAAGCATCACGAACGTTAAGGAATTACTGATCTCAGACAAAATTGGAACCTTCTCTTCGCTCAGTCCGCAAACATTATCTTCGATCGGTATACTATCCTTATCGTTCTTAAAACTTAATATACTATTTTGTAAAATAAATGATCAGTAAATAGGAATATTGTGCTCAGGTTAGATTAGGTTAGGCTAAGTTTTAGTTAGGTTAGTGGAGGTTAACTTGGATTAAATTGGGTTAGGCTAAATTAGTAAAAATCAAGTTAAATTACATTTTTATTACAAGTTACCGATCATACTGATCGTTTATTTAAAATACTGATCCAATAAATAGTAGCATTAAATTATTCTAAGCAACTAGGAAAACGATATATCGAATTGCATTATCTATCAATGATATTGTCAAATTTTACGGCAAGTAAAGCAGTAATAATAAAGTTCTACAGAATAATTTGACTATTAAATATTAAGCATCCCTTGAGTAATAATATCTACCATAAAAGTAATATTCCAAAGGATAATTTTTCTTGAAGCATCCATCAATTTTATTCTATCTCCTTCATAAATTCAACAAATCGTAAAAAACAAAAGGGATCATCAACAAAAGCAATTTTCTTATAAGATGCAATGTTATGCAATATCGTCTTGGGTGGCTATGGAAAATTATTACATGTAATTTATACATCAACTTGTATTCTAGAAAAGTGTACATATTTACATAACATTACATGTAGTTTTATTACTGTTTATTGTATGTTTGGTCGAAATTGTATATTATTTAAAGAAAATATATATTTTTGGAATCTGTGAAATAATATATTATACAGTTCTCGAGATATTTTGATTTCAAGTTATAAGGAAGCAGTGTTACTTCTGCAATGTTCGATAATAATTAAAAATGTATCCATAGGAATACTGTCAGGAAAAATTAAATAAAAAACTACAAATATTAGAAGATACCAATATACAACAAGTTAAAAGTTTTAAATATCTTTGAGTTACATTAGAAGAATATGGAAAAATAGAAAAAATAATTTTGGAAAAAGTAAGTAAAAGAGAATAGCTATTTGTGTATTAAGAGCGCAAATTGGGACATTGTTGATTGAGAGGTTGTTGACGCGCGTCGCAGGAGCGCGGCATTCTCTCGAAATCGACAATGTCCATTTGCGCTCGAAACACACACAAGATTTTATCTACAGTCCTCCACCATAAAAAAATAATAAAATGTACACTTTGTACTTACAGTACTACCCAACAGTGTTGCAGTGAAGATATGAACGTATTCAAATATGACTTCAAGATATTGTTTTGGCTTTCGTTTTTACAAAAAATTAATGCCAATTTTGTAATGAATATTATAAGTTTTGTATATTGTATTTGTTTGAAGTACATTAAACTAGTGCAGTGGAAAAGTGGATGTCCACTGGGAGCGTTCACGCCAAACTTTTTCAGGTGGCAGCACAACTGTTCACACAATTTATTTTATATTTAATTTTAATTTATCGTTACCTTCCATTCTTCTTAAGCTATAGCTTCAATCTAATCTAAGCATTTTATACTTTAGGTTTTGTAAATAAATGCTATATGTCATTTTCACAGAAGTGCGGCATTTTGTTTGGTTATGTAATATACCAACAGAGCAGTTATATGTCAGATTGACTTGTGAAGGTGGTAAATGTGTAACTACAGTGTCATTAGTTCCTGACTAAACATTTCTATTAAAAATGTAGACAAGTGACATTTCTCAACATTGTATAGTGAGAAATTTGGACAGCGAGCGTTTTTTTTACTTTGTCGCGCATGAACGGCAAAGTGACATTTTGCGTTGACAAAAGAGAGCGCAAATGGCTACTTTGTATATAGACTGTAGAAAAAGACTATTTAATGCACTAAAAACAAAATTACTGTTGAAAAAAGACAAGTGTCCAATCTTTAAAAAAGCTCAAAAAATAATTTAATTTTTTGACCGAAAATAAAATCATATATATCGGAAGGAATTTATACTCGACTGTTATGATAACGGAAATAATTTACTGGGTTTCAGTCCTAATCATTTATTTTCTCAACGTTTCGACTCCACCTTGGTCATCCTGAGGAGCTACAAAAATTAAATTTACAAGAATCACATAAATTACAAAATCGTAAATACAAAAATGTCAAAAAATTGAAGTATACAAAAATACAAGTCTTTATATTAAAAACTTTTAAACAAATAATTGTTACAAAAAATATGGTCAATACACCTTCAAAATTTTAAAATAATCCTAGGTAGGTAGCACTACTCGGGATTTTTGAGTAGACTAAGACGTGTAGAGTTCACCACAGGAGTCAATTTTGTGCCATTTAAAATTCGAAATATTTGGCGTCGGTTGGAAACGAAACCATTTTAACTGTTGGTTAAATTAATAATACCGTATCGAGACGAAATATCCAATGAGCTGTTAAATATTACTGTCAAAATTTCGATTTACATACTTTTCTGTTAACTTATAGGTAAAAATTCAATTATCGGCGGTACAAATGAGTATAATAGAGATTTACCAAACCTAATAACCTAAATTTGTGAACCCAAACTTTGGTCAATGCCAAATAGTTTTATCGGTAAATATATACCTGAATATTTAAAATTACACAGATGAAACCAAAACATGATTAAATATAACTTAGTTTGGTCCATTTTAGTTGACAAATGACAGTTAATAGTTTTTTAAGGCTTTTGTGAACTAGGTATGCATTTTGGGCAGAATTTATTTCCCTATCTAAACCAACGCTATATTTTCTTACGTCAATAAGCGTGCTAGAATTCTTATTCCGAGGCAAAGAAAGAAAAAACTGTAGTAAATTACGATTGAGGATAAAAACTTAAAATGTTTCCCCATTAAAAAAGTGCTGTGTATGCATAGACTAGTACGGTATAAGCAAGCGGAACCCTTACAAGTGTTCGTTTGTAGAACTGAGAGAAATTTCCTATAATGACTGGTTCTCCTCCATCAAAAATGATTGCCTTCGACAAAGAAACAACAACTGGTAAAAGAAATGATTTATTTCCTTCTCGATATAATACCCACACGTCGTCCGGACGTCGCTTCTATGAGCGATCGGTTCCTATTGTGGCAAAAATCAATTGTACATTCTTTTATGTGCAAATATTGCAGAACGTAAGTATCTAAGTTGGCTATATTAATCATTTCTGATTGGCTGTATTCAAAAACTGTCTTACGATAGATTCGGGACTCTTTCAGCGATGTATTCAGCTGAATACATTCAGGGTGTTTTCAATATGTGACTGGTTGAATAACCCCAGAATAAATACACACACACTTTTGTACGAAAACCAATATTTACTTCTCAAAAGACAATACTTAATTTATTAGGAGAATAGCCCAGCGATTAAGGACTTTTTGCTTCAAAAGAACGACCTAATAGGGTTAAAATTGAATGAGACAATGTCCTTCACACAGAAAGGATAAAAGAAGGATATAAAAACAATTTTTATATAAATTAAACTATGAAAATTGCTTTTGTATTTTTACTCATCGCTGCCAATCCATTTTTTGAACAGTTCAATATTGACAACCTATACAAATTTTTACGGCCGATTTCACTACCGATTCCTAAATCGTTGACGAGCCAGGAATTTCCTAAATATCAGAACTGCCTATACTGATGCTTATAGATTTTGGATTTCACCAAACAAACAATGCCCAGATATTACCTACATAGGCATCGAATATTAGTAATTTTTGTGATGTATTTTCACACTAAAATAAATTAATAATTTTTATAATTTATAACATTGGTCAATTGTATTTGTAAAAATACTATTTAATTAAATTGTAAAGGTTTATATATACAAGAACAAGATTTAGACGTAATTATATTTTCCGAAAAGTAAACAACTTATCAATAGTTACAAAACTATAATAACTTTGAAATGTTAGCCTACTCTTTTCATTCTTAAACAGGTCAAGGTGACTACAGTGCTCCCCCCTTTAAGTATAAGGAAAGAGTAGGCTACTAATGGAACAAACGACAGCGATGGCAGAAGTGTAAAAATACTATTTAATTAAATTTTAAAGGTTTTTCCGAAAACTAAACAACTTATCAATAGTTACAAAACAAAACTATAATAACATTGAAATGTAAGCCTACTCTTTTCATTCTTAAACAGGTCAAGGTGGCTACATATTTGTCAACATTGACATTGAAAATTTTGTGGAGATATTATTAATATTACATTGAGTTAGGTATACAAATAATTAAATTTTAAATGAAATATATTTTACGATATATATTTTAAAATTTAAATTACCTACAAAGATGAAAATAAACAAGTAGAAAATATAAATGGCAAAATATAGAATAAACAATGCAAAAACAGAAACTAAATTCTTTGATTTCAAATACAAATTTAACAGGAACGCATGACACATGGCTATTTAGCATTTTTGTAAAAATTATGAATTTAATTGAATGTAATTTCTCGATTTATAATAATAACGATATATTTATATGTATTTAATAATTAATTTTATCCACAACTGTCAAATAATATACTAATAATTCAACAGATTTTTATCAATCACTGACCTTCGTTACTGTTGCTAATTGAATAATATTGACAGTTCAATAGAATAATATTCAATCGTTATGTCAAATTCAAAACCTACCTTTCAAAGACTACAAACAAAATTACTTTTAGTAGGTAATTCTTTCCACATAAAAAGCCAAAATTACACTAGTTTTGTCATTTTTCATACTTTTATTTTCTTCTTAAGCTTGAATTATAGCTGAATAGTCGGTTTTAAGATTTTCTGTTAAATAAGGGGTTAAATGAAATACTCCTATTGTGTGATGATGCGGAATGTATTATTTATTTAATTAATTGGCGATCGATTTCGGACAGGAGTCTTTCATCAGGCCGAGGCGACAATGTAGTTAAAATATATATAGGTAATAAAGATTCTTTGAAGGACAAAAACATCCTATGTTAAAGAAAACGAAAAGATTACATGTATTTATAATTCTTCGTTTATTAATTTTTCAAATTTCGTTATATATATCATTTCCCACTCTGATGTCCAAATAAAAATATTAAGACTATAAAATTTTGAAAACTAATTAAAGAAATTATCTATACAAATAACCAAATTGTTATTTCCAATAGTGTTTTTTAATTGTTTCATTGCAACGACCACTGTTTTTAACCTATAAATTTAGAAATTGTTGTATTTTCGGTGTTTGAAACAAATGAAGATAGACAAATTACACATGGTTGGAAAGATAAAAAAAATTTCTTTTCAATGGTGCAATTCTTCAATATGGTGTCCGTATAAAAATTAAAACTTTGACATCACAACTCGAAAACTAATAGTGATAAAAAAAATTGTGCATCGCCATTCGAAAGAAAATAAAAAAGTGCCTTAAAGATGTATAAATTTAAATACAGTATTATTTCATATTTGGAAGATATTTACAAAAATAAAAGACTGTAAAATTTATATTTTCATCTATATATAGTGACCTATGTATTATTTTCTCAAATGACAAACACCATTAAAATGGTTTCCTAAGGGGCAATTTTTGTCTAATTTAACCGACTTCGCATCTCTTATAGTTCTAGAGATCCCCATATTGGAAAAGTTATCTTGGACACCCTGTATACACTCGTCAAAGAAATATTGTGTAACAACACCGAAAGCAAAGAATTAAAAAAATTATGTATCCGAGTGTAGGTTTCTAAACAAATGAATAGATAATGTAGATATTTGTTTCAAACTGCTATAAAAATTTCTGATGGTGTTCATTCTTATTTTAAATATAACATTATTTTGAATATATTCCGTTAACGTTTAATGTTTATCGACCCATCGTGACCACAATATATTCCATGTTGCTGCATCTTCAGATTTGTCACGTCCGAACCACCAATATTGCTCTTTCAAACTTAAAAATAGTTTAACTACTCTGTATAAACATCTCCACTATCGTATCTGAACTATAACTACATTTCTGTATCGTCACGTAATGTTATAACGACAACTACAGCAACCATCTTCATCGTCAACCGTTCTCCGACTTCTGATATCGATGCGTTTCCATGGCGATGAAACAATTGAATCGTCGCGGCAGTCTATTATTTTTGCAGTGGCGACAAAAGCAGTTGTTTATAAATAACTACTGTTACTGTCGTAGCAGTCGCTGAGGTTTGTTCTGTTGAGTTTTCCGGTTTGTTGAACCGAGAAAGAAATTTGTGAACCATGGAAGAATTGAATAATAATATCAACAAATATATTGGCAATAGCTTTGTCACCATGGACACGACAAAATAAAGAAAAAAATAATGAATTCACATGAAATGACTATACAAGGTGAACACGAAAATCCGAGACATAGACGTGGTCTATGTCCTTTATTACATTGAGATTTAGAGAACAAAATGTGAATATATAAAACAGTCTTTACACTAAACACATTTGAAATTTTCGTGTTGAAATAAATATGTGTAGTTTCGTTATTAAGGATATCTAAAGCACAGCGGTCTCGTGGCCGCGTGCCTGAGTGTCTGGTCGCGAATCTGGGGAACCGGGTTCGATTCCGACCGACGCCAAATATTTCGAATTTTAAATGGCACAAAATTGACCCGTGTGGTGCACTCTCCACGCCAGCAATGAGTGCCCGTGAGGTGACGCCTGGTAAACGCCCGCACGGTACAAATATGTCATCATCATTACCGATATCTGCGTACAAAGCAGATTGGCACACCCAGCAATGGGTAATATGCCGTGATGATATATTTATTTATTTATATTTAAAGCACAGCTTTAATTATTTATATGACAGCTATGTATAAATAATAAAAAAACTTAATTTTTTTAGTGATTTATAAGGTATGACGAAATATCTCATATGCACCTCGAGTCGTACTGTGCAATTTTCGGTCTCAAATGCTTGCAATATATCGGCCCTACGAGCCTTGGCGTTTGCAAAATGCATTCTCGACCGAAAAACTGCATCTATGACTTTTAGTTCATAAATAACAATTACGGGACAGATAATGTTTGAAAAAAAAACTATTTTACACCAAACAAGTAAGTACATTTTTGTACAACTGGCTTGGTAGTAATTTTAATATTTATTTCTTTATTCTTCACCAAAAGTCAAATATTTATTACGTTTTTATTAAAGAATACATATTATGTATACCCAATTATATTACCCATTAACATTAAAGTATGGTGCATAAGTTGTAAAACACCTGTATAGAAGTATTTTATATGTGACATTAACAATATTAAATATTTTGTAAAGAAACAAAAAATAAACAAAAAATCTGGGTCGAAAGTTGTTAAAATCTCTATCTCTTTATTATACATAGAAGAACATACTATCTATTGGATTTTACGAAATCCAATACCGTTTAAAGATAATTAATGCAAATTTTGCGTGATTTGCTCCAAAGATCTGATGATCCTCATCACCGAAATTATCACCGCATTATTCTTAATTAAATTATAAATAGAACTATTTGCATATCAACATAGCGTGTTAACGTCGATTTCGAAGGTGTTCTAGATTCAATATAATACCGTCGACACGATAAAAAATACAATAATTCATCTATTTTTCTATCGCAAATCTATAGGTAATAAGACCCATCATCCTATGGAAATTGTGCTCATGATGGGAGGTAATCTATAGTGTGTAAAAAAAAATTAACAAGGCTATGAACAGAGAAACATATGTCTGATCATTATTCAATTCTAAAGTCAAGTTGTTAAAATTGATCTTGAAATGTAATTTTCCTGAAATGCATTGTAACACCAAAAGAATACCTATTGCTATTCGCGTTTTCTAATTTATTTCCAATTCTAAAATAAGATTTAAGAAGAAAAGCTTTGATTTTATAACATTTTTGACAATATCTCATGTCTAATTGACATTTAATGAAATATTTTTAAATTGCGACATACCTTTCTCTATTCATAGCCTACTCCGAGTTAGGTTTTTTTAATACACTGTAGTTGGCCTCTTAATGCGAATATAATATTCTAATTCGCTTGCAACATGTATGTCCTCTAACCCCTACATAATTGTTATAATGGATAGGAAGATCTAATACTTTTTGAAGCGTGTAAAGTCATTCAATTATAATATGTATCAGGTAATTATTACTTAAGCCTCATTCGGATAGAGCTTAGTGTAGTTGCGGTGCAGTGTTGGTAGTGGATTTTTATTGCAGTGCGAAAGTATTGTTCACATAGAAAATTAGTGCAGTTATATTTGCAATACAAACCAGACACGCCTGCTGAATTTGTGTTATAACCTATATTCAATATGTCAAATAACAAAGTTTCTTGCGCCAATATGACTTAATTAATAGTGTGTACTAGAGATTCACGGGCTTGGCTTGAAGCTTAAAAGTTTGGCTTGGCTTGAAAAAGCTTGAAAAATCAAGCCAAGCCTGCCGTTCAAAAAACCTTGAATTTTCAAGGCAAGCCAAGCTTCTGTTCCACCAAGCTCAAGCCAAACCAAGCCTAACATTTAAAAAACTTAAATTTTCAAGCCAAACCAAGCCTTCGACTGTCAAGTAGCTTGGTTGAAAACAAGCTTTTTCAAGCTTTTCTTAAGAAATGTTCTCGAGACCGACAAAATCGTCATTTTATGGTGGTAACGTACTTTCTCATTGCTTCGGCACATTTTTCTAAGAATTGAAGTTCCCAAAAGGACCAGCCTTCATTACCTGCCAGTCTAGTAAGCTTCAAAAATTTGTAAATAGGAAACTTTACCCTTCATCATCCTTATTAACGCAAAGACAACTTATTTACTCAACCTGGACCAACCAATTGTACATTGCAGTTCGCGCACACAATCAAGTATACAAAATAAATTTATAAAATGTTGAAAAAGTTTTAAATACATAATGATAAATGATAATATAATTTTATTGTTTTTTTCTGTTTGTGGATATGTATATTTATATTCAAAGATTTTCAATGCTACTTTTAGCTCAACCCCTAATGTATCCCTAATAAACCGATCTGGTCTGTGACAGGTATAATAGGCAATAACAATGTACCGACAAAGAGAGCATTCTCTTTTAAATATTACCTTGATACACGTTTTCATTGTTTCCAAAAATATGAATTAATAAATAAGCAAATAAATATATAATCACAGCTTATTACCTAGGTCTCAGGGTTTTTAATTTGCTTTTATTCACAAACTTCGGTAATAACGACATATCCGTATCGTTGAGGGTATTTACTTTTGGACTATTTGAATTTGAACATAATTACTGTAATTATATTTATTTATTTATTTAACTTACATGATTCTGTACTCAAAAATTAGTAGAAATTTCATAAGAGGCGAGTAGGTATTTGTGGGACGAACAAACAAAATTTCGGGGAAATTTCCATCTGTAGGATTTTATAATGTCCAGATGTATTTGAAGTAGGTATAAAAGATACGTCTCGGGTAATTTTCATCTCATTGTACATTCCAAAATATTTATGTATTTATTTGAGCACTGTTCTTGCGTGTTTGGAGTCTACGATTCAACTGCACTAAGCTCTATATGAATGGGGCTTTATTAAATTATATCGATCTTTTCAGGCGCTGGCCAGAAATCATTCTGTTACCGTGTGACCTAATATTAAAACTGATACATAGCAGAATCATTATTTTTAAGCGATTAGGTTGTTAGATTTGGTGTTCCATCCGTTATTACTATTGATCGTGTTCCTTATTTTGAATCTTCTTTATTCAACCAAAAAATTATTTGCCTCCATAATTTCTGGTTCATTCATGTGTATTATGACCTGGTGGTAACAGCAGAAATCCAATAGTCTTCCGCACATGTAAATATAATCATAGTCATAAGAGCGCTGTTCTAACCCCTACCTGGCTACGCCACTGCTTGTCACAATAAAATATTCAAGGAAATTGCGCAGAAACAGAGCCCATATTTTGTACACAATATTGCATTAGTGTGATACAAAACTTCATCACAGCCCAGCAATTTTTGATAGAAGATATTGTACCATTTCTTGTACTATTTATTGTCCCATATGTAGACTAGTGTAAAACAGATATAATCAGGGCTGGACTGGCCCGGCGGGATACCGGGAATTTCCCGGTGGCCCGTAACGGCTCGTGGCCTGACTAACTTAAAAAAAAATTATAAAAATTTTAAGTTGAAAAAATTAATAAATCGATACAAAAAGAACATAAATTCTTGATTTTGAAATAATTCCTTACGACTCTTGAATGTTCCCCTATATTTATAGCTATTTTTCTTTTTGACAACCAATTGTTAAATTCGCAATATATACATCCTACACATGAAATGATCATTTATATAAGGATGTATTTTATTTAGATCCGAATAACTTTTTTCAAATTATAAATAATATCATACCTGGTACACCTTTTCATATAGAAATTGATTTAATCAATAAAAAAATTTACAAACATATAAATACGGATGATATTCGGTGACTCGGTAAGCTTCGTCACGAAATACTTGATCTATTGGCATAAAGCTTCTGTTTACACTCTTGTTGCATAAATAACTACTACATACGTTAGCATATTAAAATTTATTTGCAATGTACAAATTTATTGTCACATTGTTATCAACACAAAGAATATCAAAAATGAGCAAATCATAGACGGTTTGAAAGAAAAAATCTGATGTGGCCCACACAATATCTCCCGCCATTTAATTTTTATTAATTTAAACGCATAGGTACTTTCATATTTACTCATGTTGGAAACTATATTTAGTTCTTTTCCATATAACTAATGTTCATTTTACTATTTTCTTTTCAAAACGTTACCACTATTAATTTAAAATTACAGTGAGAGTTATCTCACAGTTACATACATTTAAAAGAAGGAGTTTTAATCGTAGGCTCCCGAATTTAAAATATATATTATTTTACAAATTTATCTATAATATATATAAAGTATAAATGCAAATCTATAGAAAATTCAATAATCTTTAATTTTCATAATATAAATTTAAATAAAGTGCCATTTCCGGTTATCTGATTTACACCAAAATCTAATGGCTCATTTCATATTAGAGAATAAGGTAGCAATACAAGGTTTCAAAATTTTCCGAATGATAGTATTTGAGTTAGAGTCGAGGATCCATACACACAAACACATGCACAGACATCATCGTGAAAATGTTAAAATTGGATTTTAAGGGCCTTAAAACGTGGAAATCTATCAAAATCTCGATAGGCGATTTTTAGCACGATCCCTATACCTCCTTTACCAAAGGTACCGGGAGGTAAAAAGTAAATTATTGAACAAAATATTATGACTAAAATTATTAAAAAAAAATCGGTTCAAATGACTGGCCTGGCCCGACCCCATCCGGATTTCCCGGTACTAAACATATTCCCAGTCCAGCCCTGGGTATAATGAACTTGCTGAAAGAATATTAAATTTTTAGTTTTACAAATAATGCAACACAAGACGAAAGAAAAAAAGACAGTCCGAAAAAGAGATAAATCGATGACGTCAAAAAAAATAGAAAAGTTCCCAGGCGGTTTTCATCCAATTACTAACTGCGCTCATTCTTGATTGCCATCGAGTCGACACATCAACGTTGATAGTCTTTAGCGATTATAATATTGTGTGTTTTTAGTTTTAACTTCATCTTTAAAAGATTTAAATTTATTCCCCGATCTAATCAGTCAAGCAACTTATCTTTTAACAGATTCAAAATCTTCTCCGCAATTTATTCATAAAACTTTACAAATCCAACAATGTTGTAGCTGCACATTCTGCGCAACTTTGAAATTAAGTTAGTTACACGAGCCTCTATTTGTAGCCGTCAGTTTATTGTCTTAGATTTGATTGGCAGCGATCTTGAAAAAACTTTACATTTGTTTTACAGTCTAATGAAGTCTGGTCTACAAACTTCTAAAAAGGTTTCATGACTCAGAATAAAACACTTGTCAATTATCTTGGGAAGTTTTCCTGTTTTAGAGTATAAATGATGATGAAAGCTTTCAGATGTGTTTGAATTAAATTTTACCACTTTCAAGTTGATGTACAAGTTTAAGAATAGACGCAGAAATGCCCAAATGCTTCATGGGACGGCGATTCATAATAATGAAAACTTTGTCAACATCAAAACATTGCTTAAATTATTAATATTTGTCTTGATGCGGCAACAAAATTTGGCTGACTCGTTATTGGGTCTGCCAATCAGCATTATTCGTAGATTTGGTAGGTAATTTATATTTAAAATTGGACATAAATAATATGATGATATTGATGTTAATATTAGAACTTATTTAAAGATATCGTATGTTCAGTCCAAACTAGCAGGCCCCAAAATATTAAGATAAAATTTTAATATGCATAAATTTATATAAACTCCATTTCCACGACTTGATCCCCACTTCATCAATAGTAAACATATGGTTCAAATCACCAGGAGAGGGAGGGAATTGATGACATCATATTGTGACCATGGTTTTATTATAGGGATTTAATTTTCTAGTTTGATATGGTGGAGTATGACAAGACTTTGTCATGTTTGACATTTTCAATATTTTATTTGCAATAATTTTGTTGTTCACTAATAATATACCTACTTTGTGAATATTATTATTCATCAAAAAAAAAAAAACAAGTTTATTTATTAATTCAGATATATTACCCTGATTCATAGGCGTACGAATAACTTTATTTTCTGTCAGTGTCAATCACACTGACATTGTGTCAGTGTCTTTTTCGCATATTTGGTTTTACATTTGCTAACAAACTTATCAGTTGACTCAGTTTTGAATTTTTAATTCCTTTACTGTAACATATTTTTACCTTCCGTCACCTTTAGGTAAAGAAGGTATTGTCTTTGGTCAAAAAATTCGGCGGTGAGTTTTTGTTGAATAAGCACGTTTTAGGGTCCCTAGAATACGATGTTACTATTTTTACGATCATGTCTGTATGTGTGTGTGTGTGCGTGTGTGTGTCTGTGTGTGTGTTTGTGTGTGTGTAGATGTGTGTGTGTGTGTGTGTGTGTGTGTGTGTGTGTGTGTGTGTGTGTGTAACAAAATTTTCGTCTACGATAACTAATACTACAATTCCAAAAATTATAATTCTTTCGTATTACTCTTCGTTGCATCCACATGAAGAGCTGATTAGATTTTGGTTATAATTGGTCAACCGGAAGTACCCTCATTTGCAGATTTTAACAGTTTTTCTTGAAAAAACGATGTTAAATATAATTTTTTTACATTTTAATATTATTATAAATATTAAAGAACATTGTATTCTCTATACGATTTGACTGCATTTTATACTTCATATTAAATGGATATAGAGTTATAAAATTATAAAGAAATTAAATTTCATAAATTAGCCAGCTATGCTAGAAACAGCTACTATATTAAGAAAATTCTGATTGAAAGATGTCAGTGTTAAGGGCAATGACATATTCGTAGTATATTTGTGTTAGGATCTTTTTGCTCGAAATTTTCTGTATGAAATTTGTATAAAATACATATAACTGTCGAAAGGTAATGTACATACAAGAAATTTATCTTTTGCAAGGAACTTTATGTATGGATTTTATAGAAAATACATACGCATTTACGAAAATTCTACCGGTAGAAACCGCATCTACCGACTGTGTTCGAAAACACAAGTGGTAAAAAGTTACCGTGTTCGAAAATTGTTCAATATCTACCAAATCCATCTACTGGATTCATGAAGAATCTAATCTCAAAAAAGGTAGTGATGCAAAGCGAAGCATGCGCGGTAAAAGTGGAAATGTGTTCAAAGTAGGAATCTGCTCATTTTGTTAACTACTTTAAATTTCTAACCTGTTTTAAATTTTCAAATTTTTTCGTAGGTTATGGATATACCTTGTTTACCATATGTGTTCTTATAATATCGATTCCGGTAGAATTTTCGTAAATTCCTCATATAACTGATGGAAGGTAAAGTGCTGGCCACATCAGATTTTTTTATAATAATAAAATAACAGTAGTATCTCATGTGCCCTCATCATAAAAAAAAATTGTTGGGTCGCTGCAATTTATTGATTTGCGAAGTGGGTCGCCAAGGAAAAAAACCAACTAATAAGATTCTGGTCTTGCATAATATTTTAAGTTAAGTGTTCATTTGATTATCGTCGGTCGACAAATATTGATGCCAAAAGGGTGGAACACCCTTTTCTTTGTTACAATACAAATCGTCGTTTATGCTCCACGTTGACCTAATTTCAATTAATTAACTATTAACTACAATACAATTAAGAGAAATATAAATGAAATTAAAATAGTTCGAATTCCCTTAACCAATCACAATTTCTAATGAGCTCTATAATAAATGAAAACTGAAGGAAATTTTTAAGCTGTCTTCTACAATCCACATCTCTTTAATACATTAAAACTAGCTGGAACTTGGTTTAAGGTAACTGGCGTTTAATTACAGTTTAGAATTAATTAATTGTCAACTGGTTGATGACGATATTTATTTTGTAAACAAATACGAACACACCTTAAGTTTATCCTGAAGACAAATCGGAAATTTAAGACAAAACAGAAAACTCCAAAAACTAATTTTGAAAAAAGAGTAAAAAGGGAAAACCATTTAAAGTATGCTGCCCAATTTCCTACGGGTAAGTAAAATTTTAATTAAAGAACGATAATGAAGTCCCTCATAAAATTTTGAATTATTTTCTGGCATTATGAGATAATCTTGAAATATTTGAACCGTAATCCTTCCGAAAACAAATTGCAATTACAGGCTAATTCCTTTTTGATTTATCATGAATTTGTTTACTAATTCTGTAATATGTTGTAATTATTTTGGATCACTGTTGATTATTTTCCAATAGTAGATATTAAGTGGTCAGTGGAAATGCAATTTAATGATGCGATTGTATCTGGTTTTTGTTGTTTGAATTATACAAGTAAGTTAGACCGCAACACACAAATGTTGCTAATTACGCTTAATATCTCTTTGGAATAGCAGGGAATAGTGCTGAATTGCTAAATATCATGTTTTGCTAAGATGCAGAACTTACCCTAAGTGCGGATTGCTGTTAGTGCTGTTACCAAAATCCCCCAAAGATTACGATAATTGAAACACTGCTACACTTTTTTCTCTTGCAATAATCGAAGAGTTACGGGGATAACGCTAGAATTATTAAAAATAAGAGTTATAAATTTTTTATATTACCATTGTGATTGTCAATACAGAATTAAAAGAAAGCATTTCTTCAGGTTTTCCACGAACTTGGCAATGTGCGACTTTTAGTTTTTTTTTTTTTTTTTTTGAATTTATGGAGTAGAAGATTTTCGTATGAAGAATTCATTGATACTGCGATAGTGCAATTCACTATTATTAAGTGATTAAGTGATAGGAAAGTATGATGAAGCGTATTATTGTTGAAGAGAATTACTTTCAATATACTTACAGTAAATGTCTAAAAAATATAGACCGTGTGTCTAATTCTCACTAATTCTAGCGTGATCATCGTATTCGGATAGTAGCTACATTACTATTAGGAAATTTAATCACAAAAACAGCAAATGTAGTATTATTATTAGCCTATTAAGGTCTCAAATGTTTTGGCCACTACCTTATTTTTGCTAGTCGTCAGTCACTAAGCAACTAAAGAAAAATAATATCAAAAAGTGAATTTGTTGCCTTTAAAATGCTTTAGTATTAACAACGTAATAGCCAATGTCAGTTTAAGCTTCTTGTATAATATATGTATAGATAGATTACTACATGTTTACAGGGTGTAATCATACTTCGGGAAAAAATAAAAGGGCATATAGTACTGATCAAAATGAATAAAAAAGGCTTAATCAACATAGGTTCGATCTTCAACTGTTTCCGAGAAAGAAACCATTTACCATTAGAATGGAAGAAAATTGACCAAGATAGGGATTGAACAAAATTTTGTCTATATCAGTAAATGGACTATAAAAAATCCATAAAATTTTATTAGAAACATTTCTCTCAATTTCTAACAGTAACGAAGTTATTTGAAAATCAAATATTGGCCAGACAAAAAAAAAACCGTATTTAATCGAAGTCGTAACTCTTATAGTTTCGAGATAGTAGAGGTAAACCCCGTAAAAACTTATTTTTCACTGCCTTATATATCGGAAACAGTTGAAGATCGGACCCAAATTAATTAAGTTTTTTTATTCATTTTGGTTAGTACTATATGCCCTTTAATTTTTTCCCCGTAGTATGATTACACCCTGTATAAAAGCTTGAGCCGTTTCATACATAAATATAATAAAACAGAAACTCTCGGCAGGCCTTAATTGGCTGGCACAGTACTTGGTTTGTTTTTAAGACGCCGGTTCCACGTTCTTTTCAAGATATCAACGTATACCCATTCATTGTGTCGAAAATTGTTTCGTAAGTTGTTTGTTTTCATAGTTTTAACGGACACCAAAGTTTGGTTAATTTAGGCACAGACAGTCTTCACTTCTAGGAGGAAGGTTCAAGTCTACACTTTCACGATGACCCAATCTGGCTTTGAAGAGGTAATAGATGGAGATAAGACAGTTTTCCTACATATATAACTGTTGTTTTTCTTAATTCTTGTTGGTGATAAAGACACACAAATATCGCAACCTGCGACCTTCGATACAAAAATCGACAGCACTACCTTGGTCGATGAGAATTGGATACTCTTAAATACTGAATTCTTTCAAAATATATCTTTAACGGCCGTGTTAAATTTTATAATACAAGAGCTTGGAATAACTATTTGTGTAATAAGAGCGCAAAATGGGACATTTTCGAAATCGACAATGTTCATTTGCGCTCGAAACACACACAAGATTTTTTTCTACAGTCCTCCACAATAACAAAAAATAATAAAATGTACACTTTGTACTTACAGTACTACTCAATAGTTTTGCAGTGAAGATTGGAACGTATTCAAATATGACTTCAAGATATTGTTTTGGCTGTGGTTTTTTCAAAAAATTAATGCCAATTTTGTAATGAGTATTATAAGTTTTGTATAATTTATTTGTTTCAAGTACATTAAATTAGTGCAGTGAAAAAGTGGATGTCCATTGCGAGCGTTTACGCCAAATTTTTGCAGGTGGCACCACAACTATTCACACAATTTATTTTATATTTAATTTTCCATTCTTCTTGAGAAAATCTTCAATCTAATCTAAGCATTTTATACTTTCGTTTTTGTAAATAAATGTCCTATTTTATTTTCACAGCAGTGCAGCATTTTGTTTGGTTATGTAATACCGACATAGCAGTTATATGTCAGATTGGAAGGTGGTAAATGTGTAAGTAGAGTGCCATTTGTTCCTGACTAAACGTTTTTATTAAGAATGTAGACAAGTGACATTTCTCAAAATTGTATAGTCAGAAATTTGTATACAGATCATAGAAAAAATAATATAAAATACCTACCATCTCGGGAATGTTACAATGATTCAGAAGGCAATGGACCTTTCCAATTTAAAGAGATAGAAGATATGCGCCATGGGGATCTGCGCATAGTAAGAACAACTGAGATCTATGACGTTTGATTCTAAAAAAATTAGACGTAAAATGTAAGATAACTTTAAAAAATCTTATCGAAATAAGTTACAAAAGCTTTTATTGAAGGTAAAATGTCTAACGATGCAAATTTTCACTGAGAATACAGGTATTTTAATGACTGCAATATTTTTGACGTTTCGTTTGACAGCCCAACTGGCAGTTGTTCGCGCCATTTTCTTACTATTTGCAGCGATAGAAAGAGATAGCCCTTAAATTGGAAAGGTCCATAGTGTTATTTTTGATATTCGAGTGGTATACGCAGAGACTATTTCACGAAGTGAACTAGTACATTAACCATAACGATTTATTTTTGATTTTTTGACACTTGCATAATAAATAAATCAGGTTTTTATCATGTTTTATGGTGACTATTTTCCTCATCATCTTTTACGGCAAACAAAATGCTTTATTTTGGATAGAAACAGAATAAATTGACATATACAAACATCTATGTCGTAGCGGGATTTGAACCCAGGACCCCAAACGTAGTTATAACTAAGGTCCGTTGCAATAACAATTCCCCACCGCGGACGCATACTAAACAAATATTCACCATAACCAGACAATATCTTATTTAACTATAGCAACGTCTCATCAATCGACAGTATTTTCGATTATTTTCGAAACTCTTGTGATATAATAACTGAATATATGCTTAGTATGCGTATACAAATATTCAAAAATATACCAGGTTTTTATGCAAAATGAGGCATTTTAAACTGGTTTAAAATATTATGAGGAATATAGACACTAATTTAAAACTGTAGAAGTCTTAACTACATTAAAATAAATTGTTTATTTTTAATATAAGTAGTGTGCATGAGTGTCTGGTCTCGAATCTGGAGACTCGGGTTCGATCCCGACCGTCGCTAAAATTACATCGAAGTTTCAATGGTAGAAAAATGACATCACATCAATAATGAGTGCCCGTGTGGTGACAACTGGTAAACACCCGAACGATACGAATATGTCATCATTAACGATATGTGCGTATCAAGAAGATTGGCACACCCAGCAATGGGTAGTATACCATGATGATTTATTTATTTGTTTTTTGTTGTGCTGATATATTGACGAAGAGCTCTGTGGGTATGCAGTGTATAAGTAAAAACATATTTTAAATGCACCCTTGTCTTGTTATTCTGCTATGATGAGCAAGACATGCTAATGTATTTCTAAGATATCCTAGTCCAATATTTGATTGAGTACTTTTCACATCTCAATGTTTCGTACAATTCTAGTTTTCTCTAACGGAATTCATAAAGGTCATTTTCCTTCAAAATTCAAATGATAGGGAAAAGTTATGAAAAGAAACAACAACTATATAAAATAATTTAAACGTCAACTTTCATTCACTAGTCATACTATAACAAGCTATGATTCTGCCGTTGAAGTTACAGATTCCGTGTGTCCATGTCCATATGGATTGTATTGATGTGCTGCGTAAATATGACCAGTAAGCTTCGTCGACCGTGGTTCTCTGGTTCTCAATGAAGTTATTAATTCATCTCAGAGTTATAAACCACAATCCAAATATGAATAATAGTCGGTATTATGAATAATGTGTGCATGTGTTATTAACATCTAGTTCACATTGCTTTTGAGTACAAATAAAATCCCCCTGTGTCCATTTCAAAAGAATGAGTTTTCGCAAAAATTTCCGTGGCAAAAGTTAAAAAATGTATAAACTGGCAAATTGTTCTAATAACAAGCTTCACACTATCGCCCATCCCTCTCCAATGCGGAGAGCTGCAATGGCGTCGACAGAGAGGAAAAATTCGGGCCATTGGATGCTGCTCTATGATTTATCTGCGAGCGAACTGGGCATTCAATTAACGCCTGGACTCTCTGTTAACGATTTCGCTTCCAATTAAACAAAACAGACTCGCTCAATTATCTCTGACGCACGCACCACTACCACAACTCTTCTTCATCTCTTTTTAACACACCACATAACATCGAAATTCAATCTTAGAATGCGGTCGCAGAATTGATGCACCTAACTATAACTTCCATTTCCACCTTTGTGGAATGTTTTTAAATTATTTTTCCTTATAAACTATAATCAACAGAATATGAAAATTGCACCCCTGATTGCGGTCACAGAATTGATGCACCCGTCGAAGAATACTTTTACATCTTTGTAGATTTTTAAAATTTCTTTTGTCTCATTTTAATAAATTATAATCACCAGAACATCAAAACTGCAGAGGACATCCGATTAAAGAACAAACCGATAGTGTTTCCAAAGACAGTAGGTCTTATTTACAAATTACTGAACGGTAAGTGATGTGCTTTACTTACCGTCGAGACAGTAAATAAATAAAAACAAAAATCAATGCTTACTTCAAAAATGACAACTAATTTTTTTAATATATTGGATAAATCTCTCCAGGTTGTTCTGCATGTTGATAAAGGGTTAAAATGAAATACAACTGTTGTGTGATGATGCAGAATGTATTATTTATTTATTTATTTATTTATTTATTTATTTAAGTGGCGATCGATTTCGGGCGATAATCCATCAGGCCGACGCTAAAAATATATTACATTTTTGTTAATAACATTTTTTCATATATAATATATAAGTTATATTGAAATATAGGTATAGGTTATAAAAGTGTTACAAGTTATAAAAACTAAAAATTAATGAAATATGACGTACTACTTGAAAAATGTAAACAAATATTTATAAATATTTAAGTTAGAGCTATTGAATTTGTTTACAATTCTCCGTTTATCAATGTAATCTTTATACTCTCATTAATTTTTTCGATATCAATATAACATGTTTTTGTCATTTAAAGATTTTCTACGATATATATTTTTACTATTTTGACGGTAAGTTTGTTTTATTTTACTTATTATTTTCCCTGTTGACACGTGCACTTAACCTCTCATCATAAACAAATATAGTTAAAATACTTGCCATTTATTTCAATTTTATAAATTTTACATTAATATTTACTTCAATTTAAATCTAGTAAAGTTGTATAAATATTTATTTATAGACTATATTATTTATAAAAAAAATTTCATTTTAAACCTTTAAAATTTTTTAATATGTCAAAATAATAAATCATTTTTTTTTTTCAAATTTCGTGGGTCGATCCTGCAAGAAATAGTATAAGCATCACGAACGTTAAAGAATTACCTATCTCAAACATAAATTGGGAAGTGAGCGAAGCAAAGGTCCCAACATTGTCTTCGATCGGTAAACTGTCCTTACCGTTCTTAATACTTAATATACTATTTAGGCCCATTGGATAGAGCACAAAAATATTGAGAAAAATTTAATTAAAATTTAAATAATTTAGATTTTTATAGTCAATTTTCTATAGGCTATGTACGAAAAACAATTGAGCATAAATTAAAATGAAACAAATATTTCAGAATTGGTGCACCTATCTAGGAACTCTTGTTCTTGTCCCATCTTTGTGGAACAAATGGCAAGAATTCATTTTATATTTGCAGCAATATTTATCCTTTTTGTTTCTTTTTAAAACACTACGATTATACTCGTACTACTTTTCCCTACACGAGTCGACTCGTAATAAATACGAGTATATGTAAAAGGTACGTTGGGTTGCAGGCGTCCGAGACAGGAAAGAAATATGATGTGGTGTCATGGAACTAGCATTTATTTGATATTTTCTGTCGTAGAGAGATTTTTAGAAAAAAATAGTTATTTATGGTCCATGTACTTTATATTTCAATAAACGCAAGAAAAATTACTTATGTAAATAAAGCACGGACCATACAAAATTTTATCCAACATCTCTTTAAATAGTTTAATATAGATTCAAATGTTTTTTATTTTATATTTCAAAATGACATTTGTTAAAAAAATAGTGCAAAGAAGGGCATACAGTTAATATAGCTTTAATAAATGCATTTTTATCTCTCGTTACTAATGGCAGCATAACTTATGAATTTTAGTTCACTGATGTCCATTTGCACCAATTAAATTTGAAGCTAGGCTTAAACAAAAATACAAATCAAAATTTTTACAGCAATATATTAAATTCATTTGATATTTTATTTCGATGCAAAATTGTTAATTAAACCAGTTTACGAAAAATAGAGTAGTAGTTAAGATGTTAATACTCCACAAACATCAGAACATCACAAATTGATCGTCAAATCTGACTACATAATTGATGCATCTTCATACCTATGGACTCATGTTTCACCTCTGTGGAACATAAGGGCAATAATATCAATCACAATTTTTACTCTATTGTCTTTTTAACCAACTAAAACCACCAAAACATCAAAATTTGAACTTGTAAATCTGTCACGGACCATGCATTTATCTATTAATTATTTTTCACCGTTGTGGGACAAAATTTCCCTTAGTAATAGAGACATTTTGTCCCTCTTTAACAATCCTCAGAATATAAAAATTTCCACAATTTTTTGACCTTTATTTGAATATAAGAAACATTTATAGTATGATTTTACACTTTTGAAATATGACATAAAATATAATTTCACATTAACGAAAACTGATTTCAATCAACGACTACTAATTTCAACTAAAAGTTTTCATTTGGGCGCAATCAGTTTTCGTTAATGTGAAATCATATTCCGTTACTGTTGAATCATATTTTAAAAGTGAATTCATATTGTAAGGCCGCTTTCACACGATCCGACTTTTTGCCGTGCGCCGTGTCCGGCGCCGTGCTTAGAAATTACAATCACAAACAAACGTTTGTCTGTGTTACCACTATGTGCATACGATACGAACGAAGCCGTCCTCGGCGTAAGGCCGTGAACGGCCGCCGTTGTTCCAACGGCGTCCATTTCAATCCGGCACGGTAATTTGCCGTCCACGGCGTAAAAAGTACTCGTAGTTAAATGCGTGCGTTCAGACTTGACGGTTTTTACCTTCCGTCACCTTTAGGTACGGAAGGTATTGTCTTGGACAAAAAATTCGGAGGTGAGTTACAATGATGTCTGTATGTATGTGTGTGTGAGTGTGTGGTGTGTGAGTGTGTGTATGTGTGTGTGTGTGTGTGTGTGTGTGTGTGTGTGTGTGTGTGTAACAAAATTTTTCGTCTTCGATAACTCTAATACTACAGTTACAAAAATTATAATTTTTTCGTATACTTCTTCGTTACATCCATATGAAGAGCTGATTAGATTTTTGTTACAATTGGTCAACCGGAAGTACCATCATTTGAAGATTTTAACAGCTTTTCTTGAAAAAACGATGTTAAATATCATTTTTTCACATTTATACAATTTGAATGTATTTTATACTTCATATTAATGGATATAGAGTATAAAAATTGTAAAGAAATTAAATATCATATATTAGCCAGCTATGCTATCACTCTGGAAACAGCTGCTATATTAAGAAAATTCTGATTGAAACGTGTCAGTGTCAAGTGAATTTTTAGTTTACAAAATTTTAATGTAAAGTTACAATTTTAAATGTTATTAGACCTATAAATCGATTCATTATTACATTCTTCCTGTTCTTGGTATAAAATTTTCGATGTGAATTCAAAATTTGTGTAAAGTTTATGAAGATAAAATTTGGTTGTGGACAGCTGTAAAAAACGAAAAACGGGTCAAGTAAAAGCGTCCACGTCGCGACCCTGGGTACTGGTTTTTAACCAGTATATAATTCTGCGATACGAACTAGTATTCTTCAAACATGTATAACCAAGTAGTGGATATATAAATACACATTAGTGACTTCTGACTTATTTATACGTATGTACTTGTATTCGCAATCGAAATTAACGATAGAGGCGCTGATTTTCGGAACAAGATGGCCGCCATGGGTTTAACATATGACAGTTTAGATTGTTCACTGTATTTCGTTGACTGTCTGTACAAATCGAGTTTAAAAACTTATTTATATGAAGGCGATAAGTTTAAATATTTAATTATTAATTACTACACTACTCACTCAGTTGTCACTTATTCAATATGGCGCTTGTACGATTGCTTTCCGAAGTACCGATTTGCGCCACTAGAGGGGAAATTTTATCTACGATTGCGAACATATTGTATTAGTTCGACACGAATAAATAAATGTCAAGTGCAGTTATCAGTATGTTTGTGTTATAATTTTACTGGAGATATAGGATCTTTTACTAGAAACTTTCGGTATGGAATTTGTATAAAATAAATACAACTGCCTTAAGGTAATGTACAAGAAATAGAATCTTTTGCAAGGAACTTTCTGACATTTATACAAAATACATAGAACTGACGGAAAGTAATGTGCTGGTCACATCAGATTTTTTCAATATTTTATTTGTTATTTTATTGAAGTAGACTATGAATGATATCCATATTTCGAGGATATTTGCTTATGTATGATACATTTCATAAAATAAATGTTTGGAAGTATACAAGCCACAAGCTGACTTTATTCTAGTAAAATCAACCACAACTTTGAGGTGAACGTATATAATTTGATTACTCTAGTATCTGATAGACCTGGGGTCTGATTTTGTAATTTTGAAATCTACTGTAGATGGAAATCTATCAGATTTCACTTAATAAACATACAAGAAAACACAGTGAACTTAGCGAGCGATGCTCTGTAAATTGTATTCGGCTGGTGTCAGGCTGTCGCATTCAAATCTGCACTTAATGGTGGCTATTAAGTGGAAGGGAAATCTAATAGATTTCAATCTACAGAAGATTTCAAAGTTAGAAAATCAGACCCCTGTTTTTTCGCACAAAAGTTGAGTTCTATAAATCTTAAATCGTTATATAAAATAACGAAAACACCAGCAAGTGGTAGATTTAAGAAATGAAGCCACTGCCTGTATCGTGGACGCTTTTTATTTTTAATTATGTAATAATAGAGATAAAGATACAATAATTAGGTACCATAATGGCATTGACAAGAGTAAGAAAACTGTCACTCTCAGACAAAAACACGGCGAAATGCCGCGCCGTCTATATTTTCGTTTCCATCGTTTGCTTTACGGCGTATTCTCAAATTTACCTGGCGCCGTGACGGAAACAGCGCACGAGAAAAAGTCGGATCATGTGAAGAAACATTACTTCAAAATATATCAATTATTTCACAAATAGACCTTTCTATCTATGCACACAGTAAGTAAAATAGCTCCTCCAACTGGTAATTGGGGTGTCAAATGAAACGTCAAAAATATTTCAGTCAATAAATACTTGTATTCTCGGTGAAAATTTGCATCGTTAGACATTTTAGCTTCAATAATATCTCATAACATAACCTCACAAAAAATAAATCTACGTCTAGTGCAGCCCTTTTTTTGGTTAGGTTGCAAACTTTTCAATTAACCCTCGTAGCTTAGGGTGTTCGTGTGCGTATGTGGTGACGTCCGCTAAACGCCTCTAATATAACTATTAAAAACTACGGAAAATTAGATCATTAAAGTTGGCTTCGAAAGTTAAAGTCATTTAATTGCAGCAGTTTCGTTCAAATATGTTACTGAAGGTTTTACATATGTTGCCACATGGAGATTAGTGACATTTCAAACGGATTTAACTTTTGCTATTTAAAATAAATACTAATTCATATGAAAACTTCTCCAAAGCAAAGCAAAACCTTTCGCAATTAAATATCATGTGAATATTTGTATATTTTATTAAGAAGTTTTTAACCATGTATCTTTTTTAGGGACATCAACCCCATACGATCCAGGTGTCCAGTCGTCGGTCGGGATCTAATTAAGATAACGCCAGTAAGTTTACTCGGTTCTCTGACGACGTCAGAAAGTAAACGCGTCGTTCTCGGTTTCAGCACACTGAAGCGGTAAACTGCTCGAGAAATGCGTGTAATTGAAGATACACGGATTTTACACCAGATGCTGATAAGATTAGGCAGAGAGATTTAGTATGTGAAGTTCTAAACGTCGCCAAAATAAATTCAACAAGGGAAATTTTCGTGAGTTGTTGATGGTATCATTTAAATTTTAAAAGAAGTGTCAAGAACATTAAAAAACAATAATTGGTCTCACAATTGGACCTATTCTTTAACTCACTCAATGCTTAATTCTTAACAAATCGTTAAAAAAATCACTAATCATTTAATCATATCTATTAGATAACAATTTTGACCAATTGCCAAAAATTAACCATTTTATTAGAGAATAGGGGCGTGAAACTTGGACACTAACAGAGCAAGATAAATAAATATTGCAGATGTAAGAACACATACCTAATTGCAAGAAATTTTTAGTGAATTAAGTAATACCTGATAATGCCATATACTATGCACTTTCAAATTATGCTTGCAGTACTAGCTATAGCACGTAGAACGCATTTATAAAAAAATTGCTATAAAGATAGTTAAATTAGGGCAAACTTGCCCCATTGGTACACCATTTTTTTTTAAATACCTAAATCACTAAATAAATACAAAAATTCAAATATAAATTCAATAATTGTTGCATTTTTTTTGTTCGAAACAAATGAACATAGATAATTTATAAATTGTTGGAAAGCGAAAAATTGTTTTTTTTTTAATTTTGTAACTTTATATTATGGTGTTCATACAAAAATTATAAATATTCGAAATCTAACTGTGATAAAAAAAAATGAGCATCATCATTCGAAATAGCAAGAAAAAGCGCCTGGAATAGATTTTCGGGAAAAACTTCTTCTAATGATGTAACTTTGCCCTAATTTAAATGACTTCGTTCTTTTAACTTATGAAGATCCCAAATAGTGAGAATGGAAAACTGGTCAGGTACATTCACAAATGAAAATTAGGTTTAGATTTATGGTTTAAACTTTAAATTTAAAGACTTTGGCCGCATATTATGTAATGACTCCATTTACACTTCAGAATTTAGTGTCTCTAAATCCAAACATAGAGCCAAATATTGCAAGGTCCAAACTTTAGGTTTATGATTTAGTTTCACGTCACAAACTTCACCAATGAGAACGAATCTGAAACTATATAGATATATACACCCACCTTTATTTAGTATTCACTTGATGGAATCAGCTTTTTAAATAAATGCGAGAAGAACATAGAAATGTCAAAATTTAATTGCTGAAATATAACCAATAATGCCAAGGGAATAACATTTTTACGGCGCACGGGTATCTATTAAGTTTTGCTCTACCGATATTTTAATCTTGTTTTGAAGTATTTACATAGATGTCAGTACAATGTAAACTAAATTAGAGTTAAACTTACATTATGAATGACTTACTTAAATTTAAACAAAAACCATAAACCTAATTTTCATTTGTGAATGCACCTTTAAGCTCTATAAATTTTAAACAAAAAACAACCAGACCTATGTTTACATCACACAATAATAATTCGTTCAATTCGTTATACGTATAATCTGTGCTGACACCTACTAGGAAACTATTTTTTCAACATCAAGAAACGCACATACAAACAATACCATTATTGTAGCCCTTTTCAATGGATTATTATGACATTATTGATAAATTACGTATAAATCAACACGAGAGAAAAATGTTAAAATACACGCCGATGTATACAAACTATTTGAAAGTTCCAAATTATTCCTCGACTAGAGGTATGGCATACGTTGTCTTATGAACAGATTCTATAACCTGGTGGCAAAAAGAAATCACTTCAAATATGTATATCACACATTTTTTATTGCGCAATGCCTTACGTGAAGAATACTTCAATAGTTACGTTATAAGGCTGGGAAGTGAGTTATTACGGCATGAATGAGAAGTTCACGGACGAGGCGACAAAGAAGCCGAATCAGGAATTTTGAAATGAGTACCGTAATACTGCTTCACGGCCGTATGACGTACAACATTTTATTTCATACTGTCCACGTGTTATGTTACCTGGAAACATTTCCCGGCCCCGGTACTGTAATGTTCCCTTTCCCAGACTCAAATTAGCAATGTAAAGTAGTACATAGTGGACAGTATGAAGTAAATGCAATTTCAAGAAATTACATTCCGTTTGTAACGAAACTATCAAATCAGCCTGTATGTATATACATACACTGACCGCTAAGCGTGGTATGAATGTATAGTACTAATAACCGTCAATCTTATAAATATTATAAATTATAACTTGTATCACTATACATATACAGTTCAAACAAAACAATGATATTCCAAACATTAAAAGATAATCAATTATGTATTTATTAATTTTTAACCAAGCAATAACAATCCCTAATTTTGTGTTTGCAATTATTTTTGTAATGAAAACAAATCAGCGTATATCGGGGTAGATTTAACCGATGTACGACAGTATATAAACACAGACTGTGAACCAAACACCCGAACATAGGGATTTAGCATGTAAAATCAGACTTTCGTAATTTCCTGCTTCCCTAATTATTTTAGGTAAAAAGGCTTCAAATAAAAGTTGTAGAGCATAAAATTCTACATCTGAATCGATAATCTAAATTAATTTTACATGCTTTGTAACGACACAAAGTAGCTATGGAAATGTTGAAAATCACCTTAAAAAACAAAAGCCATGGAATTGAGACAAAATAATAAACAAATATTTAACGATTTGTCAGAAGAAATCCTGATTTTATCAATAAATTTTTATTTTGTACGATTTAAGCAATAAACACGAAAGCAAACTGCGATAAATCCCGACTCCGAAGGAGGAGGGGTTTTACCTAATGTGAATTTGCTTGAGCGATTTTGCTTAAAAGCAAAAAGAATGAATGTTCAAAAGTAAAAGTTTATCTGAGAAAATCAGAGAGGTCGTGTGATATTTGGTGAGATAAATTCCAAAGACAACGCAAAATAAAACAATTTAATTATTATTTTATTTTTAAACTTGAAATATTAATTAACTGTCACACTGACTGTTATAAACAGTAACAACTGTTTATTTACTTGGTAGGGGAAATTTATCGGGGTAACAGAATTTTATCAGTATAATACTGTTCCCATTGGTTGAATTTTCAAGTGTTTTGGATCATGATTGGTTAAAAACTGGTCGTTGGAATTCATCAGTATAATACTGTTCCCATTGGATGAATTTTCGAGAGTTTTGCATCATGATTGGTTAAAAACTAGTTGTTGGACACTTTTTTCATTACATTGGGTTTATAAAGTGTTTATTTTTAATACATGAAAGTGTGAAAAAGTGCACTTTTTTAACACAGCGGAGTGAAATAATGAAACGCTATGGCTCTTTTTTTCACACTTTTACTGCAACGTAAAAAATTGTTTGCAGCTCCTGAAAAAAGATATATTTTATCACTTGTTACATAAATAACTATTTATTAGATATTATCTCTACTTTCTGTTTCAGTAAGCAATTATCTATTAATTTAAATAAGTAATTGTTCATTTGAACAGAAATTACAAACCATATTAAAAATAAACTAACCTAACTTGACAGATAAACCGTTATACATTTATTAATTTTTGTCTCATTTCCATGGCTATTGCTATTTTGCAGGTAATTTTCGACATCTTCATAGCTAATTTCTGCCGTTACAAAGCAAGTAATAGTTTATAACATCCGAGTTGGGATATGTTTCATTACAGACGAGGGCTTATGTATATTATCGAGAGGCGAAGCCTCGAGGTGAAATAAAGCGCGGGGCTGTGATGAAACTCCCACCGAGGTTATGTATACTATTTTATTCACAATCATCCTCTTTTTACATCAATAATTTTCAAAATAAATCAGAGAGTTATAATCTTTAATTTTATTAATATTTTTGATAGCTCTCTTAAAATTTGTTTAGCCTACTTCATTATAGGGATCTATGGCAATGATGCTCGGCAACCCCTACATAAACATTTCCAACCCGTGGGGTGGAAGCGTATCCATCATTTCCAACCCAAGAGACTTTCATTGCAGTTAAATAAATAAATAAATAAATATATCACCACGGCATATTACCCATTGCTGGGTGTGCCAATCTGCTTTGTACGCAGATATCGGTAATGATGACATATTTGTACCGTGCGGGCGCTTATCAGGCGTCACCTCACGGGCACTCATTGCTGGAGTGGAGAGTGCACCACAGTGGTGAATTTTTTGTAGTTAGGAATGACGTATTTCCCAATCTGTATAAGGTTAAGAAATGTTAATTCAGGAAACAGGAAATGACGAAAATCTGATATTACATGTTCATGTTCGGGTGTTCGAGTCACCACCCGGTATATTATCATCAATAAGAAAGCTGATATCCCATTCCACTGATGGCATATTTAACTAAATAGGAAAGACAATTTGGATAATAGGGTATTGTTGGCATTTTTGTAAAAGAGATAATATAATAGGTGTAAAACAGGCAATGAGTCAAGTTAATCCCGGATGTTTCTGCATCCCTCAAATAATTTAATGACAAAATTCTGTTAAAACAAAGTCGCGGAGTTAGAGACAAACAATAAATACAGAGCAAAGGGTGCCGTGAAACAAAACCACAACAAACGAGCTCTGCTGCTGTTTATTTTCTCTGCGTCATTGTTTCTTCGCACTTTTAATTTCCTCTCGGCGCGATACCATCAAAGTTGAATAATAACGTTTTCAGTTTTCAGGAGCTGGAATATTTACCTGCACAAGAACAGGCACACCGTCTTGCTCTAATGGATTTCAGACTTGTAAAGAGTTGTAATTTTGTTCGCAGGGCTTTTTCGAGCTTTTGATGACTTCCCTTCCCAGCGTTATTTTACGCTTGACGTTTTGAGCTGTCCTAATTTCATTATTCCAATTTGTTTTTTCTCCCGATAAATCTGAGTAATCTTCGGTGATTTAAATGGATTAATGAAAGGGTCGCATTGCCAGAAAATGGTGTAATATCCTTGTTGATAAATGTATTACAAGCAAATTTAAAAACGAAAACAATTTGTTAATGTGCATACATATTTTTAAGATTTAATCGAAATCGCAATTATTAAATGTGGGTAGCGTCTGACCTTTACCTATTTCAATGAGCGATTAATACACACTTTAATTTTTTATAGATGTCCGATAAAGGTCATCTATATCATGAACGAATTAATAAGTTGGAATACATTTATCTCTCTTATATTTGCATTGAAAAAAATCTGATATGGCCAGCACATTACCTTCCGTCAGTTATATGAAATATGTTTGAACATTCTACCGGTAAACTGTTACCGGTAAACAGCTGTTTATCAGGTTATAGCTACCGGAATCGATATTTTAAGAACGCAAGTGGTAAATAGGGTAGATCCATAACCTATAAAAAAATGGAAAATTTGATATAGTTAGCAAACTTTTAACGCGCGCGCTTCGCTTTGCATCACTGCCTTCTTTTTAAGATTAGATTCTTCATGAACAGATACTGTACAATTTTCAAGCGGTAACTTTTTATCACTCGTGATTTCGAATACAGTCAATAGATGCGGTATCTACCGGTAGAATTTCCGTAAATGCCTATGTATTTTCTATAAAATCCATACAGAAAGTTCCTTGCAAAAGATTCTAAATTTCTTGTATGTACATTACCATTCGACAGTTGTATGCATTTTATGCCAATTGCATACAGAAAGTTTCGAGCAAAAATATCTTATATTTCGAGTAAAATTATAACACAAATATACTATGTCAATTGACACTGACATCTTTCAATCAAATTTTTTTTAATATAGTAGCTGTCTCTAGCATAGCTAGCTAATTTATTAAATTTAATTTCTTTATAATTTTATAACTCTATATCCATTTGATATGAAGTAGAAAATGTAGTCAAATCGTATAGAGAATACAATGTTCTTTAATATTTATAATAACATTAAATGTGAAAAAATGATATTTAACATCGTTTTTTCAAGAAAAACTGTTCAAATCTTCAAATGAGGGTACTTCCGGTTGACCAATTATAACCAAAATCTAATCAGCTCTTCATATGGATGCAACGAAGAGGAATACGAAAGAATTATAATTTTTGAAATTGTAGTATTAGAGTTATCGTAGACGAAAATTTTGTTACACACACACGAACGCACGCGCGCGCACACGCCCACCCACACACACACACACACACACACACACACACACTCACACACACACACACACACACACACACACACACACACACACACACACACACACACACACACACACACACACACACACATATATATATATATATATATATATATATATATATATATATATGTAGACATCATCGTAAAATAGTAAAATCGTATTCTAGGGACCTTAAAACGTGCTTATTCATTAAAAACTCACCACCGAATTTTTTGACCAAAGACAATACCTTCCTTAACTAAAGGTGACGGAAGGTAAAAAATGAGCGCCATAAGGATTCATGTAACACATTGTCTTTCAAAAATTCATGTTGTTTCGAATAAGTTACGACATGCATTTTAAAACGTTGCGCGTTGTTGAGAATACTGTCACTGTACAGAAAGTTCATTTACTATTTCGGATATATTAACTTGATTCATATAGCCGTGCGTATAGTGTTATTTTCTGTCAGTGTCTTATTTTTCACATATTTGGTTTCACATTTGCTAATAAACTTAACCGTATACTTATTTTTGAACAAAATAACAGTAATATCTTACGTACCCCCATCATTGGCGCCGTTTAGGGGTGGGGGCAAGGGGGCGCCCTACGACGCACCCTGCCTTTGCCTAAGCAAGGTATGCGTAGATATACGTAGTTATATTTATTGAATTTGTCATCAATTTTGTATGTTTGGGTCAGTTGTATTGTTCTACTTCTACGCCTGAATTTTTAATCTGTCTCAACATAATAGCAAGATATTCGTCGCAACTAGAACCAGTAACAAACAAGTTGCAAGAAGTAGCAATAGATTTATTGGGTATACGATAACATATTGAAGATTTAATATCAAGAAAAGGAAAATTCGGAAGGATTTTTTGCAAGAATTTTTAAAAGCAGCATAGAATTTGATATTAAAATTAAAGTTTAAATTATAACAGGTCGACAAACACATAGAGGAAACGTTGTAGCATTTTAGAATAACCATTTTCAATCCTTACTTGGACACTCTGATATCTTTGGATTTACGTTTTTCCCAACGTACTAGTGTTGCGTTTTCCATATCTCGTTTACACCCGGTTAACATCAAGAAGCATGCTGTGGATCCAGATACCGTGAAGAAAATCTCAGAGAAGTATGGCATCGAAAATTTGGAAGCGGAATATTTAACGTGAGTGCACATTTGGAAGAGAAAAGAAGTAGCAGAAAATAGAATTTTGCAACACTAACTTCAGAAAAATGTGAATTTTTTCCCGTTATGAAAATTGCTTTCCAATTTTTTTTGACAATGCTACCAACAACATGTTCAATAGATCGTTCTTTCTCTACTCCAAGGAGAGTGAAGTATTGGCTTAGGTCTACAATGGAGAAAAATCGGCTGTCCGGATTATACCTATTAAGTCTACATAGAAAGAAGATGGAAGAAAATAAAGAACAAATAATAGAAAAAGTTATATGTTTCTCGCAAAACGAAGAAATCTTCGTTTTTTGCTTTCTTAACCTAAAGGTAAATAAATAAATAAATAAATAAATATATCATCACGGCATATTACCCATTGCTGGGTGTGCCAATCTGCTTTGTATGCAGATATCGGTAATGATGACATATTTGTACCGTGCGGGCGTTTACCAGGCGTCACCTCACGGGCACTCATTGCTGGCGTGGAGAGTGCACCACAGGGGTTAATTTTGTGCCATTTAAAATTGGAAATATTTGGCGTCGGTCGGGATCAAACCCGGTTCCCCGGATTCGCGACCTGACACTCAGGCACGCGGCCACGAGAAAGGTCAATTAAATAAAAAGTTATAAAGATGAAAAGTTTATTTTATTATTACCTACTAGTAAGAAATATACGATTATGTACCCATTTTGATTTTTTCAAATATTACTTGTTTGCCCCCCCTTGGATTTTAGGTTAACGGCGCCCACGACCTTCATCCTCATAAAAACTAAGTAAACTGCACTACTGGATTTCAGAAAATGAGCGAAGCAAACTAATGGAATAATTCGAAGATGACCATGATGAGATATCTTTAAAAAATTAAACTACGTTAAATTAATGGCATATACATTTCGATAGTGATATACGCGAGGCGAGACGAAACGAGAAATATAAAATATCGATCTCGTCTCGTTTTCGCACACTACAAGAGACAAGTTCGCACCAATCGCACCGTTTTCCGTGTATTTGCAGTCGTATAAGTGTAACTATAATATAGAGACGAAACACTAAATTCTGGGCACCAAATTTTCAATACGAACATAGTGTTTATTCATTTACGGTCACCAGAAAATGTGATGTTAATAAATAATTTAATTAACCTCCAAAATATCCAATTTATCACCAAATTGTTTTTTTGTAAATAAAAGTACCTACATATTATCATTAAATATATGCCACTATTTAAGATTTGGTTATAAAATACCGCTACACTGGTAACCCGCCGACAACCAATCACTCCGCTTCTCTCCGTATTGGCTCCCATCGACGCTTAATATAACATCCTTTACTTTTCAGGGGCGGCAAGAATTTTATTAACCGTGGTTTTAACTGGGGTGAATTAGGGGCTGAAATATTGGGGGAAACTAGTTCTATTGGATGCAAAACTGATTATCTCTTTATTTTGCATTTCCTCGCTCTGGGACCGATACCAATCGACTCTTGATAGACTCAAAAAATATAGTAAATTTATATTATTTTCACATTCACGTGTTCTATACACGAATTAGAGTTGACTTCACTCCTTGTACGGTGCATTTTTCATTGAATTTATGAAACAAAGCTATAAAGATACAAATACTTTTATTGAGAAACTCTCGTGAGATTTCTCGCTTCTCGCAGTTGTTATATCGATCTCGCCTTGAATTTTAAACTACAGTCTCGTTCTCGTTCTCGTCTCGCATAATGCAACGAGACGAGACGAGATGCGGGAGTACTCTCGCCTCGTCGTGCATCACTACATTTCAATTATATCGTAATAATTTACGCAGTTGCTATGCAAAATATAGCATTTAGATTGACTTAAAATATTATTAGGGAAATAGTAATAGTTTATGACCACATTTTGGCGTATGTACCTTTTTCTTCTTGATTTCTATTTACTTGCAAAGTTCTCTAGTAGATTTTTCACATGTATTTACAATCCATCTTATTGTTTGAATTCTTATCTGTTTTATAGAATGTTTATCCGTTCTTTATGAGCACTTGTACAGTGTGTAACACAAGTTTTGGCAACAAATTCGTCGCTTAATTACCTATCTGTCAAAGGAATTTATCACTCGTAAGTCACCACTGAAATTAAATAAATACAATGTCGTACAAGTACGACATTGTATTAATAAAAAGGACTAATACACAAACAATATATTGTTAACATTAGGTCTGTTCGTTTGTATTACACTAATATACAGGGTGTAAATGAAACAAGTACATTCAATTTGACCAGTAACGTAACTCGTCGAAAGCAATAATAGTTTTTAACATTTTTTTTTCTAAATCTTCTAGTTCTTGAGTTAAAATTCTTTAAAGATTTGTTTCAAATTTAGTTACCCTCCCATGGAAGCATCGCTGCTGCCCTTTGCTGTCTGAATTAAAGTTCGATAAATACAGCACAAAAATTGTCGGTTTGTAGTTGCAGCCTTGCAGACACAGTAATTAATAAACGGTCAACGGAAAACATTTATTATTAATAAATTCGTAAAAGTACAATTTTTAAAATTAAGAAATTTAATTTTTGCATAACAAAATTGTGTATTAAAACAGGTTTCTGAACTTGTGTGAATAGAGGATGAGGATTTCTGTGTCCAGATAAGTGTATTGTGCATTATTATTATTAAAGACACTTTCTCTAATAAATCCAGCCCTAAAAGTGAACAATACAACCCATTCGCAAAATTGATGTGCTGGAAACAATGTTGTAACTGTTGCTCTTTTAAAATATTCCAAATTGTCATATATGGCACCTCATACTGTGAAAATATCGAAGATATTGTATGTTGTACAACATAAATGTGCGAATATTAGGAAGAGGATGATTTTCCTGTAAATTCGTTGGCCTTGAGAACTTCACCATAGGTAATTACAATGTCTATGTATCCGCTATTCGTAAACATAAGCATTTTGCCAGAATTTTACCTTATAAACAAGTTAATTACTAATGTTAATTGGTAAAACAATTTTTTTCATAGTTACTGCTATTGCATTAAATTATTAGAAAAGTACGTGGAACAATTTACGGGGTTGAAAAAATGCAAAAAAAAAGAATATGCGATTTCAAGAAAAAGTTATTAGGAAATATTGTTGTTCTCGACGAGTTATATTACTGGTTAAATTTAGTGTACTTATTTCATTTATACCCTGAATATAAAATGTACTGAAATACGTAATTAGTGCAAATTGGACAAAATAGTTTTCTAAATATGAACGAACGCAAATTAGACAAGTTAGTGCAGATTATAAATTAATTAGCAGAAATTTTTTATGTTCACATCTCACAAGAAAACATTTCTTTTGATTCAAATTTAGAATAGATTTCGATTCTTGAAAAACTGTAATGTCATTTACAAGTACACAGCACTATGTTTGTCAAATTAGCTCGATACGTAGTACATCAAAATATATACACATATGTTATATCAATATATTGAACTATCGAACTCGTGTTTTGACTTTGCTGCAAAATCAAATAGTAAAAAGCTTCTAAAAATACGATTGAAACATTATCTAGGAAATTAGATCGCAGATGACTTAAGAACATGAACTAAATAACCTAAATTACCAAAAAGGTGCTCAAAATATACAGTTGCACAACTAGAAAGAATACCGATATGCAATAGATTTCTTAGGCGTCGACGTTTTTTCAAGCAATAAAGTAAAAATTAATAATAAGTTTTGGGCACTGTTAAGCAGGAATATACACGATAATGGTTAGGAAGCATAAAATGAAGAACAGTTCCGACCAAAAAATTTACGGAATTGACGTATTAATCTTCCAGCGCCATATGCGAAATGTGCGCACCAAATTGCGTTCCATTGAAAGAAATGGACTTTTATCCTCGATACGCGTAGTAATGTATGTTACTAATACAGGCTGTCCGGATTTCGAAGGCCGCCATTGAGATCTCGGAAACTATTAGAGTTACGACATCGGTTAAATCGAAGAAAAATCACACCCTCATCTATATCACCGCTTAAATACAAATGTATGAAGAATCGTGTAAAAATAAAAAAAATCTAATGTGGACACCACACGACTTCCTTATACGCAAGACTAATATGAAGTATAGACTCAATTATAAAATTGCACGTATTTGGCGTAATTTGACATTAACATCTATTTTTTATTTTTTTGTTATTTTTTGTCCTAATCCATAGCAAGTTTCATTACAAAAACCAAAAAGTATATGTTTTAAATTTACATATCTCGCTTATACAAAGGGCTAATTTAATAATACTTGGCGTGCTAGACGCAGAATTTAATTCTCTAAAATTCTTATTTGAAGCATTTATTTCTAAAATCAAAATGAAACCATTTTATTCAAGAAAAACTGTCAACAACTTCAGGTAATATATTACTTCCGGTTAGCCTGTTTTAACCAAAATCTACTATGTTATTCCAATTGACATAAAAGTCTTATATACCAAATTTGAAAAGTTTTGGATTATATTTTAATATAGTTTTTCATTAAAATCTATTGTAGTCTTCAAATAAAGTACCATTTCTGGAAATTATGTAATGACCGTAAAGGGAGGAGGTGTTATAGAAGTCCTAAACACAAAATTTAAACTTTCTACGGCTTACCGTTTTTGAGTTATAAATAAATAAATATATCATCACGGCTTATTATTACCCATTGGTGGGTGTGCCAATCTGCTTTGTACACAGATAAAAAAAAAAATTAAAAACGTTACAATACATTTATAAAATTAGTACCACAATATTAAAAATACCTTTCATAATAAATGTTTTTAATTTGTGCCAGAACTTTTGTTACATAGGTACCTACTTTAGTTGTTCAGATTACACCACTGGAGTCCTTTTTCCTGAGTGAATAATAATTGTTAAACAATAAAAATTACTTCCTGGTTATATTCTCCACAAAGTGCATATTAGAAAAAACGACGGGACAATAAAAAGGAATCGAGCAGCAGCAGCAGCTCTTTAACTACTCGACCGGTGTCGGTAAGTGATTTCATGGCGAATAAAAGCCGCTGTCGTCATATTTAGTCCGTCGTCCGTCCGTTGGCTTCACGTTCAGTGGGCTGAGTGATCCAACACCACGAGTGGTTAGTAATCGATTATGTTCAGCCCTGTAACTACCCCCTCGCGTAACTCACCCCTGATTCTTTATTAAGTTCATCCCTACGTCACGTACGACGATGCTAGATGGGCTCTATTAATCATTTTGATGGGGACTTGTATTTGAATATATTTGTGTTTTGGACGATGTAGAACAGGGATGCTTTGCTTTCGAGACGCCTACGTCGTAGTTTTGTTGATAGCTTCAGATCCTTCACATTTTGTCTTAATAAATGATTGAATTCTCTTCTAATTATTGAGTGGCGCGGTTTTCATGTTTATTGTACGAGCCCAAACTCATATTAGCTGGGCTGGTTTACATTTTCAATAAATTATAAAATCTACACAAATGGTTAGAAAATTCAACAAAATTCTTTCGGCTACTTTAAATATAGACTCAATTATAAAATTGCACGTATTTGACGTAATTTGACATTAACATCTATTTTTTATTTTTTTGTAATTTTTTGTCCTAATCCATAGCAAGCTTCATTACAAAAACCAAAAAGTATATAAGTTTTAAATTACATATCTTGCTTACACAAAGGGCTAATTTAATAATACTTGATGTGCTAGACGCAGAATTTAATTCTCTAAAACTCTTATTTGAAGCATTTATTTCTAAAATCAAAATGAAACCATTTTATTTAAGAAAAACTGTTAACAACTTCAGGTAATATAACACTTCCGGTTTGCCTGTTTTAACCAAATTCTGCTATGTTATTCCAATTGATATAAAAGTCTTATATACTAAATTTGAAAAGTTTTGGATTATATTTTAATATAGTTTTTCATTAAAATCTATTATAGGCTTCAAATAAAGTACCATTTCTGGAAATTACGCAATGACCAAAAAGGGAGGTGCATAACTAGATGTTATAGAAGTCCTAAATACAAAATTTCAACTTTCTACGGCTTACCATTTTTGAGTTATGCGAGATACGTACGTACATACAGAGGTCACGACTAAATTAGTCAGAATGGATTCAGGGATAGCCAAAATGGATATTTCCGTTGAAATCTGGAAACCGAAATTTTTTGCGAATACAATACTTCCTTTACTTTGTACAAGGAAGTAAAAAACTGTGGACTGAATGATTGGTGATAATAGTTCGACCGGTATTTTAAGGGTCACCTTCTAGTCCAGATTTAGCTTCTACCGAGACCCTTTACTTTTGAATGAACTGCAACTTCGTAAAAATTCAGTGCGTACAGTAAAATCTACCTTGCAAGACATATGGGACAATACTCACAGGAAAATGTACAGGACTGAGGGATCCAATGTCTAATAGAATTAAAGCTGATATTACTAATAAAGGAGATGTAACCCAATATTAAATGGCGGAATACTTGAATAACAAATTCAATTTTTGTAACTTTAAAATCTGTATTTTAAACTAGTCGAAAGAAATTTGTAGATATTTCTCACCAACTAATATGAGTTTGGGCTCGTAAATCATCGCTAGTGACACCCTGTAGTGCCCTCTACATGACAGCTTTAAAAGATGCATGGTAGTGTAGGTATAGGTGTAGAGGTCTGAAATAACGTGCCGGGTATCTCAAGAACTATTGTAGCGGTATATTGTTTACCAGGATAAATAAATCATGGGTCACAAGATATAGGCAAAAATATAAATTTTGCAGTTTTTACCTCCCGCTACCGTAGGTAAGGGAGGTATAGGGATCGTGCTAAAAATAGCATATCGAGATTTTTGTAAATGAGCACGTTTTAAGGTCCCTACAATCCAATTTTAACATTTTCACGATGATTTCTGTGTGTATGTGTGTATCTATAATTTAAATCCCGGAGTCAACGCTTTAAACAAACAAAATTCTTTGGTTACGCAGTTATTCAAAGCAAATATATGAAACTAACAGATAAATATCACTGTCAAAGAACTAACCATTTCAAATTAATAATAGTAACGTTTTAAAAAGAAAAAAGTAAATAGAACAATAGGAAAGGAAATCAATACAGTTTCCAGCATAAGTAAACATGTAGGAGGTATATATGTAGATTAATAAAAATTAACGAATCAGAAAAAAGTTTAAGCTAATCCTTTTTTTTGGATTAGTGAATTATATTCTATCCCGGTATTTAAAATTTAATATTCATTTTATTATCAAAAGAGGTAGTTACTTGGATTAGATTGGACTATATTTTTAAAAATAAACTGCCAAAATTAGAGTAAAATTCGCTAATCCAAAAATAAGGATTAGCTTAATAGTTTTTGTCACTCGGTCAGTATATAGCGGGAGGTATTGTGTTGGCCACACCAGATTTTTTATTTCACAAATAAGTTAAAATAATACTAGATTTTGATTTGTACTTCTTTAGAGCATTCTTTGAGCACTCAAATTTTATATCATTATTGAATTTCGAGTCATGACGCCACAGTTACAATTTTAATATGGCACGCGGCCACGAGGCCCCATAGACATAGATTATGATTTTCTATTTTTATTGCTAATTTCCTAGTTTTATTCAGTCCAATTTATTTTAATATTTTTATATGGACGTCATAGACATGCGAAATGAAATGTTTTAGTAATAAGTTAGGTAGTTAAAATGAATGAGATAAACTTTAAAACAAACATTTCATAACACATAAATGATGGTTTCATTTCAAATAATGAAATCAAAAATAAGAAAATTCCAAAAAACAATTGAATCAACAAGATGAACACAGTTTTTACCTTCCGTCATACCTTTAGGTAAGGAAGGTATTGATTTTGGTCAAAAAAATCGATGGTGAGTTTTTAATGAATAAGCACGTTTTAGATTCCCTAGAATACGATTTTACTATTTTTGCGATATCTGTATGTATGTGTGCATTTTTTCGTATTCCTCTTCGTTACATCCATATGAAGAGCTGATTAGATTTTGGTTATAATTGATCGACCGGAAGTACCCTCATTTAAATATTTTAACAGTTTTTCTTGAAAAAACGCTGTTAAATATCATTTTTTCACATTTAATGTTACTATAAATATTAAAGAATATTTTATTTTCTGTACGATTTGATTACATATTATACTTCATATTCTATGGATGAGTTAAAAAATTATAAAAAATTAAATTTCATAAAGCAGCCAGCTATGCAATAACACTGAAAACAATTAATATAATTTAAAAAATTCTGATAGGCAGATGTCAATGTCAAGTGCAATTGACAAAGTATGTTTGTGTTATAATTTTACTGCAAATATAGAATCAATTTTAAGAAACTTTGTGTATGAAATTTGTACTAAATACATAGAACTGAGGGAAGGTAATGTACTAGAAATGTAGAATCTTTCGTAAGAAACTGTCTGTATGGAATTTGTATAAAATACATAGAACTGACGCAGGCACCGGACAGCTAAATGGATGTGCCAAAACACTGTCATAGTTCCAGGAAGCAAACTGTAGAGGCGCGACAGTGCTTAAATTTTAAGAAAATGGATTAAGTCACCTTTGAGTTCAAAACATTTTGCAATATTTTGAATTGTAAAGTCACATAAGTGATCACACATGTCATTGAACGTACGCTTTAACATTTTAAATTATTTGGTAATCCAATTTGTAATAGTTTATAGATTTAGATATAGTGCCAGTAGTGATTTATTTCGTGATTTCTCCAGTTTTAAAGTGTATTAACTGTGTTTATTTTTTGACGTAATACGGAATTGAAATTCAACAAGCTGATGAACATTCGTGGTGCTGTTTGATATAAAGTGCAGTGCAAAGAAGCAAATAGACGTCTACTTGTAAATTTAATGATGAAATGTCGTACCATTTTCAATATCCTTTTATCTTACATATGAACAAAAATTAAAATAGAAGTGTATGTCTATCTGACAAGTAATTTTAAATTTATTTAGAAATGAATTTATATTTATTGTATTGTGATTATTTAAAATATATGTATGTACCTACTTATATTCAATTTTCTTATTATGTCTTTTATTTTAAAAATTCAAAATTTCAATTTATCTATACATGACATGTCTCCTATGTCACAAACTACCAAGCCGGCCAAGCCATCACTGTGTGCGTTAGTTCATGGAAGCAATCTGTAGGTGTCACTATTTTGTATTTCGAAAAATACATTAGCTGTCCTATCTGTTGTTGAGGTGATCCGTGAACTGACGGAAGGTAATGTGCTGGCCACATCAGATTTTTTTTTACTAAAACAATATCACAATATTTTAAACGCGAAATGAGAAGTTATTATTCAAACTCTCATTCCTACTTCTACCATTCTTTTTTAAGTCTACCTTACGTAGGTGTTTAAACTTTTCGAATTATGGCAGCAATTGTGGCAATTTTAATTTCTCTTGCTCTCTTTTGCTTTAGAGTAAATTTATAAAAGTCTTAATCCTGCTTAATAGTGCCTATTTATTACTTAGAAGATAAAAGCCGATAAATAAATAAAGTGGAATAGAAATTTGTTTGAAGTGCAACAAGCAATAAAAGCAAATCCAGCAAAATAGAAAAAAGTGAAACATTAATAAATGTGGCACTAGGCGAGTGAGCACATACGTATGCATTTGTAGGTATTTCATGTAACATTTCAATAGATTCGACAACGGATTATATTCTATAATGTGGTAGTAAAAGTGCAGGTTTTGATAAATGTTGCAACTAATGACAGCTTTGACAAAATAGGTCATTATTTAAATGTAAAGCTCCCTGTTTGAAAAACGACGTAAAAATAAAATGATAAATGAGTCCAAACTGCGCCACAAAGAATTTCAAATAATTTATTTTGTGTCGGTAGATCTCTTAAATTTGGATTAGGCTACCGTCGTTTATAATCATATGAATTCTGTTTTGCAAACTTTACAATTTCGGGGGATATTTTCGCACACTCCACTTGCTCAAAAACATCTCAAATATAACAGAATGCTCTTAAAATTATTACTAGTCCAACGTCCATAAAGTATCCCTTAAATTTATCTATAAAATTTTGTATCCTGCCGACTGCGCCAATTATTTCGTCATAACATAATACAGTGTATTCGAAATATATATATATATATATATATATATATATATATATATATATATATATATATATATATATATATATATATATATTATAATAATGAGCAAAATTTGGGGACTTTATAAGTCATAAGACAAGAAAAAAATTCTGATACATCTATACTCGGAAACAAACCGTTGCGGGTTTAAACATTCTTTTTTGTATCTAAGTTATTATAGGTTCTCATCCGTTATTCTGAAGCATGTTATTATATGTTCTTATCCGTTATTCTGAAGCTTGTTATTTATGTGTTTATCTACAACAAACTATTGAATTACAAATACATTATGTATACAACTCTAAATACATTATGCTACTCACATTACACTAGTAGAATATGAAATTTCCTATTCCAAGATAAGTATTTTTTTTATAATAAGTAGTCTACATTAAAAGTGGAATTTTAGGTTGGGTTATTCATTTTTACCCAATGACAGCTGTCATTTACGACTGGTTAGTGGTTGTTAACTTCGGAATTAAATTCAGAAATACTGCTTTTGCTTCTAATTAAATATGTTTAAGATGAAGGTCGTCATTTTTACATATTTCAGTGTATTTTTCTTTCAAACAATTCCCAATATCAGACAATAATTACATAATTTTTTACTTCCTTGTACATAGTAAAGGAAGTATTGTAATCGCGAAAAATTTCGGTTTTCAGATTTTAGCGGAAATATCCACTTTGACCATCCCTGAATCCATTTTGACTAATTTCATCGTGACGTCTGTACGTACGTACGTATCTCGCATAACTTAAAAACGGTAAGTCGTAGAAAGTTGAAATTTTGTATTTAGGACTACTATGACATCTAGTTGTGCACCTCCCTTTTTGGTCATTACATAATTTCCAGAAGTAGTACCTTACTTCAAGCCTATAATAGATTTTAATGAAAAACTATTTAAAAATATAAACCAAAATTATTCAAATTTGGTATGTAAGAATTTTATATCAATGGGAATAACATAGTAGATTTTAGTTAAAATAGGCTAACCGGAAGTGATATATTACATCAAGTTATTAACAGTTTTTCTTGAACCAAATGGTTATATTTAAATTAGTCCTTTGTATAAGCTAGATATGTAAATTTAAAAATTATATGGGGTCTCGTGGCCGCATGCCTGAGTGTCAGGTCGCGAATCTGAGGAACCGGGTTCGATCCCGACCGACGCCAAGTATTTCGAATTTTAAATGGCACAAAATTGACCCATGTGGTGCACTCTCCACGCCAGCAGTGAGTGCCCGTGAGGTGACGCCTGGTAAGCGCCCGCACGGTGCAAATATTTCATCATTACCGCATCTGTGTACAAATCAGTATGGCACAACCCAGCAATGGGTAATAAGCCGTGATGATATATTTATTCATTTTATTTTATATACTTTTTGTTTTTTGTAATAAAGCTTGCTATGGATTAGGACAAAAAAATACAAAAAAATAAAAAAGCTAATGTTAATGTCAAATTACGTCAAATACGTGCAATTTTATAATTGGGTCTATATTTCATGTTGGTCTTGCGTACAAGGAAGTCGTGTGGTGTCCATAACAGATTTTTTTTTATTACAATATAACAAACACATCACATAGTACCAAAATAACCAGTCAATGGCTACTTTGAAATTTAAAATAATATATTAATCAGAATGACTAATTAGTGTTAAACAATGAAGTAAAACCTAAAAATGATTTAAGTAGTTCTAAAAAAAAACTAGAGAAAATTAGCTAAACTTTTTATTTCGTGTCTAATATGTTACATTACACATTTGTATAGTAAATAACTATTATTTACCAAAGAGAAAAATACATTATCACGCACTTATGTACTAATAAATACATTAGTTTAAACATATAGTTTTACAAATATCGCACAAAAATTCGCAAAATACATACATAAATTTGAAAGATACCCGATCAAGGTCATCTACGAATTATATGAATTAAGATTTTGTTCTGACAAATTCAATAGTGTCGTTCAAATAGTTTTTATTAGGGTACATAAGATACTACTGCTTTTTTATTATGATAAAAATATATCACAGCAAAAGCATTTAAAATTCAAATCTAAGTTAACTGGCAAGTTTATTAGCAAATGTAAAACCAAATATGTCAAAAATAAGATATTGACACAGTCACTGACACTAACTGAAAATAACATTATTCGTACGGCTATGAATCAAGGTAATATATCTGAATTAGAGAATAAACTTACGTTACAGCGAAAATATTGTCAACAACGAGAATCGTATTAAAATGGAATGTCCTAACTTAGTCGAAACAATATGAATTTTTGAAAGACAAGCGTGTTATATCCATCCTTATCACACAGGTTTCTTGTGAGAGCAATAAATATATGCCAATTTGTTAAATTGTTGACCTTGATCGGACATCTTTCAAAAAGTTTACTCTACACATCTGTTCTTGATTTTATATTTAAAAAATCTAATGTGGCCAGCACATTACCTTTCGTCAGTTCTATGTATTTTGTACAAATTCCACACAGAAAGTTTCTTGTAAAAGTTTCCATATTTCCCGTACATTTCCTTCAGTCAGTTCTATGTATTTTGTACAAATTCCATACAGAAAGTTTCTTGTAAGGTATTGTTTTTATTTCCAGTAAAATTATAACACAAACGTTTTTCTAGGGATAGTTATAAATTAGTATTTTTTTCTTGTCTTGGTGTGACTGATCCATTCATTAAATAGTTTCCCATATTTTCGAACACACTGTATAATTATGCCTTTTTTATCATCGAATGAATTTTTATTTTTGATAGTATTTCTTAACTTTTCACATTGCACTAATCGCTTTTCTTTCAAAATCACTTTTGTCGAGTACCTAGTTAATAAAATTCACACGAAACCCCAAAGTTTCATGCTATTAGCTGATTTTGTTCGTTTCGACCTTGGTCTCCACACACTCATTCGTGTCCGGGAGGGATGGAAATACGCAGAGGAATGGATGTAAGAGAAAGAGGGAAGAGCCGCAGTGCTTGACCGCAGTGCGATGATAAATACATTTGCAGTGTGTGTATAAGGATTACATTTATATCAGACTGATTGCCAAGTTATGTGGTATTGGTTTAATGTGACCCGGTTAACTTTGGTTAAACACAACCGTGTTTTTGTAGTTAAATATGCCAGAGAAGAACTGATTTCTAATCAGATTAGAGTTAAATCGCTTGTTGGATCAAAGAGGATTACTGCTTAGAATTCGAATCATTGTAAAGGCATTAAAACATTGTAGTGTCGACTTGGATTAGAATAACGTCTTCTACACTAACTATTCAATACCAAAAAAGAAACTTATTCTTTTCAACAAAACAGCTTACGATACATAATAACCATTGTCATTATCGAAATCTACAAATAAAATAGTTATTTGTATACCAAAAATTGAAACAAGGTTTTGCAGGCTGAACAGTAATTTTAATCTGCACTATTATGAAAATATCAAAAAGTTGCTGTCATATCAGATTGTAATTTAAAAATATCTAAACCTCTAAATAAAAGTGTAGGATGTTTTGGATCACAGATAGTTATGATAACAGATGGAAAATAAAACTGTAGTGTCATATGTCAATATAATTTTGTCTAATACATGTTGTATAATTTAAATGTGTTAATATAATCTTATTCAAATTTAAGCATTGCATGGTGTATTATTGAACTATCTAACATTAAGTATATATAAATAACAAACTTTGCTTATTTAGGTGTTAATGTTAAAAGTACATAAGTTATAGAAGACAACCTATTTTAGCATGAATTAGAAATTAGACATAAGCTGCGTACAGCGAGTGGACGAACGAACAAATACTAGAATGGCCTTCTGTAGCGTGTTCTATTTTCTTTGTTTCGGCTTTTCATTTATTTAAAAAAAGTAATTTCTTTAATTGTGTCAGCTTCTACATGGTGAAACTTATTTAAAAAAGTAATAATTTCTATCAGTAGCCTGTTTCATAAAAAAATGCTGTAGTAGTTACTACAGAACTAGTAGTAAAATTTTATAGTAATTACTATTGTTTGTTTCATAAAACTACCATTGTAAAATTGTCTACGACAGTAAGAGTTATTTTACTGTCAATTTTTACTAAGGTAACTAAAAGCATTTCATAAATATTGTGAAAGTAGAATTACTACAGTATAAGCGACGATTATTTTACTAAGGTGTAGAGGATCGTAACTACTACATAAGGTAAAATCATGTCGTCTAGTGAATCGGAAGAAGAAGATGAAGTGGTTGAGTACAGAACACACAGAATATTAACGATTTAGAATGCGTTCACAAGTGTTTGACACAATATTGGAAAATATTGAACAACACCCCAAGAAACGCAATAAAGCACTATCTCCAAAACAACAATTGCAAATAGTTTTGCACTGGTTAGGCACTGGTGCCCCGTACCATGTAATTGGAGACATGTATAGGGTATCAAAAAAGGTTCTGTTTGTCGTGTGGTAAAAAATGTTGTTTATACTGTAAATCGAATTTTGTTTCGAAAATTTGTTAAATGGCCTGAAAATATTGATGAGGTGGTACATAAATTTTATGAAATGGCAGGAATGTCTTTAGACTGTGGGGTATTAGATAGTACTTTGATTAAAGTTGAAGCACCTAGCAATCATGAAGTAGCATTTGTTGTAGGACATGGAAATCATTTGACAAATGTTAGTTTGTGGGCCTGATTGATATTTTTATTATTGTTGTGTTAATTGGCCAGGAAGTCCCGATGACGCTAGAATACTGAGAAATAGTAGTTTGTAAAACAGAATGGAAGACTGCTGAATACTATATGCGGATGAAGTTTTATTATTCGATTCCATACATCCATTGAAGACATGGCTTATTCCACCAGTAGTGCCAAATCCAAAAGTACCATTGCAAATTCGGTTTGCTCGCGCCCGTTGTACAGTGTTTTTTTTTTAATTTCTTTTGATATTTTGCCGCGTTGTCTAAAATTTTAGGTTAAATTCAGATTTCTGTAGTAAAATCACTACAGTACAAAATTGATTTATGAAATGTGATTATTTACTGTAGTAACGATATGTTGCTACTACAGTTAATAACTATAATAAAAACTACAAGTTTTATTAAACAGGCTACAGGAATTTTTTTTTTTTTTTTGGTATGTCAGTGATAGTAATTTGTGTATTTTTTGTGCATTTAATGTAGTTATACCATTACCAAATAACAAATAATGTTTAATAATGAAACTCATGCGATCATCAATGTAATTCTTGTAATGCTATATACACCGGCCAAAGTGGAAGGCAATTTAAACAAAGAATCAAAGAACACCAAAAGTCCATCGAGTATAAAAAACATAACACAGGCTTCGATACACATTGTCTAGAACATGACCATACATATAACGGAAACTTCAAAATATTACACGTGCAGCAAAAAGGTTTAAAGTTAAGCTTATTAGAAAATCTAGAAATTCAAAAAGCAATTTTACGAAAAGACAACATTGTAAACGACCAATTAGATTTAGGTAAATCCCCACTATTATTATCTGCAATCACTTAGTATTGAAGCAGGCAATTTTACTTTGTACTTTAGTTCACCTGATGATGATCGAAAGATCGAAACGATCGTTGTGAAAATTAATAAATATTTTTGTGAAACTTACCAAGTGTGTTTTATTCAAACTTAATTGTTAAATATGTTTCACCAAGAGCCAACCACAAATTCTATCCAATATATGAAAGTTTCTTGTTAATTTTAAAGCACTCATTCCTAAAATTACAGAATGTTGACACTGGTTGTTGTTGTACTAAGCCGCATATATATTCTAATATTAATGGTAATGAACTGAACGTCTTTTCTGAAAGCTAAGAGATGGCACGAGTTTCTAAGTAAGTAAGAGAAAGGGTTTGTTAGTTGTTTAAACTCTAAAGTAACAAATTCTCCGCAGGGTAACTACACGTACCTTTTACAGTGTTTATTTTAACTTAACGAAGTTCAGGTAGACTTCTACTTTGTATGAATATAACATTATTTTGCGTATGCATACAGCTCACACTTTCCCGTTACAGATTTTTCAAATTCTTATTTTTGCTGGTCATGTTTTCTTTCCCATCTAAGTTTCCAAATTGCGTTCGTCTTCCATATTCATTAGTTGTCTTGCTAGGCTATGCAGTGGTGTAGTGCGCGCATTGATTAACCCGGACTTTTCCAACTCCGGAGTTCAGCATTCCGGGCACAGTCCGGAACCACAGCTGAATATTTCAGTTCTTCACTTTCACACACCCGTGTCACGCGACTGAAAAGCTTTTCTCAAAACCTGAAACCCGAACCCACGCAACTCAAATCGCAAATTGGCAGACTTGACATATGGAAGACATGGATGCAAAAACGCAAAATATGAATAGGAAGACATTCTCGCCCGAGGGAAAGTAATATGTGTCAATCACAGAAACAGAACAATGAGGCCCCCACTATTTTTCCAATTTTTTTTTATGACACTTCATCTGGACTGGAAGCGATCTGTAGTTCTAGAAAATATTACATGTTATTCCTTTAGCAATAATATAATATACGTTAGTTGTTTAATTATATATTTTTGTTTTGGTGTTTTGAAATACTCCTTTGCACATACAACAATATTTATTTTTCTTAATTCCAGTGTTCAACTTTGCAGAAATGTTTTGAGGATTTTTTTTCCAAAGAATTTTTTTACATATCTTCGCTTTACCACTATATACATTTATTATCTACGTTTACCTATTATATATATATATATATATATATATATATATATATATATATATATATATATATGTACAGGGTGTAAATGAAATAAGTACATTAAATTTAACCAGTAATATAACTCGTCGAGAGCAAGAATATTTCTTAATAACTTTTTCTCAAAATCGCATATTTTTTTCGCATTTTTAACACCCCGTAAATTGACGAGTCGTTCCAAATATTTTTGTAATAATTGAATCAGTAGCAATAGCTATAAAAAAAATTGTTTTGCTAATTAACAGTCCTGTCAGTTGTTGCAATTAAATTTTAACATTAGTAATAAACTTGTTTATAAGGTAAAATTCTAGCAAAATGCTTATGTTTATGAATAGCGGATACACAGACATTGTAATTACCTATGGTGAAGTTCTCAAGTCAACGAAGTTACACGAAAATCATCCTCTTCGTAATATTCGTAAATTTATGTTGTACCACATACAATATTTTCGAGATTATCACAGTTTGATGTGTGACATATGACAATTTGGAATATTTTAAAAGAGCAACACTTACTTCCATACCATATATAAAAATTTCATTGTTTCCAGAATTTCGATTTTGCGAATGAGTTGTAATGTTCACTGAAAGGGCTGGATATATTAGAGAAAGTGTCTTTAATAATGCACAATACACTTATCTGGTCACAAAAAACCTCATACTGTAAGAAGAAAACACAATTTTCAACAAATAATATCATCAATTGTTTGGGCGGGAATAAATTGACGAGTCATTGGTCCTCATATAATCCCACCTCGTTTAAATAGACAAAAGTATGTACTTACACTTTTTGAATAACGTATTTAAACTATTATAATTTGCCGTGTTGACACACGAAAATTCATTTTATAACTTCCATACCTAGCATGGTCTTCCCACGCTCTTACTCTATTCACAAGTTCAGAAACCTGTGTTAATACACAATTTTAAAATTTTGTTATCCAAATTTTAAATTTCTTTATTTTAAAAATTGTACTATTACGAATTTATTAATAATAAATATGTTTTACGTTGATCGTTTATTAATTATTGTACCTGCAAGTATGCAACCACCACTCGACAATGTTAGTGCTGTGTACATCGAACTTTGATTCAGACGGCAGAAATCTTGCCGTTGGCGGGTAACGAAATTTAAAACAAATCTTTAAAGAATTTTAACTCAAAAACTAGAAGATTTAGAAAAAAAAATTAATTAATTTATTTCATTTACACGCTGTATATATATATATATATATATATATATATATATATATATATATATATATATATATATATATATATATATATATATATATATATATATATGTGAAGTTGCTATCTTTAGGTTGACACTATAATAATTGTAAATTTTAACTCTAACCTAACGTGATCTAACTTCTAAATAACCATGGTCAAAATAAATTAAATTTCAAATATTTATTGAAACTACCAGCGTTACCTACTTTGAAATTTTTGTATATTTTTTGTTACTAATATTAAGCCGGTTTCATATTTTTTAAAAGTATTTTAAATATATGCAATATTTACCATAGTAATAAAAAAAATTGTTATTTTCATTAAATAATAAGATTGACACCAAAAATAGTTTGTTCATCACCTACATTATTTATATAAATAGAGGTGGGCGACAATTTGTCAAATTTAAGCTGTAGGTATGAACTTTGACGTCATATTCAGTTTCAGATTACGTGACTGTTTCTAAATATTACACAAATTTCAATAATGAATTGTAAAATATTTAATGGATATTTCGCGATATTTGAGGCTATTTAAAAAACAATATTATTTAAAATTTTATACTAACCGCTCTATTTTGAAATAAAAGTAAATTGAAGCAAAATAAGAAAAATAGTATGAAAAACACGCATTACAAGGCCCATTTGTTGCCGTAGGGCCATTGTCGAGGCCATTATAATACTTTTCTTTCAATATATTGTTTTTTTATTGGCCATAAATTTAGGAATAATTCCTGAATAAACCTGTTCCGTGTTTTCGATATCCAACTTTTTTAATAGCTAAAGTGAAAATTCGCACCCTCAAATTTAGAAGTCTAACTACGCTTATGGCGTGGCATCATAAATTCTAACAAGTATATTATTTGGTTTACTTTCGTTGTTTCGTCATTTTCTACGTTCATTTACATAAATTCCGTATTTCAAAAAGGCGACACCAGAAGGCTTGAAAGTACTCTTATATGTGACATAGATGTTAAGGTCATTAAAAACTCGAATATTTTGAAAACTAATAACTTTCTTAAACTTTAGTTTTAAAATAAATAGCCCATGTTTTAGTTTAATATTAAATAGATCGCACGATTTTGAATCTTGTATAACTGAAGTAATGGAAAATTCTGTTATTGTGAGCCCAAAGATTAACCCTTTTCACTACTTTTAAGCTTGTCAAGATGATTGAACCTTTTATTAAACGCTTTAATTGTCTGAACTTTTCCAATCAATTTCGATATTTATAAATACTATCGGATTTTCTCGATTGGAGAAAAATAGAAGCAGTATCGCGTAAAATCACCGGATGCTCTCGAAATCGGAATATAAGTTTGTTTGCGTTCATCTGTTCGATTTGTAGTCGACTTCGTTCGTTGCCATAGCAAAACAAACTAAAAACACCGCTGAAACATTTCCCACTTGAAATCGAACCGATTCAGGATTAAAAATAGAAAAGAGAGTGTTTTAAGTTGGAAACAATTCCAGTATTAGAGATGGCTCATTTTTCTAAAAGAGTAATTAGAAGAGGACAAATCTGAGTCAACTAAGCGGAGATGAAGAGACAAGTAATTGTTTTCAGGGTAGCCAAGCGAATGCACTGCATTTCAGAGATAATACGAGTAGACTCGTTCGGATATTACAAAGACTCTAGGTATTTTTTTGCCGTATTAACCATTTCTCTATTAACATTTGTTCTCCTTAGGCCCACTTTTACAATTGATGGATAAATTACGGTATAACTATCGGAGGTATAACTTTATCCTAGTACTTATACCTTCGATAAACAAGACTGTCTTTTACAATGCATTTTTATCTATCAAATAGTTATACCAAGAATTACGTTAAATAACTTTAGGTTGGTACTGCCACAATAAAATTATCTTCTCGTTAGACTATTTTTCTTCAATATTGTTATTATTTCTACCTTCTAATTTGCATTTTTCACGATGGTGAACGATATAAATGGTATTTTTGATTCTGACAGTGATGATGAAATACTTGATTGACATCTGTCAAACGTATAAATAACAACACATCGTTTGTGTTTACGTGGTATCCATAAGAACAAGGGATAAAGTTATCCGAGGTTTATACGACCGATTTCCATGGGATAAAATATAATGGTGTTTATTCTATCTGAGGTTTATCCGATGTTTGTAAAATACAATTTTCAATTTTATACCTGGTATAGCGTTATACGAGGTTTATCAAATGATTGTAAAAGTGGCCCTTAAACGAATAGGACTGTAAATCTTGTGATGTACAGGTGTATCATTTTCGATGTTTTTTTAAGGTATCTCGGGTAATATTAATGATAGATCAAAACCGTTTGCACATTGCAGGGTCAACTATTTGAGAAAAGTTTAATAGTCACCGCAGGAATTTTCGATTTTCTTTTGTTTCTGAGCTACAAGCAAAAATTCGTTTTTCGGTCATTTTGAAAATGTATCATATCTTATTTATTATGACAGTTAGAGAAAAATTGTTTGTACAAAATTTTTACCGTTTTTTAGATAGAATAAAATGGCGTAATTAGATTTTTTGAAAACTTCATAACTCTCGAGATATAACACCAACTTATGATTTTTTAAATGGAAACCTATGTTGAAAATAGTCTCGTCTTTTTTCTTAATTTATAAGCTTTTCAATGATATATAACAAGTCTACATTCTTTTGTTTTAAACCTTGATAAAAGACGAATTATTAATGATGAAATATTTGCACCGTGCGGGCGCTTACCAGGCGTCACCTCCCGGGCACTCATTGCTGGCGTGGAGAGTGCAACACAGGGGTTAATTTTGTGCCATTTAAAATTCTAAATATTTGACGAGACCCCATAAAAAATGGTAAATGTATCTGTGATGACTGATAATAGTTGGTATAAAAAAAACAAATTTCATAAGACAATCTGTTAACCCACGAGTCCAACTTTGGAAAAAGGGTCGCGTCGCGGTGAGTTTTACAAAGGAAGAGTGCGAAACATGTTTTTATACTCGTACTATTTTTTCTATTGATGTAATTTTACAATTAGATTTTTTTTAAAATCAGTTATGTTAGTAGCGCTTTCCGCTAACAAGAACTTCATAAATGTTTTTATGTATCACATCAGTTTTAAGAATTAGATCATATAGCTTATAAACTATATATAAGACACCCTATGCTACACAAAGCATTTCTAGGGAACGCTTAAGAGTAAGAAAGATAGATTTATACATTGTCGTAAGTAGGAGAAAGAAAGAGAACTTTTCATAGCGCGGAGTAACTGCGCAAACGCTAATATATGGCATAGGCGTACCTATGCTTTTTTCATAGTGTAGTAAATAAAAATGGAAAAGAAATAAAATCAAAGAAGATTCATTTTTATACCGTACTACACAAATCGAGCATAAATGATTTTTCATTCTACTTTACCCGATGTCTCCACACATAATAAATGAAAATAATTGAAACCCCCGCATTTATCATTCATCAGCACGTCGTGAGTTTGCGCACAATGCTCGCGCTATGTATACATCTATCTCTCTCACCTTTATGCGTTCCCAACTCTTTACATTTAGTTCGTAAGCTATATGATCTAAGTTTTAAGAGAAGTCAGTCGTACCACTTCTAGAAAACGAAAAGCTCCAAAAACAATGCAATTATAAATTAACATGTTTTTAGTGCGTTTATAAACTCATAAAGACACCGAAATAGATCAACGATTTAATGAAATCAAGCATTATTAAAACTTTGTCAGATGTCACCGTTAAACATATTTCTAATGGTCCATAAAATAACGTATCCTTAGTAACTGGTATCTATAATTTATTGTGACCGAAACATTTTTTGTTTGGTTGCCTTCGATTAGGAAATAATTGTCCACAGAGACGTTTAGCTGTCATGCTGCCACTTCATTAGTATGTGCACGTCCGCACATTAAATGCATATTGACTATTCTGAGTCTGTATAACCGTTCATTATTAGCAGCTAGAAGCTATAACTACTACATAAAGTGAGAATAAATCCCAATTTATCACAATAAATTATGACAGTTACTAAGGAAACGTGATTACAAACTAATAATATGCCTCAGAAGAGTGAACGAAAACCTTTAATAAGCAATAACTTACAAACATTGTGTTTAAACGAAATGGTTTGTTTCCGGACATGGACATATTCGGATGATTGATATATTTCCAAAATATTGTCTCCTATTTTTTAAATACTCTGTTATTATAAGAACAATATAGAAATAACATCATATTAGTGCAGCTAGGAACAGGAAAATGTTTTTTTTTTATTTAAACCTACTGCAAGTTTGGCAACACATGTACATACTTTTAGAAGAGTAATTAAATACTTATGAATATTTGTCCATATAACAAATTAGGCAACACTTTAGTTTTTTTAGTTATATTTAAATGGGGTATTTTAATGTAATAAAACTTAAGGTAAAAATTGTTATAACATTGAGGAATATTCTAAAAAAATGACCGAAAATGTAAAAAGATCAAAATGAGTTTCCTAATATTTTATTTCGGCGCTAAAAAATATTACGCAGTTTGTGATATACAAGCGCCTGATGACGAAGCAATTTTTTCACCATTGATGGGTTATCAGATATTTTATTCGTGTTAATTTTATAATGTTTTGGGTATGTTTATAAGTTTTCTATTTCTATATATAATACAAATATATGAAAGTTTCAGAAAATAAATTTAAAAAATATATTAGAAACCCCATTAATATACATTTCTAGCGGTTTTACACTTTTATTGACGGATAAATCGAACAATTTATCGGCTAAATTGCAGTTTATCCAGAATTCAAAAATTTTATATTAATGGTTATATATACTTGGTAAACCATTAAAAACACTAAATACCGCTAAAAATTGGGTGCGGAAATCTATATTTATAGAGATTTTGTCATTTTTTCCGAAAAAAATTAGGCTAGATGAACTTCATATATTTCCATGTTTAAGTAGGTACTTACGCTTTCATACGAATAATACTGTTTCAGTTAATGTATATTTGCAAAATTATGTCTTATTTTTGTTCTTATCCTACGTTTCATAACATTTTTCATTTATAATTTTGCGTTCATCTGTCAAACTATTGTAAACTAACATGAAGATAGTGGGCCGACTGGCCGAGCGATGTCGAATATGTGTGCCTGGTGTGCGTTAGGTATTATTTTTGTCGGGATTTTTTTAAAATTTCTTGAAGAATACGTGTGCGTTAGGTATTGTTTTTGTCAGGATTTTTTAATAAATATCTTCAAACATTACTGTGCGTTAGGTATTGTTTTTATCAGGATTTTTTTAAAAATATATTTTTTCAAAAAAATATATAAATACGTTTCCAATTTTGTTTCTTTATTATATTTTAGCTAAAATAAGACATTACAACAAAAAAATAGCAATACATTACTGTGCGTTAGGTAGTGTTTTTGTCAGGATTAAAATATATATATATATATATATATATATATATATATATATATATATATATATATATATATATATATATAAATACCTGTTTCTGCGCTCCAATTTTATGTTTCCTTATTATATTTTAGCTAAAATAAGACATTACAACAAAAAAATTGCAATTTCTACTATTCTGGATAAACTGCAACCCAGCCAATTTATCTTGCAGGTCGTTGAGAATTTACACTTAACGATTTACTATCAATTTATTTTTATTGAAATTAGGACTACCAACTTCTTAATATTATTTTATATATTTGTGAGGTTCGAGTTTAACCACGCAGCCCTTCAGTTTTCTTCTAGTTTTTGGAGTGTAGTCTTTCTTGTAGTATACTTGTTAAAATTTAGTAAAACTAGTGAATATACGTAATTATAACCTTGGAATCAAGCACACATTAAATATAGTTTGAAATGTCAAATACTATAGAGTTGACACTAAAAAAGTAACCGAAAATTCTCCAAAAAATCGACGGAAAATCGCGGAAAATAGAATTCGTTCTATTTCATCAATTTATTGATCAACTTATTTTCGTAAATAAATCGATCGATTTTTCTGTTTTACGCGTACCGATAAATTGAAGGTTGCAGTCGAACAAGAAATCGGTCGATTAATCGTGTAATACAGCCATTAGGTGCATAGTAATCGACCACTTTGCAGTATCGAATTTAATTATTTTCTTATTTTTAGAAACTTGCCGTCAGATTAAAATAAAACTTATACTGTTTGAAAGATCGTAGGTACGCTTTAACATGAGACTAAATTAATTAGAATTCTTTTCATGTTCTCGAACGAAAATTTCTAAAATGAAATTGATAAAACAAATTAACATAATTTTAAGATTATAAACTGATACAACACTGAAAAATGAATTATGTGCAAATTAATGTAAAGGCAAATGCAAACTGCAATCTGTAAAAAATGTTTGACTGTGTTATACTCGTGATAGCAACCACCATAGCAATCACGTAAATATTCGCTTCGTTGTTTTTGATATCGGGTTCTGCATTACTGCTCGTGATAGAAAATTAGCACTCTTGATCAGGGCCGGCCGATACAGGCAAGCCAGGCGACCGAGACGAAATTGGTTTTAGGGCGACATTTTTTGAGACTATTTTTTTCAAAATAAATTAAAATCAAATTATAAGTTTATTGACTCGTCCAGTGTGTAGCTTTAATCATAATGCTGACAATTCCAGTTGCAGCAAACTTATATTAATTAAATCCTACTTATATTTTTTTACGTTATACTAAGAAAGAAGAAAGGTTAAATTCGTTAGCGATTATATCAATTAAAAACATAGTCATATCAAATACTGAAGAAGTAATTGTTGTTCAGAAAACCTACTGAAAAATACCCCAACATCATAAAAATTGCAACAAAAGCTTTTATACGAAATCCTATACAGAAAAATACACTGATGCAACAGCCCCTCGCCAATTTGGAAAAAGGAGACATATTTTGGTTTTTGACATTTTTCTTTAAAACGGTGATCCGTATCGAAATTTTATACAAAACAAGATTCTTATATTTTTTACCTATAGGATGGTTCATTAAAGGTTCGTTAAAGGGTTAAATTACATTTTCCGAATTGCAAAATAACGAAATGTATTTATACCGAGACTTGTACCTACACTGACAAATATTTTTTCTTTCCCTATATTACAGGGTTAGTCACGGAAGAGTTATTTTGAAAGTCCGTTTATTTACAACCCAAAATACTAATGACAACAGACCATATTTAATTGTATAATGTCAAAATGACAGAACCATCACTAGACAGGCAAAGCAATCGTGAATTAAATATTCTATTTTTTAAAAAGAGGAAGCTAGACACTGTTGTAAATTATATTTCGGGTTGCACACAAACGGACTTTGAAAGTAACTCTGCCGTGACTAATCCTATATATGACTATGTTTACACGTATAGCAAAAAAGTACTTTGACTTGACTTTGACTTTCAAAAGGCGACTTTTGCCGTTGTGTAAACACTCTCACCTATTACTTTTCTTCCTAAAGTCAAGTCCAAAATAAAATAGACTTGACTCATATAAGTGACTTTTAAAAAGACGTATGAACCAACGAACGAAACATACTTTACTTTACTAACAGTGACATCTAGTTTTCATCCACAAATTCCTAGTAATTGGATATTTAATTATACAATTTTGTGTTTTATATATTAATTTAAAAATTTCTCGAATTTTAAAATATTTTATGCGATTATTTTTTAATCTATTTCGCATCCAATATTGTTGCTGCATAGTTATATTATTTAAAAATATCGCACTTAAATTTAGTAACTGTAGTTTACTATTCATTTTTTCTATAAATAATTTATTCTTAATTATGATTATATGATAATAGTTAAATAAGTAACTTACATCACACGTATTATAACCAAACTTTACTTTGCTGTCAAAGTCAAAGTTGAGTGAAGGACAAGTAACAAACGTAAAGTGAAGTAGATTTGACCTTATGTGTAAACGCACCATTAAATTGACTTTTCATAAGTCGCCTTTTAAAAGTCAAGTTAAAGTAAATTTTTCTCATACGTGTAAACGTAGTCTATGTTATTAGACAAAAATAAAGCGACTATGTAGAACCCAAAAGAAAAAAAATCTCTATATTTTAAATATCCAAAATATTTTCTAAAATTTCATTCAGATTAACATTCTGTGATTTTTCGCGTCTTTTCTAATTTTTGTACCTATATAATCTAAACAAAAATGTAATAAATGAGGGGCGCAATTAACAATTTTCGTCTGGGGCACTCAAAAGTCTCGGGCCGGCACTGCTCTTGATAATGTGTACTCATGTGAAAGCATAATAAATGATTTTTCAAATAGCATAAGTTTTATTTTAATCTGAGGTTTAGTTTCTAAAAAGAAATTAAATTCAAAACTGCGAAGTGGTTGATTTCTATATTTATATGTAAAGTTTACTTGGAAACTACTGTATCAACTTTATAGTAGTGTATTTAGGAATATTTGTCTTTTTGTTTGGTAACAATTTTAGAAAAGTGTTGCCAAACTTGCCCTATATAAATAAATAATAAAGTAATTATTTTTCATCATATTTCTAATGTACCATGAGTATATATTAGATTCTTGTTTTTTTTCTTTTCCTTCCAATTTACATATAGTCGAATTTATCAGATTAAAATATAAAAATGTAATATAACAGTAACAATTAAACAACTTACGCATTTTGTAGTTAGGATGAAAACCACCACGTACCTAAAACAAAAAAAAAAGGTTAAATTGATTCCATTTCCACCCTAGTTCCCAACTATTAACAAGATGAAAAACACAGTTTTTCCATTTTACTACAAAAACAAAACTACTGTTTGAAGAGCGAAAATTGATTCATTATTTTTCAATAGCACGCATCAAAAGTTTTTAACAGTCCTCTCAATATTAAAATGATTTTCGTTGTAAATACTAAACGAACGTTTTGAACATAACATTTATTACTTGTGTAGGCTGTAAAAAATTAAACATTCGTGGGAAAAAATGTGTGCCGCTTGCGTAAAAAATGAACGATAGTAGGGTAGACAATGTATTCAGTTGACAGGGTAACTTATCAAACCGGCCCTTTGTACGAGAGAAAAAACGCTGGTGATCACTTTAACAATGTACAAATAAATTTTAAACAATCATTTTTTAAGTTTTATCAGGTAAACAGCTATTCCTTTCCTGGACACTTTCAAACACGACCTTTACGATAAAAGAATACGTAAAATACATAAAAAATAAGAACAAGAATGTTAAAAGAAAAATCATTTTTAAAGCGTGTCAACTTTGAATAATAGTATTTTATCCACGGTATAAAACACAATACCTACTGTGCTCGCGTTCAACTGCATATGTTAAATTATTTCTAATTCTAACTTCACCTTATATTGCAGTCATACTGTAATTACTAATTAAGGTAGTTGGATCATGAGATCAATGTTACGTATTTATTTCGTGCCAAACGAGCGTCTAGAAACTATTTGAACTCTAGATTACCAGATTTCGCTGTGATTAACACTCTTACTAATGCACCAATTTGAAAAAAAAGCATATATCATTAGTTATTTTTGTTACTAGATAGCGAAATATAACTCGCCCACAAAAAAATTCATTCGCGAATGCAAAAGCATTTCGTAATCGAGTATCAAATAACGTTTTTTCGACAATTAATAAAAATCTGTTGTGGACGCCACACGACTTCCTTGTACGCAAGACCAAGATGAAATATAGATCCAATTATAAAATTGCACGTATTTAACGTAATTTGAGAACATTAATTATTTATTTTTTTGAACTTTTTTGTCCTAATCCATAGCATATATTATAAAAACCAAAAAGTATGTAATTTTCATAATATTAGTTGTGCTAGACGCAGAATTTAATTCTCTAAAACTCTTATTCGAAGCATTTATTTCTAAAATCTAAATAAAACCATTTTATTCAAAAAAAACTGGTAATAACTTCAGGAAAAATATTACTTCCGGTTAGCCTATTTTAACCAAAATCTACTATGTTATTCCCATTGACATATAAGTCTTATATACCAAATAGAAAGGTTTTGGATTATATTTTAAAATAGTTTTTCATTAAAATCTATTATAGGCTTCAAGTAAAGTACCACTTCTGGAAATTATGTAATGACCAAAAAGGAGGTGCACAACTAGATGTCATAGTAGTCCCAAATACAAAATTTCATCTTTCTACGGCTTACCGTTTTTGAGTTATGCGAGATACGTACAGACGTCACGACGAAATTAGGCAAAATGGATTCAGGGATAGTCAAAATGGATATTTCCGTTGAAATCTGAAAACCAATATTTTTCGCGATTACAATACTTCCTTTATTATAATATACAAGGAAGTAAAAATGTAAAGAGAAAACTTTGAGGGTTAGGTTTAATTAATGTGACATCCAAGGAGGATCGTGATCGTGACATCTAATGTCACCGTGACAGCAATGTATATAATATCATGTACAGAGTGATCAAAAATGGCTGAAGTGTGCCGCTCCATACATTTTTGACATTTGCCGCTCACTTAAAATGACAGTATTACTATTTCCATGGACGTACCTTTCGAATTTAGCAAGCTGTCGTAAGAATAATCCCAAGAACGATCTTCTTCATGTTCACCCGACCGAAAACATGCTTCATGAAGAAATCTGTCACGCTCTTCATTAACAGCCATAATGAAATGAGATTCAAGATTTTTCAAGAAGGTATCCGAAACTAATATCAAATAAATTAACGTACGGCAATGATATTAATCAAATGTCATGCACTTGTCATCATCCGTCATAAGTGGAATATAGTTTTGATGAATTATAGAATATTGAAATATAATTTAGACATTATTGTGGAACAAAAGTGATCACGTGATCTTCAACTATTTTTGATCACTCTGAAAATTTATACAATATTTTTCATAGTAATACAAAAAATAGTACAGGAAAAAAAATTCTCGGAAATGCAGTCAAGATAATATGTTTATTTGATTATGCCGACGTTTCGATCATACTATGATCATCCTCAGGGTTAAATCAAGTCAGGTGAAACTAAGGGTATCTACTTTCGAGGCTGTTGATAAGTGAAAACAAGATCTTGACTCCAAAGTGCAACTTCCTGATGGTTCATCAATACCTTGTGTCTTACAAATGCGACCAACAAAAAGAAGGTATAGTAAATACTCCAAGTCGTATGGACGAATACTGCAAGGAAAAAGGATTTTCTGGATGGTTCGAGACGTCAGCCAAAGAGAACGTAAATATAGAGGAAGCAGCAAGATTTCTAGTCAATAAGATACTCCTGACTCATAAACTAATGCACAGCAGTGACGCAAACCGAGACAATGACAGAATCGCAATAGATGATAAAGGTGACGCAAACGGACACAACTTAAAAAATTCTTGACTGCATTTCCGAGAATTTTTTTTCCTGCATCATTTTCCCAGTCGATCATCGTTACTCCAAAAAAAAATAATAATTTATTGTTATTTCCGTAAATAATTAAATAAAAAGATTGGCGCCAGAAAGAGTCGTGAAAAACAACCCCCCACTCCTGTAACGTCAGAGAACATACAGTACGTCACATGTTAAACTATAGCTACTAGATAAATTACAGTTGACTCGTCCACCATTGTGGAGCCACTTAAATAATTCAATATCAATGTTACAGTATTATTAATCATAGAAATTAGCCATAATAACGGGTTGTTCTGCTCCAAACTGTGCAAATCATTTGAGAAATGATTATAATTTTTACAGGTACTTATGCAATTCATATATTTTTTTCTCAAAAATCTTAACGAAACGTATTTTTTCTTGTTTTATTATTTTAAATAAGTATAAAATGGCAAATATGGAAGTTATATTTAATTACGAAAAATAGTTAGTACATAAACTTATAAGAAATGCACTTTTATTTCATACTTTACTGCATAGAGTTTGGCACCAATATGGCGGACGAGTCAGCTATGTATTATCTAGTAGCTGCATGTTAAACTGTAAGTGCTCTGACGTCACATTCTGTTTCAGATCACCTGACTTTTTCAAAATATTACACAAATATTTCGTGATATTTTCAAATTTGAGGCTCTTTAAAGGACAATATCTTTTAAAATTTAGTACTTAGAAGTCACATAAAAACTCTTGCAACATCCTTAAATGTACATTTTTTCTAAGTTAATATAAATAAAAGGACAGAGTCACTTTTAAGAAAAGCGCTCCATAAAAGTGGGTTCGTAATACGAGATATTATCTCGAGAAATAAAAACAATATCGATTTGTGCTATAAAAATTTGAAAGAAGAATTTAAATACGTAAATGATACTCGTACATAACCTATAAATGAATACATTTGAAAGAGCTTGGTGCTCCATATTACGAATTGTAGTAAACTGCTTAACGATTACATTAAGAGAGTAAACATGTAAATAATTACACACATTATCAAGCCATTATAAAGAGTAATAAGCTAAAATTCCAGGCCACCATTTGAATAATTCATTCTTGCTAGTAATTTAAAACACAAAACCCAAATCGATTATTTTAAAAACATGATAAAATCAACAACCACTTAGACGAAACGGAGAAAAAATATATCCAGGCAGGCAATGAAAATAAAAACAAGACAATCGACAAACAAAAAACAAGTGAGTGCCGCTTTCAATCGCCTGCCGGCATTGAAGAAGACAGATAGTTCGGATATTCCAACACCTACTAGAGACTAGATCTCTTCCCCTGTCCTGAAGACAAGAAGCTTACATGCTTTAAAGAAACTCTGACATTATTCGATATTTCAGCAAAAAAAACTTACAGCGATATATTGGGTTGAAATTAATTTTAGTTAGGAAAACACTTTGCCCAAATTGGAATTTGCTTAAAACAACTTCAGGATATTAAAACTAAATCGAAAGGAAAAGTAACCTCTAAGGTACACTCTTCGCAACTTCGGATACAGTATACGATAAAAGTTTGTTTTATCACTGTTGGATTTTGAGTTATAATGTCAAAGTTATAATTTTTATATGGGCGTTGTATTACAAAGATACGTCATTGAAAATTACATATTTTTTGCTTTTAACTTTCAACGATAATATAGGTCAATGTTCATTTCTTTCAAACGGCAAAAATTTAATATTTCATTTTATTTATAGCAAATATTACTGAACGTCCATTCCAGATTTCTATCATAATAGGTATGTGTTAAACGCTACAGTTTCAGCAACTGAAAACGGACTGCATTAATTTTCATTTTCACACACTGACAGTTACGTTAAGTACTTACATACGTTCGATAAAAAATTTGTATTGTTTATTTGTTACTAAAATATAACATTATCTTATAAATATGTGTAATTGTTTTATTAATAACAAATAATTTAAAACATTAAAACTAATAACACTTATATTTGTTTTAAAGTAAAAAGAAATAAGTTAAACCGGTTTTAACCATTTTGCAAATAAAGCTTACTGCCTTGAAAACACTACCGGTAAACATTTAAAAATACCCAATCGTGCAAAAACTAAATTATGTTGGCTTTAAGCTTTATTCACAGCTACTTTTTAATGCGTATTGATAATGCATAAGACATAACTTTAATACATAGTGCTAATGTGTAACGTTAGAAAAACATAGCAAATTTCTGCAACAAAATTTAATTAATGCATAAAAGTTTGGAGCTTGCAAACATTTGTTGCTATGCATTGTGTTTATGCATTGTGCGTTAATATTAAAACTAGCTGTGAATGGTCCTGGGCGTTGCTATACAGGGTGTAAATGAAATAAGTGCATTAAATTTAACCAGTAATATAACTCGTCGAGAGCAACAATATTTCTTAATAACTTTTTCTCGAAATCGCATATTTTTTTAGCATTTTTACCACCCCGTAAATTGACGAGTCGTTCCAAATATTTTTGTGATAATTGAATGCAGTAGCAATAGCTATGAAAAATTTTGTTTTAGCAATTGACAGTCCTGTTAATTGTTCCAGTTAAATTTCAATATTAGTAATAAACTTGTTTATAAGGTGAAATTCTGTCAAAATGCGAGTACACAGACATTGTAATTACTTACCTATGGTTTATTTATTTTTTTATTCGTATCTGTACAACATTTTACTTGAAATCACGGTTGACATAAAGACAGTGTCATGGAGTTGTCAACGCATTTACACGGAGCGTTTCCAAATCATCACCAAATCATTCTGTTCTTAATATTCGCACATTTGTTAATCTTGTACATCTTTATCACATCACAATACGGAGTGTCACATATGACAATTTTTAAAAAAGCAACAGTTATATCCATAACATGTGCAAAAAGTTCTATGTTTTCAGCACATAACAGACTTCAATGTTGAGAATGGCTCATAATGTTCATTAATGACATCTCGACAGACGAAAATGCTGTAAAAATTTTCATTAAAAAATGTTTTGGGCGGGAACAATAAATGGACGACTAATTATTGGTACTCATGTACCTCTTTTAAATGGACAAAAGTTTGTACTTACATTTTTTGAATAACGTATTTAAACTATTATGATTTTTCGACGATAAATAATCATCTCATAACCTAACAACTATGCTTTTGCTCTTCCTCGTCCCTCCTTGTCTTCCTCTATTCACACTATTCACAGGTGATTAAAATACTGGTTCAATACACAACTTTATAATTTTGTTATCCAAAATTTAAATTTATTTATTTTAAAAATTGTACTATTACGCATTGATTAATAATAATGTTATTTCCCTTGATTCGTTTATTAATTACTGTGACTGTAAGTGTAACCGATAACCGACAATTTTTGAGCTGTTTGTATCCCACTTGAATACGGCAATAGCCATTTGTTCTCCATGAGCGGGTAACGAAATATGTAGCAAATCTTTAAAGAATTTTAACTCAAAATCTAAAAGACTTAGAAAAAAAGTTATTAAGAAATATTGTTCCTCTCATCGAGTTACATTACCGGTTAAATTTAATGCACTTATTTCATTTACACCCTGTATATCAAACTTCGTTACGCATTATCTATTAGCACTATGTATTAACGTTATGCATTAAAAAAGAAGCTGTGAATGAAGCTTTAGTGTTTCTGCTTTAAAAACTGTATCTATGGTTTTTTTTTCTTTTTGGAACATACTGTATATTGATCATTATTCTATACGTGTTGATATCAGCACCCTGTTTTTAATCTGACAATTAAAACCGATGAGTCAAGCCCTAAAATATGTGATTATTTTTTATAGTCTTTCATTATTTTTTATTCGTTTAGTACTCGGCCTCATTTACATTATTCTACAGGGAACTTTCTTTAATTAATTCTAAATACAGACTCATCACTGTTCTTATTTATTGATCCTAATTTACTTACAAAAAAAATCATGAATAAAATTTATCTTCTCCCCGTGAAGATGTATAGGGAAAAATTAAATTTCTTTTTTCTCTGTAAAACACTAACACATTTGACTTGGAAAATACATGCCATATTTTATTTTACATTTTTTATCTGGGAAAAGACAAAACATCTCGAAGATAAAATCGATGAGGGATATAAATAACTTTATTCACCAACGCTTTATGACAGAATTTTTTATATACTGCAATTCTGAAATATCCGTTTCTGCGTGTGCTAAACTGTTCTTATTCCCTGAATTTAGTAATAACGACATTGTTATTCCGAGAAATACAAGAGCTACAAAGAAGGTTAAATTGGCAAACAATTTCTATTTTACTAATGTAATGAACAGAAAAAAATATTTCGTCGAGTAATAAGAATAAATGAATATATGTTATTTTTACGTATAATTAGAGGACCTACCATGAAAGAAATATGTGAATACTTTTTATGTTAATTGATCACATGTTCTTATTAAATGTCAACAAACAAAATATTCACTTATTTCTTTCACGGCACTCTAATTATATTGTATTCAGTTATTCCATTCATAACATTCTTATTATCATATTCATATTTAAATTAAGATTATAAATTCTAATTCCAATATTAAATATAATTTTGAATCCAGTATTAAATTCTCTAACGAGTAAGAATACAAGTATATATATACAGGGTGATTCATCGGTCTGTCCTCTCTTTATAACTATTTTATTTTAAGTTAGATAGAAAAACTCTTCAAATATAATTTATATGATGTATTATTGTCTATCTACGTACCATATACATTTGTATACGGGGTGCTTCGTTTAAGCGCAACAATATGTAACTTTATATTTTTTAATGGAACATCCCATATATATTTATTTATTTTGATAGTAAATTAGATTCTCTTTAAAAAATCTGATGTGGCCAGCACATTACCTTCCGTCAGTTCTATGTATTTTGTATAAATGTCATACAGAAAGTTCCTTGCAAAAGATTATATTTCTTGTACATTACCTTAAGGCAGTTGTATGTATTTTATACAAATTCCATACAGAAAGTTTCTAACAAAAGATCCTATATTTCCAGTAAAATTGTAACATAAACGTACTGTCAACTGCACTTGACACTGACAACTTTCAATCAGAATTTTCTTAATGTAGCAGCTGTTTCCAGAGTTATAGCAAAGCTGACTAATATATATGATATTTAATGTCTTTATAATTTTTTAACTCTATATCCATTTAATATTAAGTATAAAATACATTCAAATTGTATAGAGAATAAATAATTCTTTAATATTTATAATAACATTAAATGTGAAAAAATGATATTTAACATCGTTTTTTCAAGAAAAACTGTTAAAATCTTCAAATGAGGGTACTTCCGGTTGACCAATTATAACCAAAATCTAATCAGGTCTTCACACGGCTGTAACGAAGAGGAATACAAAGGAATTATAATTTTTGGAATTGTAGTATTAGAGTTATCGCATTAGAAAATTTTGTCACACACAGACACACACACACACACACACACACACACACACACACACACACACACACACACACACACACACACACACACACACACACACACACACACACACACACACACACACACACACACACACACACACACACACACACACACACACACACACACACACACACACACACACACACACACACACACACACACACACACACACACACACACACACACACACACACACACACACACACACACACACACACACACACACACACACACACACACACACACACACACACACACACACACACACACACACACACACACACACACACACACACACACACACACACACACACACACACACACACACACACACACACACACACACACACACACACACACACACACACACACACACACACACACACACACACACACACACACACACACACACACACACACACACACACACACACACACACACACACACACACACACACACACACACACACACACACACACACACACACACACACACACACACACACACACACACACACACACACACACACACACACACACACACACACACACACACACACACACACACACACACACACACACACACACACACACACACACACACACACACACACACACACACACACACACACACACACACACACACACACACACACACACACACACACACACACACACACACACACACACACACACACACACACACACACACACACACACACACACACACACACACACACACACACACACACACACACACACACACACACACACACACACACACACACACACACACACACACACACACACACACACACACACACACACACACACACACACACACACACACACACACACACACACACACACACACACACACACACACACACACACACACACACACACACACACACACACACACACACACACACACACACACACACACACACACACACACACACACACACACACACACACACACACACACACACACACACACACACACACACACACACACACACACACACACACACACACACACACACACACACACACACACACACACACACACACACACACACACACACACACACACACACACACACACACACACACACACACACACACACACACACACACACACACACACACACACACACACACACACACACACACACACACACACACACACACACACACACACACACACACACACACACACACACACACACACACACACACACACACACACACACACACACACACACACACACACACACACACACACACACACACACACACACACACACACACACACACACACACACACACACACACACACACACACACACACACACACACACACACACACACACACACACACACACACACACACACACACACACACACACACACACACACACACACACACACACACACACACACACACACACACACACACACACACACACACACACACACACACACACACACACACACACACACACACACACACACACACACACACACACACACACACACACACACACACACACACACACACACACACACACACACACACACACACACACACACACACACACACACACACACACACACACACACACACACACACACACACACACACACACACACACACACACACACACACACACACACACACACACACACACACACACACACACACACACACACACACACACACACACACACACACACACACACACACACACACACACACACACACACACACACACACACACACACACACACACACACACACACACACACACACACACACACACACACACACACACACATACAGACATCATCGTAAAAATAGTAAAATCGTATTGTAGGGACTCTAAAACGTGCTTATTCATCAAAAACTCACCACCGAATTTTTTGACCAAACACAATACCTTCCTTACCTAAAGGTGACGGAAGGTAAAAAGTATTAGGTAAGTTATAAGGGGTCTAAAATTATAAATTAAGAAGCTATTAACCTTTATTCGTTGAATGATATGTTTGTATCATGTTATTATCAACTTGTTGATGTTGATGTGAAAATGAACCCGCGAAGTATTTTTAAGCATTTTGCCTGACATGGTGCGTTCTGTACAAACTAATTTGTTTTCGAGCATTTATTATAATTTTGCATTATTTAGTCTGTCACTAAATTTTAATAGCCTCTATGTAATTAGTGTAATGCTTAAAATAAGTATTAATAAAGAAGTATCAAAATTTTTTCCACTATATGAACTACTATTTTTATGAATAAATAACTTCTTAATTTATAATTTTAGACCCCTTATTATTTAATACTTTTTTAAGGGGAATCTAATTTACTATCAAAATAAATAAATATATATGGGATGTTCCATAAAGAAATATAAAGTTACATATTGTTGCGCTTAAACGGAGCATCCTGTATACAAATGCATATGGTATGTAGATAGACAATAATATATCATATAAATTATATTTGAAGAGTTTTTCTATCTGACTTAAAATAAAAGAGTTATAAAGAGAGGACAGACCGACGAATCACCCTGTATATATATATATATATATATATATATATATATATATATATATATATATATATATATGCTAAAACAAAAAGCGGTCCACAGGCAATTAACGTAGGAAATTAATTTAGACAATAATACTTCAAATAAATGTTGTAGAGAATTAAAAAAGTCGATTTCACATTTTTCAAAAAAAAAAAATTATTGAAAGTTTATGCAATATTTTTCATAGTTAGTATTTTCGTAAATAATTACATCAAAGATTAAAGGCAAAAATAATCATGAAACACAACCCCCCACTCCTGTGACGTCAAATTACATACAGAATTTCATTCATAGCCAATAGGAAAAGAGTTTGTTTATCACTTACGTTATTTATATGAAAAAAGTAGGCGCTTAGTTGTCACATGCATGAACTTTGACACACATTCTATTTTAGACCACGTAACATTTTCAAAATATAGAATTTTCAGTAATTAAATTACAAAATATCGCTGTATATTTCCTGATATTTTTAAAATTAAAGCTATTTAAAGAATAAAATTTTATAAAGTTTGAAGCTTATGTAATGTAAATTTAAATTTGTAAAAAAAACAGACACAACATATCTATTTTTGTTGATTAATATAAAATTATACATAAGGCAGGTTTCGTTGCGATTTTGTTCACTATTTGCATATTTAAGTCTTACAGTTTTGACCATAATAGGGGCATTAAAGGCATAAAAATTCCTGTAATAGTCCTAATATGAATCCAGTTGAACAATCAGATTTTATTTTGCATATAACAGAGAGTTTCCGACAAGTAAAATTTTATTACATTTGTTTGTATTTTTGTTACAATTCCATAGTTAACACTATAAAGAAGTAACTTTTATAAAATTTTAAATTCGATTTGCTCGGTCGGTTACAAAACATGCCAAATAAATTGTGAAAATTTAATTGAATGTAGAATTTAATTCTCTATAACTTTTATTTGAAGTATTTTTGTTTAAAATCAATAAGCCACATTTGCACAAGAATATACTATTTTCTCATGTTAAACGCTACAGTTTCCTTTTCGTGTTACACCCGGTATGTACCGTTGTGGGTGTTTATCAGGCATCATCTAACGTGCTCTAAAAGTTGTCCATTGTGGTAAATTTATTTGGTAATTAAAGCGTGCCAAAACATAAACCCTTTTCTATTCATTGAAGTAATAAAATGACCATTACTTTTAGACCATTCTAAAATTTCATTATTTAAGAATAACCACATAACCGCTTTCGCTAATTCTATAAGCTATATCAAAGGCTAACTCATCCACTAACTTAACAAGGGGGTCATATAGCGTGACCGATTAACAAGATCGACGTTAAATTAAGTGTATCGCACCGCATTCTCGGGTTAACGTTACATTGTGGTGGCTTGCTCGAGGTATCCGTAACGTTAACGTTAACGTTAGTGTGTGTGAATAGCCGGAGTGGTTAGAGATGCGATGGACAGTCGGAGCTAATGGTGTCGAAAGAAAAGCCGTGTAGGATTAAATTCGGATGTGGTCTACACTGGACAATACCTCACGCCATTTAATTTTTATTAATTTAAATACATATCTACATATTTAATAATAACTACTGAATCAAATTTTAACGTATTATTAATATTTTCATCTCCAGAAACTTACCGTTATATTAATTCAAATTTATTTTGTGATAGTCACGTTAATTTCTTTTTGATTGCAAACATGTAAATTGATTAGCTGACGAAGTATTTTATAAATTCATATTTTAATAATTTCTTCTTAAAACACTAACAGTACAGGATGCGAGCATTCATGTGACTTTGTTAACCTTGGGAAGTACATATGGGGGCCTATGTCAGAATGACAATTAGTAAATATGTATACAATCTATACATATATTTTTTTTTCATTAAAAAAATTCATTATTTTCTGATATCATGTTGTTTATTTGTTATCAGAAAAATCATGAAATTTTAAATGAAAAATTATAATATTTGTAAGTTGTTAACTGTCATTTTGAAACTGGCTCCATATCTGCTTGCCAAGGTCAGTAAAGTTACATAACTGCTCGCGTCCTATTAAGGTGCATTCACAAATGAAAATTAGGTTTATGGTTTTTGTTTAGGTTTAAGTAAGTCAGTCATAAATGTAAGTTTAAATTATCTGAAAATTAGTTTTGATATGTACAGACATCTGTGTAAATGCTCCAAAACAATATTAAAATATCTGTAGCGCAGTACTTAACAAGACACCTGTGCGCCGTGAAACTGTCATTCGCTTGGTATTATTGGTTATATTTCAGCAATTAAGTTATGACAGTCTCCATGTTTTTCTCGCATTTGTTTAAAAAGCCGAATCCACCAAGTGGATACTAAATAAAGATGGGTGTATATATCTATATCATTTCAGACTCGTTCTCATTGGTGAAGTTTGTGACGTCAACCTAAATCATAAAGCTAAAGTTTGAACCTTGCAATGTTTAGCTTTCTGATTTGGATTTAGAGACCCTTATTTCTGGAGTGTGAATGGATTCATTATATGCGGTCAAATTCTTTAAATCTAAACCTAATTTTCATTTGTGAATGCATCTTTAGTCGTAAAGTACTTTTTTACACTGAAATTTATCGGTCAGTTACATTATACATTTGTGATTTGAACTGTGTAACCATGCAAGGAGTTGTGTTTATCTTTCAAGGATCCGGAATTTATGATAGATTATTTCATCCTTACAAATTTGACCAATAATTTTCCATTGTTGTGCATTTTAAATATGATTAAATAGCACCTAGCTTTTTAACAGCGACTAAATTGAAGCTAGCTTTTATATGCAAATTTTGAACATTTTAAAAGCATATTTACCCGAATAATTTGTCGCAGTAGCAAGACATGCTTTTTACCCTTACTGATATTCTTCTATATCTTTTAACATGCTGAATTATTCAATTCAAACAAATTTTATTTATAATTTTTTGACATTTATTTAAAAAAATAAACGAATGAAATAATCTTCACATATACCCCTCGTGCTAAAGAATTGAATTGATTAAATTTGATGTCTAAGCCAGCTTTTAAAAAGTGTTATCGTACATAATAATTAAGGTGTAAAATGGAATAAACGACTGATGTTGTTGATGGGAGGAATAATAGCAGGAATGCAGTCTAAATTTGTTTATTATTTAGTCTGAGGCCAACGTTTCGTTGCCACTTACAACTTCATCAGGGCAAAAGACTGTGGCGTTAAAAAATAATAAATAAATAAACATTTATATATGTATATATATATATATATATATATATATATATATATATATATATATATATATATATATTTATTATTTTTGCATTCCTGCTATTATTCCTCACATAATAATTAAGATTTTTCAAATTATTATGTACTCAAGCACTTTTTAAGCAAAATTTATTACATAAGCCAGACATGTCAAATTTAATCGAATAAATTCTTAGCACTCGGGATATAACTATTGATTATTTTTTTTATAAATTTATTCACAAAATATTTATATACAAAATATATTATTGTACACCTGTAGAAAATTTAATAAACATCTGTTTTATTAACATTACGAAAAATGATATTATTCAAGAGTAATTTTCTAAGATTAAACTATTTAAAAAGAGCTTCATTAAAGTGTTACATTGATCCGATTTACATCAAAATCTAAAGGCATCTTTTCATATTAGAATATTTTATGTAGAATATATACATTCTATTCTAGGGACCTTAAAACGTGATTATTTACCAAAATATCGACATGAGATTTTTTACATAATCCTATACCTCTCTTACTCGGTGAAGAGAATGGATGAATTTTATAAATTTTCAAGCCGAACGAACTTCATAGTTTATATTTCAATTGAATGTAGTTTATACTCATCAATAAATTTCATATTCCAAAAATTATGTGATCGTCATAATGATTAAAATTGAGTATAAAATTTTTAAGAGGACATCCTTTTATAGCCGTTGCCATTTATTAGGACATTGACTGATATTTTAGTGATCATCCAAATTTCATCGCGTATAATAAATTGCGTCTTATAGACTGGAAATAATTTCTGGAATATATGCAATAAAAATTCCACGTTTCCTTGAAATTTTCAATGAAGGCATAAACATAAAGTTGATACTGCAGAAGATAGAAATTTCAAACGATATTAATAATTTATATAATAATTATTCGATCAACCAAGGCAGCGTAGTAGTAGAGTTGCCGCTTCGTGTATAGAAGGTCCCAGGTCTGAAATCGAGATATCATCTCATGTTAATTAAAAAAACAACGGGTATAACTAAAACTGTTTCATCTCCATCTATCACCGCTTCCAAGCCGAAAAGGGTCACTTTGGAAGTGCAGACCTGAACCTACCTCCTAAAAGCGAAGAGAGCTTATAGTAAAAATTAAACTTATGGCTGTATTACAATTAACGATAAATCGACCGATTTATTGATCGACTGCGACCTTCAATTTATCGCTACGTGTAAAAGAGAAAAATCTATCGATTTATTTACGAAAATAAATTGAACAATAAATGAGAACCATAGTACAATATTTCTCCCGATAGGTTTGCTACTGGGCTAGTTACTATAACCTTCAAAAGACTTTGAAACGTCAAACGAGCGTCAAACATAACTATTAATTAAAATAAAAATAATAAATTTAGACTACGTATTTGTTAAAAACGTTTGCTTTATTGCACCTATTGTATATTATTCTATATTTTGTGTTTATATAATGTACGACAACCATGAAAAGTCACGATTACACGCAATAATATAAATTTATCCATCAAATATGTAGAAAAAGTGTTAATGCAACTCTGTGGAAAATTTAATAATCTTTAATTTTTATAATAACATTAATCTCGAAAAAATAACATTTAAAGGTATTTTTCGAAGAAAAACTATTTTGAGCTTCAAGTAAAGTGCCATTTCCGGTGATCCGATTTACACCAAAATCTAATGGGCTCTTTCCATTACAGAAAAAGTTCGAAATACAAGGTTTCAAAATTTTCTAAATGATAGTATTTGAATTAGAGTGGAGGATCCACACATACATACACACAGACATCTTCGTCAAAATGTTAAAATTGGATTCTAGGGACCTTAAAACGTGCTCATTTACCAAAATCTCGATATGCGACTTTTCGCACAATCCCTATACCTCCCATACGAAGGGTAGCGAGAGGGAAAGTCATCTATTTTCGTTCGCTGAAAAGGTGATAGCAGCTGTAATGGAGTTATAAAACGGGAAACTAAGTTGAAAAATAATGCAAAAGAAAATATTAATAAAGTCCTTCTCTCTTACACTGCGAATATTTCAATCCACTTTCGTATCAACATTACGCAAAAAGAAGAAATTTAGGGACAACTAGAGCTTGATGTGCCCAGACCAACAAAGGAAGGGCGCCCATTGGATTATTAATCCAGACCAACAAGGAAATCTTCGCATTCAAACACTTCTCATTGGAATGAAGTAGGAATTTCTAATTAATACAGGTTGAGGTATCAAGTCTAGTGACCTGTAATGTCATATTAGAAGTACCTACAGCAACGCAGGCATAAACACAAAGAATAATATTTTATAAAAAATTTAAATACAGAAATAAATAAATATAAATATAACATCACGGCATATTACTCATTGCTGGGTGTGCCAGTCTGCTTTGTACACATATTTCGGTAATGATGATGACATATTTGTGCCGTGTAGGCATTTACCAGACATCACCTCACGGGCACTCATTGCTGGCGTGGAGAGTGCACCACAGGGGTCAATTTTGTGCCTTTTAAAATTCTAAATATTTGGCGTCGGTCAGGATCGAACCCGGTTCCCCAGATTCGCAACAAGACACTCAGGCACGCGGCCACGAATAGTGACATCAATTTTTTATTTTATCATAATTTATGAAATATGTATTATTTACATAATGAAAAATCACTGCGGTTATTGGAAATATAATTCAATATTAATTAAATTAATAATTCACACTGAATAATATTTATTTTGTTACAAATTGATTTGTTATGTTTACAGAAATATACAATCATACAAATAATAACAACTAAAACAAATTCGACATATATAACAAAAGAGAAATCTGGTTTACCATAAAATGGAATAGAGGAGAATCTTTATTATCATCAGAGACGAAACGGGTGTTTTAACTGTGTGAATAAAAAAGACCATTGGAATTTTAACGTGGACAATTCAGATGCATAGAATGTACCGCCCATAATGTGTTACAATCTTTATAGCTGTGATACAGGCAGGCCGAAAAGATAATATAAGCAGTAGAAGTTGTAGGTTGAACCATTAACATCCAGGGAAAATTGTCCGCGAAAAACAGATGATATACAAAATCAATAACCTGTCAAATGTACACAACTTACAAGCCCAAACTCATATTAGTTCAACAAATATATAAAATCTACACAAATGATGAGAAATTTCTACAAAATTCTGTCGACTAGTTTAAAGTATGGATTTTAAATGGTTTTGATGTACGCACTGGATTTTTACGAAATTGTCATTGTGCCAAAAATAAAAGGTCACGGTGGAAGCTAAAATTTGGACTAAAAGATGACCCGTAAAATGCCGGTCGAACTATTATAACCAGCCATTTGGCCCACAGTTTTTTTTTAAGTTTTAAGTCTACATTTAAAGTAGCCGAAAGAATTTTGTAGAAATTTCTAACCATTTGTGTAAATTTTATAATTTGCTGAACATTTAATCCGGCCGAATTCTTATGAGTTTGGGCTATTTCTTTGTTTTGTTTTTTTAAAATCGTGACTGCAACTACTTTTATACACAATTTTTTGTGAAATTTTCAATATTACATTGTAATATTTCAGTTGTTATTGTAACGTGAGAGGGTACCTACAAAATTTGGTGCGCAAGCCCAGTGGGTGTGAGCCGACGCCTATGATAGAAGCGTTTCTAGAAAAGTAGGCGGATCGTAGGTAGGCGATCGATAACATATATGCAACGCGCGGAGGCATGCGACGTGAGGCGGGCAGTTAGGTAAACAAGGGGGAGATAAGCGAAATTACCCGGGTATTGTTATATCGGTCGAGACTTTGCTAATATGTTCTGGCAAATATTAGAGCAACTATATTTGTGTGTAGAGTTAGACTTACACAGACGCACAGTTACATAAATAGTAAGAAGTAAGGAGTCAGTGAATAGCACAGCAGTATCGTGGTCAGCGTATGCAGTTTAGTGTCGAATGGAGTACTCGGGAAGTTACTGTAGCTGTGGAAGTAGTGAATACTCGGTAGTTTTGAAGAGTATTGTGAAGCTAGATATTCGGGGACAGTAACGGCGGAAGTGGATAGTTGGCAATGGTGTTGAAGAGTTGTGGCATACACTTGGTGATACTGAGACTGTAGAAGTTAGAAGAGTTAGTCCGTCGGAAGGTCTGTTACATAAATAAACAGTGAGTTACGTAAACAGACAGACAGTCAGCTAGTGAGTTGAAAGGAGTGAATTCTGTTCGGGTAGTTGAATATACAGACGCTGCTGTATCAGTTGAGTATATAGACCCTGTTGTCGGGGGTCGAACAGTCGAGTGTAAAGTGACTAAATAGTCGAAATAAATAATCAGTAATATCGTGTAAATAAATATTGCGTTTTAATTGTTTAAATAAATAAATAGTGTTAGTGTTTAACTAGTTAATTATATTCTTAGTCTAAATTAGTACCTATTTAATATTTGTTTAACCATAGTAACTTACATTGTTATTATCTTTTAATATTTATTTATTGTTTTGATCTATTTTAATTATCAATAATTCTTTGATTTTTTACACTTCACCCAAATAAATAAAACGTTATATTATGTACGAGTACCAAGAGTCGCATGTGCAGTTTTTCGGTCGAGATTGTAATTTGCAATCAAGATCTAAAATTACACCATACGACTCGAGGTGCACATGAGATTTTTCGTCATACCTTCTACATCATTTTACAAGAAATAAAACAAGTATATTTCAATTTTTATACATATTTGTCATATCAATAATTAATAAAGGTAGTTAGTAGTGTTGTAGATATCCTTGACAACAAAGTAACACATATTAACCGTTTTTTATTCAGATAGGTTACCTCCGGTTACATGGTAACCGCATTTTATTCAGCATATCGGTTACTTGTGGTTACGCCAAAAGCCAGTATCACATTAGCGGGTTTCGAAGCGGTTGGCGGGGGCGGCTTCGGGTGCGGGTCGCGGTTCTTGGAATCATACTGTGCGGTGCGGTTGCCGCTCCCGCTCCGCCACACCGCCTACTGTTTATTCGTCTTGACGTTTTTAATCGAAGGCGAGAACAGTTCGAGACGGCGGTGAACTCGTGAAAAAACAATGGATAAGTTAAGAGTTAAATGCTGCACCGTCACAGACAAAAACTATAGCACACGTCAAACCAAGGCAGTCACGTGACAGTATCGGGCTCTGTGATTGGCTGCGGGTGCGGTTGGCGAGTGAAAAAATAGCTTGTCGGCTATTCCTTCACCCGCAACCGCTAGTTGCCGCGCTCCTACTGGTCGAGGAGTCATCCGCACACGCAAAACATGTAACCGCGATATGCTGGGCGGTTACATATCAGGTTACTATTTCTATCCTTTTCTAGCTGTCGAAACGCTGACATTTTAGCAGTTTGGCAATTTTCAGTAGGAGTAAAAATAGAATCTGTAACATTTTTTGTCAAAATATGTTGTATTACATCATTACGCTTTAAATTAAATGTACCACACTATCAACAAGATAAATATTTGACAAATGTCAAATAATTAATTTGACAGAAACGTCTGTAGTAACCGGGAATATTTTATTCACACCGGTTACGTGCGGTTAACCATATGTAACCCGGTTACCTGAATAAAAAGCGCCTATTAATTTCAACAAGAAAATTTCATGTGTCAATAATTTTGTGTAATAAATTTATTTCATGAAAAACATGTCTCAAAATATACATGAGGTGGAAAATCTTGCCTCCTACATTTTATTACCTGCGAAATCCCAACAAAGGTATTTATAGACAATTTACAATGCCCTAGACACCTAATAAAAAAAAAAATATCAATTCGTTGCCTATGGTAACCAGCATTTAAATGTAAACTGTCACTTACTGTTAACAAAACTAAAACATAACATATTTTCGTAGTTGGTATATCGAAAATTAAATTAAATCCTGGTGAAATTCAACATCTAGTGAAATATAATTTATATTTAAAAATGCAAAATTTGTTTTGAATAAGTGAAGTATTAAAAATTAAAATTCTTCTGTGGTAAACAGTGTGAGAGTAAAACGATTTATTTAATCGTGTCAGATGCACCATAACAAATAAACAAATAACATTGTATGAAATACATGAAAATCAACAAACAAATAAACAAACATTTGAAATTTTGAATTTACAAAAGATGAAAAAATATGTATTTATAAAAATAATAATACTAACAGTTTTTGAGCTAAATCTAACTACATCTAGATCATAAGGTCCTCACAGTCTATAAAATGTAAGAGATAGGTCAGTTTAGACAAAAGTTGCTCCATTAGGAGGCGTTTTTAGTGGTGTAAAGTTTTTTCGGAAAAATGCATAGGTCACTAAATATAATTTTTTATTTTTTTTATTTTTACACATGATTTCCAAATATGAAATAATACTGGATTTTGATTTGAACTTCTTTAGGACATAAACGAAATAAATTGTGAAAAAATCATGTCACCCACTGGAATTTGACTCCGGGCCTTTACTTTGTCGGAGTCACGCTTTAACCAACTGAGCTATGGACAATTTTTTATTGTCTTTCGAATGGTGGTACTCCACACCATAACAAAAAATAATAAAATGTACATTTTGTACTTACAGTACTACTCAATAGTTTTGCACTGAAGATAAGAACGTATTCAAATATGACTTTAAGATATTATTTTGGCTTTCGTTTTTTCAAAATATTAATACCAATTTTGTAATGAATATTATAGGTTTGTTTGTATAATTTATTTGTTTCAAGTACATTAAACTAGTGCAGTGAAAAAGTTTATGTCCATTGGGAGCGTTCACGCCAAACTTTTGCAGATGGCAGCGCAACTGTTCACGCAATTTATTTTATATTTAATTTTAATTTATCGTTATTTTCCATTCTTCATGAGCTATTGCTAAGCATTTTATACTTTCGTTTTTGTAAATAAATGCCCTATTTTATTTTCATTTTGTTTGGTTATGTAATATACCGACAGAGCAGTTGTGTCAGATTGACTTGTGAAGGTGGTAAATGTGTAACTACAGTGCCAATAGTTTCTGATTAAACGTGTCCATTAAGAATGTAGCCAAGTGACATTTCTCAACATTGTATAGTTAGAAATTTGGACAGCGAGCGTTTTTTCTATTTTGTCATATATGAGGCGGCAAAGTGACATTTTGCGTTGACAAAAAAGATCGTAAATGGCTACTTTGTATATAGACTGTAGAAAAAATTATTTTTGTCAATATTGTGTTTCCAGTTACAGTGTCCATATGAAAATTATAACTGACAGCAATTTTGGTTTGATATCTAGTGTACTAGCTTGTTTCCTTTCAGCAATATATTCGTATAACTCGTCAATGTTCTTTTGTTTTGAAGTAACTACAACGTTAATTATTTTTCCTTATTAATTTAATGAATGGTGTATTTGAGCAGTTTAAAACAAAAGAATACAAACAAGTTACATATCGTTAAAATGCTGAAAAAATCTTCTTTTCTATGGTAATCCTATCTACCACAGCGTCTATATAATTTATTCTTTCATGTCAATTCAAAATTTTATTTAAATAAAAATCTCGAAAAAATATAATAAAAAAATAACTGACCTTTTACTAGATGAAGCGTTATTTTTATATCCCATTACTGGACTAAAAACTCGATAAGAAACGTTTTCCCACTCCCAATATCGTAAGTAGGCTATTAGGAAATTGTTTGTAGGGATGTACTCGTATGTTTATTTTACTATCAAAATATCCCTCTTTGTGAATTACGAACAGTTAGATATATTAAACTTGTGTCAAATATTTATTCATTCTTATAATTTATTATTTTGAATTTAATTTCTATCAAATTGTCCTCATTTCATAAATATTTCCATTCAAAAGTTACCGTTGACGTGACAAATGTGACAGATGACAGCGTTTTTCTTCTTAAATTTTCCATGGAATACTTAGATTCTTTTTTTAAATGTATCAATATTCAACTGTATTCCTAGACAACCTTGACATATCTGGCAGTGAAAATGAACAGGTAAAAAATAAATCATCGAGAGTGGAAAAATCTATATGCAACACGAGATGTAGGCACCGTCTCTTGTAGCATAAATAACTGTTATTGTTAATTCACTTTAGATGAGAACAAAAAAAGTGTCCCTTTTTCGTCAGAAATAGTTGGTAATCTTACATTTACTCTTAGTTTTAAATACAGAATACAGTAAATTTTTGGTAAATTTCTCAACTCTGGTGTAGATTAGGTGTTAACAGATTCTCGAAATCTCAGACATACAGCATTTATTCTTACAAAACCAAAATTTCGGGGATACTTTCATTAGGGTTTGTAAGATTTTACAGACTCTTAATCACAAAATCATGTACAGATAAATATGTACATTCGTTTAAACATTTTACAAACATCGTACACAAATTCACAAAAGGCATATACACATCTGTTCGCTGTCGCTCTCAAAATCGACAAGTGAATTGACAACAGTATTCTATTGTCGATTTTGAGAGAGAGCAGATAGCAGATGTGTATGTGCTTTTTGTGAATTTTTGTACGGTGTTTGTAAAACTGAATTGTTAAACCAGGGATCCCCAAAGTAAATAATATTGACACCCAGGAGCCGATAGGCATTATTAGGGGCCAGTTTAAGATCGGTTGTCGATTGGGGGTCGATAGAAGAAAGGTAATTAAAAATCACTAATATATTGGCACGCAGTCATATGTAAACATTTTAAATGTTTATTTGACATATAATTTCAAACAGATCTTATATTATATGTATGTCTAATTAATTTCTATTACAAATATGTCATCATCATTACCGAGATCTGCGAACTAAGCAGATTGGCACACCCAGCAATGGGTAATATGCCATGATGATATATTTATTTATTTATTTATTTTTATTGCTTTTTTGCTTGTCTTATTTTATGTAACGTAATAGTGGAATAGAGGGCGACAATAGTTATTTACGTATACAAGGCCGAAATTGGAGGCCCGTCGCGAATCGCAGGGTCTTTATTCGTGAATCGCTGACACTTAAATATTAATACTATGTTTCGTAAGTCAACCAAAAAAAAACAGTATCATGATTCCGTGTACACCATGGTTCCAGAATATTTTCATCCATTTCGCGACAGATTGACATTGAATTATATGACATTTAAAATTGACACAACAAATACAAAAATTAACTAAATGAATGATAACATTGAATATGACAATGAAATTGAACATTTTATTACATTTAATGCCAATAATAATAAAACAACCAACAATATAACAAATATAAATAATGTTTTCATACCTACATATATTCGCGACTGAAATTAACCCGTAGCCACCAAGCGGCAAACTTGCGAACCCTTCGAATTGGTAATGGCAGCCAATCACACCGCGGGAAAATTACCAAAACCGTATCCAGTGGGAGGGAGCAAAAATCCTCAAGAAAGAAGAACATTGGTACAAGAGGAAATTCAAAGAAGCCGCCATCGTTCAAAAGAACAAAAACACAGTTTTCAGTGTGGAAATTCGGCCAATCTGGAGGAAACACATCGTAGCAGACTCCAGCCTAACTATTGAGACCCAAACACCCAGGACGCTCGACCCAGCCATTGGACCCGAACAGTCACCCGTCACTAATGTTCACCCCCGTAACACCAGATATAAAGCTCGTATGTTAAGGAATTAGGCAGTAGTGTCATATCACCTGATGGCAATAGCAGATTTTCGTTTTCGAAACGTTGTGAAGAATTTATGTTTTTACAAATAAATATAATGGAAGTTCAAAATAAAATCGTTTTAATTTAACATTTATAGATGTTTTCTAAAATTGATAAACCGGAAGTACTACCTTACAGGAAGCTATAAACAGATTTTCTTGAAAAAATATATTATGATCCAAAACTTCTCAAATTTGGTATTTAAATCTCGTGTATAATTTGAAGCAACATTAGATTTTGACTGTATCTATATGATAAAACGGAAGTATTACTTAATTTGGAGCTCTTGACAGATTTTCGAGGAAAAACATAATAAAATATAATCCAAAATTTGGTATTACAGACTTTTCTATTTATTGGAACAACAAATTAGATTACATCAACCAGAAGTGATAGTTTACTTAAAGCTCATTGCTATTTTAAACATGGAATTGTCGTCTATACAAATCAACACTGTTTTACTTATCGACGCTATATTTAGCAGAGATGTCCTTATAGCGTCTGGACGTGTCGTAGAAGAAGTGAGAGTTCAAAATATTGCATAGATTTTTCATAATTAATTTTCAAAGTTTATATAAGAAAAGTATTGGCATTGATTTCGAGAGCGACCAAGAGCGGCGGTAGCGTTGTTAATGACCGAGATTCGGAAGTAGTCGCATACATAAAATAAACGCGAGTACAGTTATCTATATCTATAAAATCACATTTATTTACTTATCGTTGAAAGCGCTAAAATAAAAATCACTATACCGATGAATGTCAAATTTCACACATACCAACAAGAAGTACCAAAGAAGGCATAGTTATGTATGTAGTCAGACTTGATGATATTTCGTTATGGTATAATATATAATTTAATAAAACAGCTGCACACCGAATTCCAAGCACATCAAATGCTCGTATCATTACAGGGTGTTTTTGTTTTTTAGAACCTTGCGGGCGATAAAAATTACAAAAAAGCCTAGCAGGCATAATATTCAACTTTCCACCATAGTAACTAAGATATTAAGAAATAATATTGGTACAATATTGCATAAAAAATTGAAAAGATAGGCTTAAACAGTTTAGGGATTACTTGTTTAAATTAATGTATTTATGGGTACGTGATTTTGTGTTTAAGAATCTCATCATCATCATCATCCTCATCATCATTGAGTAAATTCTGTCCTTAAAACAAGTGTCAACGGAAATTTTGTCTCCAAACAAATCTGCCGTGCGCTTCTCTCTTCAGCCTCTTGTAATTGTGTTCGATATGTAAGATCTCATTTCCCCCGAATTAGTTATGTGTATACCGAAATGTCGGTTTTGTAAAAATAAAGGTTGTATGGCTAAAGGCCTTATCACACTAGAAGTAGTATCTCTGACTTGTCACGCATTATCCATGACTTCGGTTCATATCGCTGACTTACTCTAATGTGATAGCTACAAGGTACAAGGAAGTCATGGATCATGTTGTCAGATGAAATTGAATCGGTTTCATTTCCTCTGACTATTTATCGCTGACTCCTCCACCGCGCAGGCGCAACTGTGTCTGAAGTACAGGAATGTGACTTTCCGGTCTAAAATATAACTGCAGAAACGTCAGAAGTAGACATTTTTACCTCTCGGTAAAAGAGGTATTGAATTCATGCTAAAAATCGCATATCCAGATTTTAGTGAATAAGCACGTTTTAAGGTCCCTAAAATCCAACTATAACATTTTTACGATGATGTCCATATGTGTGTGTGTGTGTGTGTGTTTGCGTGTGGGTGTAGGTGTGTGTGTATGTGCGTGGATGTTCGATCCACGATTTCTCAAATACTATAAGACTTAAGTAATTTTTAACTACGGATTCCTCAATCTAACAATAATGGAAAGAGTTGATTAAGTTTTGGTAACAATTGGACAACCGGAAGTAGTAGTTACAAGAAAAACTCATCTAAATATTATTTTTATATTTTGCGTTCATTTCGATACGCAATTTTTTGTTTTAGACGGTTGGTACTAGATGACGTTTCTTTAACCCATTTTTACCTAATTTATTTTTAGTTAATTGACAATTCATTTTAATAATATAATGTCGAAATTATTATTATTATTTTTTTTTTTTTTTAGGCAAGATTATTTACATGAAAATGTACAAATGGTTACAAATATAATCACAAATTGAGTAAGTAAATGTTATTGTAGAAGGCGCAAAATATAAAAAATAGTATAAAGAACTCATTTTATAAGACTATCTTTCGCACTTGTCAATTAGAAAACGAGCGTTAGCGAGTTTTCTAAATTTTGACGCGTACGAAAAAAACATGTCTTATAAAACACGTTCTTTAATATACTATTATCGAAAATTTATGTAAATGCTTATATTAAAGAACATTAAATTCTTTATTCGATAAATATAAATTCATTATTATATCTAGATTTAGAGATAAAGAAATGCATATAAAATAATTTGATGTAAAAAAATCTCATATCAAACTACTTCAAGGCAAGAAATTCAAATGTTTGTAATTGACACATAAATGTCACTGTCAAAAATATTTGTATACCACTGTCAAAAATATTTGCACATCATTATGAAAATAAAAAAAGTCAAGAACGCAAAAGAATATACGTAAAAAAGAATATAAAAGGAATTTGCGAAAAAATGACGAATATAAAGAAAAAGAAAAGGAAAATTTCAGGATATTGAATATAAAGAAAATGTATGTATTGTACATAATTTATATTAAAATATCCTATAGATTTTGCAAATATATGTGAGAATTATTTTGTAGTGAGACATGAATATATGTATTTGTATTTGAAAATATTTTTCTGTTTAATGCGCATAAAATTATTATACTTGCCCACAATTGTATTATTTTTCCATCGTTTACATTCATTTTACTTGAAATAATTTGATATGTCAAACAAATATGAAATATGTTGTCATTAAAGAAACTATATCGTAAAGTAAGAAAATCCATTAAAAGTCAGAGAAAACGGTTGTTCGAAATTGCAGTGTGATAGATCGAGTTGGTCATACAAAATAAGTCAGCGAAAAAGAGTCAGAGATATGATTGTAGTGTGATAAAGCCTTAAGATTTCGAGAATTTGTTAATTAATATACCTAACAAAAACTAGTTACTGAAACAGTAGAAATACTTGCTCCACGTTCCTCACAGTAGAGAAGGCTACTCCCTAACTCTCTCTCATATTATTTCGCCCACCTAGCCGTGTGATATTCGCGGGCACATCACATCACATCCCTCCGTCTGCGCCTCCGCCACGGTTTCCCTAGAATGCCGCAGTCCTCATTTGTATCTGCGTGTGCAGATCTGAGGTCTGAGATCTGGCAAGATTTGCCAACAAGGCACGTAAAAATTAATACGGTTAGATTCACCGGGACGGGCGCTACCCACGTGACCTGAATAACAAACACCTCACCTCCTATACTGCTACTGCATGCCTCACACATACCTACGGTACAGGACTACACCTTTACAGGCCCTACATAATTTCTACGGTATTAGGAATTTTACACAATTTACATACGACAGTTTAGGAAGGACACTATATTGTAAATATTTATCGCCACTAAATATTTTGCTGCATAAATTTTTCTATGGCTTCATGCAAGAACAGCCAATGTCAATATTCGTAATTTCTGGAATGAGTTATTTAAAATCTACAAATTGTCAATTATTCTTCGTTGGTTTAGCATTCTATGATATGCTTGATATGATCTACGAAATACGAACGTCGCCCTATCATTGACGGTAATGGTAGAATGCAGAGTGGTTGAAATACTAGTCCCAAACAGTTAATTCTGAAATTTATGCAGATCTTCTAGTAATCTGCAATTCTTTTTTACCTTTTGTCATAGCTTTAGGTAAGGAAGGTATTGTCTGGTCAAAAAATCCGATAGTGAGTTTTTAATGAATAAGCACGTTTTAGTGTCCCTAGAATACGATTTTACAATTTTTACGGTGATGTCTGTATGTCTGTGTGTGTAAGTGTGTGTGACAAATATTTCTGCGTCGATAACTGTAACACTACTATTCTAAAAATTATCACTCTTTCGCATTCCTTTTCGTTTCATCCATATGAAGAGCTGAATAGATTTTTGTTATAATTGATCAATCGGAAGTACCCTCATTTGCAGTTCTTAACAGTATTTCTTGAAAAAAGCCGTTAATTATTTTTTGACATTTTGTTATAAATATTAAAGAATATTTTATTTTCCATATGGTTTGATTACACATTTTTTCATAAAGATTACGATTACATTGGTATGGACATTTCATGAGGAGAGAAAGAATATATTGGAAGAAGAATAAACAGCTTAGTAGAAGTGGGTAGAAGAAACAGAGGAAGACCAAAAAGAAGATGGAAAGACTGTATTGCGGAAGACTTGAGAAAAAAGATATTGAAAAGGACGACACGCAAAATAGAAATGAGTGGAAGAAGAAAATCAAGAAAAGCGACCTCTAACGAATGGGAAAAGCTAAAGACGAAGTTCGTGTTATAATTTTAATCAAAATACAGAATCATTTCCAATGAATTATCAGTATGGAATTTGTACAAAATACATAAACTAACGAAAGGTAATGTGCTGGTCACATCAGATTTTTTTCTATTTCTGAACAAAATTAAAAAATATTCTTTTGTGTTGAAATGTCAACCGTAGGAGCAATTTTATGTGTAATATGTAATTTTAAACATATATTTTCCTGTAATTAATTTTTTGACATATTTAAAAAGGACAAAATATTTTTTTAATTAGTACCTAATGATTACGTATCTTCTTTTCTTGTAATTCCTATCTGGGAACATAATGTTAATTTATTGTCCTCGCCACTGGCACTATCTGCGATCTGGTTTCATTACATCTCATAAAATAATACTGACATTTTTTAATGTCACCTTGTCAAAAAAGATGATTTTTTTTTTCTAAACTAGGACAATAAACCTCTGAAAATGATCAATGTAATATTGGGCGAAACGTTAGGTAAAAAAGAACCAACGTTTCATAAAAAACGATTGACTTTATTACCTAAATAAAATTTCATTATAGAATTTATTTAAAGATCTTAATAGATACTGAAGACTAAAGACGGCGTGTTAAAATATTATATAAATAATTTTTGAAAAAGTGTGCGTTAAATACCTAATATTGAACTCTCTGGGCGCGGGTCGCATAGCTTAATGTTAAACATGCCTCGTTTAGATCATTTTCGCAGTGCGTTGTTTATCCAGAAAAAATTCATGGGTCACTATTACTATCATGACTTTTTATCAATTAAGATAAGTAGGTATTTGAACTTTATCTATAAGTATAAAATATTATTCTGCTTATGTAAAAAAATATATATGTATATATCATCACGGAATATATCACCCATTGCTGGGTGTGCCAATCTGCTTTGTACACAGATTTCGGTAATGATGATGACATATTTGTACCGTACGAGCGTTTACAATATATTTTTTTTATGCAAAACATATTAATTTTTATGACACTAAAACATCACATATTTGTTTGGCTTTTTGTTTTAATTCCATGGCTAGATGTGGTTTCTTTTGAAACCCTAAAGAAGAATAGAATTGTATGAAATATTCAGGTATGAAATTTTTACATGAACCCATTTAAATACTGGACTAGGAAAAAAAATACATTACTATGTTTGGCTGAAAATAGATGGCCGACTAGGGTAACTGAATATCAAAACAGGGGTGTGTTTAAAATATTTTACATTTATGTTCATTATAACAAAATATTTTGATCTTTAAACTTTAAACTCCTAGTATTGAGTAAAATTTTAATCTTCAGTAACGGAATACATAAGGGTTAATTTCCTTTCAAATCATATATAGGGAAATGTTTTCAAAAGAAACCACATCTATTAAATAATCTAAACGTCAACTTCCATGCGCTAGTCATACTATACTTTACTATACAGAGCACTCGAGCAGGTAGAAGTACCTTGCAATGCATGTCTTCATTCTAATAGAGTAGCGCAAATAAAATTGTTAAAAACATCATTAATCATCCTTTATTGCCATCTATATCCAGTGTTCTATTTTTCTATACTACATAATAATGCGTTATTATATTTGTAAAACTCTTTGTTTAAACAGTAAAACAATACAAAACTTCATAGTCAACATAACCTGTTCTCTTTCCACTAAAAAAATATTTACTCAGTATTAGCAATGTAGATCTCCTAGCAAATATTTATTTAAAAATGTAGCAGAAGTCAACAACATGTATATGTATATTTATCTTGGGTTTTCCGTATATTAAAAATCAACAGTTCTTGTCTACCTGATTGTTTCATAGATTAAAGATTGTTTTCCTATCTTTATAGGGTTTTAAATCTGTGGTAATTGACGCCTAAATGCCCAGGACATAAAATGTTTTCGACATTAGAAAGAACAAATGAGTTGAAGACTAAGCCGCTTTGATTGTTCTTTGTGACTGGCATACTAATTTCCTAAGAGTATAAATAAATGCTGTATTAAAAATACAAATGCTATAAAGGCATACTTTGTGAAATCAATTTGCTATATAAAATGGATAAACGCTATAAAGAAAGGATAACCGCTGTACAGGGTGTCCAGGATAACTTGTACAACATGGAGATCTCGAGAACTATAAGAGATACGAAACGAAGTCGGTGTCATGGTGTTTTGTTATTTGCGACAAAATGCATAGGTCACTAGATAAAAGCGAAAATGTATTTTTTTCAGATTTTACCTTCCGTCACCTTTAGGTAAGGACGGTATTGTCTTTGGTCAAAAAATTCGATGATGAGTTTTTACTCAATAAGCACGTTTTAGGGTCCCTAGAATACGAATTTACTATTTTTACGATGATGTGTGTGTGTGTGTGTGTGTGTGTGTGTGTGTGTGTGTGTGTGTGTGTGTGTGTGTGTGTGTGTGTGTGTGTGTGTGTGTGTGTGTGTGTGTGTGTGTGTGTGTGTGTGTGTGTGTGTGTGTGTGTGTGTGTGTGTGTGTGTGTGTGTGTGTGTGTGTGTGTGTGTGTGTGTGTGTGTGTGTGTGTGTGTGTGTGTGTGTGTGTGTGTGTGTGTGTGTGTGTGTGTGTGTGTGTGTGTGTGTGTGTGTGTGTGTGTGTGTGTGTGTGTGTGTGTGTGTGTGTGTGTGTGTGTGTGTGTGTGTGTGTGTGTGTGTGTGTGTGTGTGTGTGTGTGTGTGTGTGTGTGTGTGTGTGTGTGTGTGTGTGTGTGTGTGTGTGTGTGTGTGTGTGTGTGTGTGTGTGTGTGTGTGTGTGTGTGTGTGTGTGTGTGTGTGTGTGTGTGTGTGTGTGTGTGTGTGTGTGTGTGTGTGTGTGTGTGTGTGTGTGTGTGTGTGTGTGTGTGTGTGTGTGTGTGTGT
>OY720464.1:20644332-20811832 GCA_963082715.1 Harpalus rubripes
AGGGATAAGAAATAAATTAAACAATGAATATTTATTCGAATGAGGAACGTATTTTTGTTATAAAGGAATATTATGATGGAAATAGTTACAAATGAATACGAAATTTGGTCAAATTGGTGCAGGCCTGACGAGAGGGGGGGGCAGACGGGGCAGAAACCCCAGGGCCCGGGCCCGATAGGGCCCGGCGCTACCACTTTTACATAAAGTTTTGTACTGTTAAAATCCTTTAATAAAAATATAAAATAAAAATATTAGGTAAAGATAGCGAGTGACAGCAGAGTTTAGGAGAGAAGATTATTATTGTGTATTTCTTTAAAATTACAAGTGCAAAGTTTCTTTAAATAGTTCCAAACTAATGTTGATTTTGTACAGTACCATACTCATATAAGTACCTGTTTTATTATGTACCTTTTGTATTTTTTACATGTGTACTTAATTTATGTTGCTTATCTTTAAATTAGTTAGTACTCAATTTATTTAAGTATAGGTATAATTCTTTCTGGTCATAATTTTTATTTAATTTTTGATAATCCTAGACAATGAATATTTTGTTTTTATTTTATGTTACCTTGATGAATAAAATATTGAAAATATTTTACATGAAAAGTATAGTAATTCTTTATTGGGGGGGGGGGGGCTAGGGCCCGGTAGTTTGATTTTGCCCCAGGGCCCGTAACGGCTCTCCACGGGCCTGAATTGGTGTCATGGCTACTGCTACTATTAAACAAAATTTTAAAATTTCCTTTTAAAATTACGAAGAAACTAGAAACATAATAAAAAATGTAAAAACAGTTTTGTATACAACTTTTAATTCTGTACAACTTTGCAGTATACTATTTTTGCCGTCCTATGTTCGCACCTGACCGTCAACACCCTGTATAGTAGCTTTTTGTTAATTTCTTATTTAAATTTTATGCGCAACTATTGCGTAATTACGAAACAGAATTGTTTATATGTTACAGTGGCATAAATAGGTATATAATTCTAAAAATGATTTGTTTTTTTATTATTTCTGACATAATATGTATATAAATAAATGATAAAAACGTTATTCCCAGATATTGATAATAATTTTTTAAAAAAATCAAGGTTACCTACTCAATCATCTCCAGCGTCACAACATATATATTTTACGCTCACTGAATAATAAAATTTATTTTCAATGCTGTATAGTTTTTATTTGTCAGTCCTATTACATGTACAAATACATAATTGAAATAAAATATTGTTGTCGAAAGTTTCCACATTAAGGTATTGATAACTTATGTTAACAAACCCATAAAAATAAAAGTATTACTACGTCAATGGATAATTAATATATAAACAAACATATATAATTAGTTTCTCAAAGAAATTTATTCAGTATCACATCATCCATTAAAGAAAGAAGTGTTACAATGAAAACTAAAGTAATTGTTGCTGTTTTGTTAGCTGCCTTCATATGTTTGGGCCAAGCCAGTAAGTAAATATATTTCTGGGTAACTTTAGATCTAAAATTTCCGTATGTCCTCGATTTTTTGGACATTTTCCTTTGTAAGCAGTTTTGTTTGTTGAAGTAGGGGTGTTTAAATACATAATATTTGATCCGTTTTCATAAGAAATTAGTGTTACTGCAAACCTAGACCGGTCTTTGTTCTTATATTGTCTCGTCTTGGTCTTGTTGAGACAAGACCATCATATGGTCACAACTAAAAGTGACAAGACGAGACCAGTATCGAAACTTGTCAAGAAAGTCTTGAGGTGTCGGCAACACTCTATAGACTTGGGTTCATAGTTATTTTTTAAATATATTTTCTAAAAATGCTTTAGTATTGCTGTAAATATTGTTTGAAAATTCATAAAAACAAAATATTATTTTTTAATTTTTATAATCATGGATCAGTTGTGTGCCTGAAACTAGAGGTGGGCGCGGGCCGTGAATTTGTCGGGTAACGATGAATCACGAAGTGACCCACGTGATCGTGAATATATTTTAAATTTTACGTCGTGATTGAACGAGAGCGTGAGTCACTAAAAAATTATCGTGCGTGATTAAAATTTAACCAGTCGTGATTTATAAGTTTCCCCTATTTTTATTTTAAAAAATTGTCTTAATTTCCATATTTAACTTTAACTTTATAGTCTTGTTATTATTAGTATGTCGAATTGTGTCATCAACAGTATTTATTTATTTTTTTATAGAAATACTTTTATTGCTGTACCCAAAATTGTATACACAGTTGCTTCGATTTCACTAAACACATACTTAACTTTAAGCCCGTTTGTAATTTTGTTGACAAATTTATACCAAATTTATAATGATACTTGTGATGGAATAGAACATCCTATTTATCCATAAAAATTCGTTTCCAATGAAACCAATTTGTTACCAAACTTATTACCAATTTGTTAATAAATTTGATATCAACTTATGACTGTCAAACAGGTTTAATTGTACACAGAAATAATTATGTGGCACGAATGCCGGGCGTCAGTGCCAAAATAAATTCGTGTACGTGAGTGACCGTGAATCAAACATAAAAAGTCGTGCGTGATTGGTCGTGATTACTTTTTTAGTTACATGAGCGTGGTAGAGCACCTGAAACATTAGTTTATGTAGTAAATAAAAATAAAGTTTAGAATACATTATTAGCACTATTCTAATATATCTAAATACACATACGAACGAAAGTAGCAACTCCTACTTTTTAGGGGAATTTGTCTAATGTACTTACTGCTACTGCTTCATTTATACATACAGGGTGTTGAACGTAACACCGGAACATTAACTTTATCATGTAAAATCATATTTTTGTAATTTCCCGCTTCCCTATTTATTTTAGGTAAAAAAGCTTCAAGTAAATGTTGTAGAACATAAATTACAACATACAAATCAATAAACTCATTAATTTTTCATTCTCTATAAAGGCAGAAATTTGGTATGAAAATATCGAAAATCACGCTAAAAGTAGCGATAGCCATGGAATTGAAACTAAAAATTAACAAATGTTAGCGATTTATTTGTCAAGCTATGTTAATTTATTTTTATTATTATTATTATTATTATTATTATTATTTATAATTTCTGTTACAGTGAAAAATTATTTATTTAAATGAATAGATAATGGACCTTATCAATTTAACGGCTATCTCTTTCTATCGCTGCAAATAGTAAGAAAATGGCGCGAACAACTGTCAGTTGGGCTGTCAAACAAAACGTCAAAAATATTGCAGTCATTAAAATACCTGTATTCTCAGTGAAAATTTGAATCGTTAGACATTTTAACTTCAATAAAAGCTTTTGTAAATTATTTCGATAAAAATTTTTAAAGTTATATGATAGCTGTTTTACACTTCACAATAAATTGTACAATTTTGTAACCTTCAATTTATTGGTGAATTATCGGCAACTGTAATACAGCGAAATTGTACAATTTATTTTGAAAATAAATTACACAATAAATTGTGAAAATTAGAACGTGTACTATTTTCTCCGATTTTCTTAAAAAAATTTGGTTACTTTTCCCGTGCCAACTGTATAATATTTGACACATTGAACTATTTTTATTTGACGTTTGTGTGTTTTGTGTGTATCACGGAAGTTTTTTATTTTTGTGAAATGTCACGATTTCGAAACGCAAACACAATAATACGAAACTAACAGTTAACCTTAAAATATATCTGATCATCAAATGCGGTTGGTTGCCCTTCTCCCGACAACAATAACAAAAAATTGTTAGAATATCGTGAAGTGTAAAATGCTTATATTTTCAAAATAAATTGTGCAATTTATTGCACGATAAATTGTACGATTTATTATGAAGTGTAATACGGGCTTAAGATATTCTCGCATTTTACGTCTAAATTTTTTAGAAACAAACGCCATAGATCTCAGTTGTTCTTACTATGCGCAGATCCCCATTGCGCATACCTTCTATCTCTTTAAATTGAAAAGGTCCAAATAGTAGATTTAGATGAATGTAAGTGCTATTTTTGTAAATGATTTAAATCAAGGAAAGATGCGGGTCTCATACACAAGTATATGAGAATATAACTTAAGAAAAGATTGTATAGACTGGCGGAGTTGCAGCCCAGTCGTGCTGTAATTGGTAGCACGCAACAGTACAGATGTTGAGGTCGTGGGTTCAAATCTCGCCGGCTAGCATTCTTTTCTTTCCTTGATTGAAAAGGTCCATTGATAAAGATAAACTTGAACAAATTTTACAAATAATACCTATACCTTGTTCCATTTAAGCCATTCGGTATTACGGAGCATAGGGAATAGTTTTGACCTCTCTGATTGGCTGATATTAGAGACAAAAGACAAGTTTACCCAATGGAATTTCGGCTACTTCAGATTTGCGCTGTTGCCAGTGCCATCTACTGAATAGCTTAAATGGAACAGAGCATAATAAAATATATTACCTAACCTAACTTAACAAATAAAACGTCAATCATTTGTTAATTTAACTGTTTCATGGCTATCGCTATTTTTGGGGCAACATCTTCATATCTAATTTCTGCCGTTACAAAGCATGTAAAATTAATTTTGTTTATTGATTCAGATGCAGAATTTTATGCTCAACAATTTTTGTTTGAAGCTTTCTTACCTAAAATAATTAGGGAAGCAGCAAATTATGATTTTACATGTTATAAAGTCCAATGTTCGGGTGTTCCAGTCACCACCCTGAATATATTAACCTGTATAATTGGAGGTCTCCTGAATTATAAGAGATATGAAGTCGATTAAATTAGACAAATGTTGACCCATTAAAAGACTATTTGAGAAAAAATGCGTAGGTCACTAGATACAGGCGAAAATGTAAATTTTGCAGTTTTTTATTACCCATATATGAAATAATACTGGATTTTCGTTTGCACATCTTTAGGGAACTTTTTTATGTTTTTTCGAATATTCGAATCACTGTTGGATTTCGAGTTATGATGTCATGTCAAAGTTTAACTTTTTATGGACGCCAGACGCCATACTGGAAAGTTACACCACTGAAAAGAGATTTTTGTTTTTAACTTTCTAAAGATGTATAACTTATCTACGTCCATTTGTTTTAAACAGCTAAAATACAATTATTATTAAATTTATAGGTTAAAAACAAAATTTGACTGCAATACCTAAATTTAGTGTAATACGTATTATGTCCTTTTTGCATATTTCCTACACGATTTACCCTTATTACTAAATTGCTTGTATTTAAATTCTACATATTTTGCCTTGTCGCGTGACCATGTACAATAGGAAGCCAGTTATGATTCGTACGACCCGGATTCGATTTCGATCAACGTAAAACTTATTACTTAAAAATTTGAAAATTATTTCCAATTTCCAAATAAATATAAATCCTATGGTGTTCTCTCCATGACAGTTTTGACAGCCCGTAAATTGCATAATAAGCCTTGATAATATATTTACATTTATGTATCTACTAATGTTTTAGTATTAAAAATACATTTTGTCTATAAGCGTGTAATAGGCTCTGTAATAAACCTTTTCTATTTAAAGACATAGAAGATATGCGCAATGAGGATCTGCGCATAGTAAGAACAATTGGCGGGAGCCATGGGTACTTGCTTCCTTGCTGAGATCCATAGCGTTCGTTTTTCCAAATTTTAGACGTAAAATGTGAGAAAATCTTTGACAAGTTTAAAACACTTCTCGAAAGAAGTTACAAAAGCTTTTATTGAAGTTAAATATCTATAACGATGCAAATTTTCACCGAAAATACAGGTATTTTAATGACTGCAAAATTTTGTCATTTCATTTGACAGCCGAATTGATAGTTATTGGCGCCATTTTACTTACTATTTGCAGCGATAGAAAGAAATAGCCGTTAAATTGAAAATGTCTATTTAGAAGGGCTAATTATAATATGACATAGTTTGGTAATAGTGTACATTTTTGAAAGATATTCGATCAAGGTCATCTACGAATTATGTCAAATTCGGTAGTGTCGTTTTTTACTATTGTTATTTTTTTATTATAAAAATATATGTTACAATAAACGCATTCAAAAATAAGTACGTTTATTAGAAAATGCAAAACCAAATATGTGAGAAATAAGATACTGTCACAATGTCAGTGTCAATGACACTTACAGAAAATAACGTTATTCGTACGGCTATGAATCAAGGTAGTAATATATTTGAATTGGAGTCTCGTGACCGCGTGCCTGAGTGTCTGGTCGCGAATCTGAAGAACCGGGTTCGATCCCGACCAACGCCATATATTACAAATTTAAATGGCACAAAATTGACCCCTGTGGTGTACTCTCCACGCCTGTAATGAGTGCCCGTGAGGTGATGCCCGGTAAACGCCCGCACGGTACAAATATGTCATCATCATTACCGATATCTGCGTACAAAGCAGATTGGCACACCTAGCAATGGGTAATATGCCGTGATGATATATTTATTTACTTATTTTATATATTTGAATTAATAAATAAACTTACCTTACAGCGAAAGTATTGTCAACAACAAAATAGAATACACAGTTTTCACATAACGTGAAAATAGATAGCGTAAACGTTAAAAATCCAGGTAATGTAAACGTTATTCTGTACATCAAAATATGCTTCCACATACCGTACTCGTTATTTTATCTGTCACACAAGGAAAATAGAAGGCGAATTAGAATGACTTATTTTGATTGCTGAATTAGCAAATTTAAGTGAGAAAGATTTCAACTATACCTTAATAAATTGTCACAGAAATAACATTTTAACAGAAATATTACTTACAGTCTTGCAACCTCTACATACAGTTGCGCAGAATGAAATATAAGTAAAACGTTGCAGCTATCTTCCTCTAAAAGTTAGGTTATGTTGGTTTTAACGTCAAATATAAACTATTATTCACGAAAGATGACTATTCAAGGTCATTTGTGAGCCGTCTGATATAATATTGCTTGCAGATAACTTCATTGCATTTAATTTGCATAGGCGTGCAACATGAAATATTTATGGAAACATTTTAACTGAAAAAATAAGAGTAATTCATTTGAAAATTATTTTTCTTTCTAAATAATGCCTTTCTGAAAGATTTATGTTCTTCACTTATGTTTTTACAAAGTACAAAAACATGGACTTAACTTATAAACCAAGGAATAATAATTTGATTTAAACGTCAACGCCACTGGGTAAATATTCGCACAGAGGGCAGTGCAGTAGATAATTAGGTATCTGTAATTCTACGACATATGTCATTATTATTTATAGTGTGTTAGAAAGTAATGCCACTATTTACGTATATCTGTTACACCACATAAATTAAATAGACATAGGTCAAATAATCTTTCTCTTTCTAATACAAAATGTTGCTAAGCTACTGCTATAAAGTGATGTGTATTCTTTCTTCGAACAAATGACCTTGAATAGTCATCTTTCGTGAATAATAGTGTAGTAGTAGTTTTCGACCAGTGACCTTTATATACAAAATGGACCGGCGACTTCAATAACTTGCGTGTATCCACCGAGAATAGCACCCGCCTTATTGGTGGGGTATCTATCTCTCTCTAACTTTGGTGTATAGTTGGACCAAGCAGATTTGATTACATTTTATCCTTTTATTTAATGTGAGAATGTATTTAAGCATAAATCGAATGGGGGTTGAACTGAAAAACAATTTCAAACATTTTACTAAATTCTAAAAACATTATCTGAATTAAATTAACTGAAATTTAATTAATATATTCTTTCATCGAATGATTTAACATAGGAAAATCACAAGGAAAAAAAAGAGGGAATAGCATTATTATGTAGTTTTTGGGAAATTAAAAAAAACTACATAGTAAAAGCTAAATAACATTGACACTATGATCCTTATTGCAATGGAAGTATGTACATAAAATTTTACCGCATTTGATGTACACGACGCATACCTGAATTCATTTAAAATGCGACATTTCCCCTTTTTGCAGTGTGGTCTTCATATGTATTTTGATATTAAAAGTAATTGTTAAATTATCTATTACAAAAAAGTATATACACAAGCCATAACTTTTTATATTTTATAAAAGGATAAGGACATCGAAAGTAGGATTTTTAACTATAAAAGAATAATAAGGTCGTAGTGTCTACAATTTTAATTTTATATATTATTTTTTATATAATACAAATACAATACAACATAGTCAAAAAATTGGAAATAATTAATTACATAGAAATTTAAATATATATACACAAAATACTTTTGTTAAACAAGTCGTGACATTTTATTTATTCTAAACATTAGAAAATAGAATAAGTTTATTTAATTTTTTCTTCATACTAGCTTTGTTGCCGCTCGTGTATAGAAGTCTTCATGGCAAAAGAGTAACCACGAATATCTATATACATGTTGGTGACTTTCTTCAAAATTTATAATTCGTGAATTTCTTCACCTAGAGCATGTATACCCGGATGAATCGATAGAAACAAATTCAATTTGTCACCAAAATACATTGCATTAGCCAAGCTTCTAACAGGATGTAATTTCTTCTTCATGTTCATCGTTAATTCGTTGAACTGGTACTAGCTGACGCATGCGTACTTCTTACTGTTAGAAAGAGATAGCTACCCCACCATGACAGTTGAGTGGATACAGCTCGTACCGTTGTAAAGAGATAGGAGTCGCCGGTCCATTTTGTATATAGAGGTCACTGTTTTCGACGGGCGCTATTTCTGGACAAATAAGGTTAAACGCTATATACATACCGTAAAAAATTTACGTACGCATGCGTATTGAAGTCAAAATGAGCTGTAGCGTTCACGCTATTTATTTTTACGTTATGTGAAAACTCTCTAATGTCTTAACTTAGTCGAAACAATATGAATTTTTGAAATATACCCGTATATCCATTCTTATTGCACACGCTTCTAGGCACGGAAAATGAGAACGATAAATGTATTCCAATTTGTTCATGAAACAGATAACCTTCATAAGACATCTTTCAAAAATTTTACTGTATTTATGATTATTTATTGTGAGCCATATGAATGTGATAACATATCAGAAAACAAAAGTATAATGTATGTATGAATTAACGGGGGTATATAAAGAATATTAAATCTTCTTCGTGTTTTGCAAATTGCAAACGATTTTTATCTTATGTGTATCGATCGTTCCTAACCGGTAAATAATTACCCTGTCGAGATTCGAGTGGCTGTTACCCTTTAGTAGCGGTTTCGACCCTTACAATTACTTTCCCCGGTATCGTCTTTAACGAGCGCGCTTACGAGCTGATATGTGACCCAGGTTATGAAACAGGCTTTATAGCCACTATGGAAAATAATGCCCACAAACACCAACACGAACGGTAATTAAAAAGAATTTAAAGGGTAGCTTCAAATTATAAAGGTAATTAAAAAAATAATTAATACACATGAGGGTGTATCAAAGTTTCTTATAACGGAAAATACAACAAACGATTTTTACGGAAGGTCCTGGGTTCCAAACTGGACTAGATTCATGGACGTAACTACGGGGGGGGGGGGGGCTGGGTGGTCCGCGGCCCACCTCATTGATATATTGGCCCACCTGCTGGCCCACCTAAAATTTTTAAAGATATTTAGTTTATTTTATAAAATAGATAATAATTTTAGAACGTGTAATACAATTTGTGTGAATGTAAAACGTACGTATTGCAGAATAAACATTTTAAAAAGTATGTGATCCTACTGCCAAAAATAAGAAGAGTCTGTCCGTGGAGAAAAAATTGAAGTAACTATTTTTCAAGCAATCGCCCCTATCCTTTAGCAATGATCCTCTTTCTTAGCAACATTTCTATAGTAAGTAATCAATAATAATTGCAAACACTGAATTAAACGCCACATTACATTTATTTCTATTGAAATTGAATAGAATTTTCAACAATGTTGCCAGGATTTAACAACTTTCTTACAGAATTTAGTTGAATCTTGATTAATATGTAGCTAATTAATTTGGTGAATGATACCATATTGGACACGCCAGAGATATTTATAATATGGACGTTTATAAGAAAAGTATCTGGACTAGTAATAGCTATAATGCCAACTATTTGTGATGAATTCACAAAACTGAAATTATTTTACAAAAATTAAAATGTGTTAGCGTTTACGACAAAATTTGTATGGAATATAGTAAATTGATAATTCCTTATTACATTATTTATCAATAGATATTGAAATAAAATAAAATAATATAAAAAATAGATTTTTGCTCGATGCAAGGCTCGTATCTAAAACCTAAATTTGGAAATCGATTACGAAACTTCAGTAAAGATTGGTTTAATATTTTATGAATTATAGTATGTATTTATTTATATGGGCGCTGCATTTTACACAATAATTCCTGGAAATTGAGGAGATGGTCTTCATATTAAAGTCAAAAAATAAAGGAGATGATAATTTTTGTAACGCACATTTAAAATTAGTTGTAGAAAATGTTTCCTTTTGGTAAGCATTACACAGATTGATATGCTAGCAGCAGAATATCATTTACTTCCCAACACAATAAAATTGTATGAAAATTAATGTAAATATGAAATAAAAACAATAACAGCCCTAATAGTTTTATAACATATTTATGAATTATATTTTCCGGTAACTTTAAATTAGTAGTCATTGCATTAACAATTCTAATTTTCAGTGCAATTTCTATATTCAAAATTTAGTTGTTACTTAGAAGTTTGTAATTTTTGTTTATTTTGTTTTACCGTTTCTATATTGCTATCTATAATCCCTATATTATGGTGATATGTAATTTATTTGATTGTAATACTGTTCTTATAATATAAGTATGGCCCACTCAAATTTTTCATTGGCCCACCTTTGGCCCACCCAGAAAATAATCCTAGTTACGCCCCTGACTAGATTACAGTTAAAATGTAGACCTGGTTTGTAACTTCCTCTTATAAGCAAAAAATGTCAATAATTTATGTAAAGTTTGATCTACCAAATGTCGTACGGTAAAGTTTCAGAATTAAAATCTAATGTTGCGCAGTAAGTAAATATTTTGTTTTGAAAGGTTTAACGCCAATTGAAATAAAATACACGCTGGATTCTACTTTGGTAGACTCCTCTCCGTTGTTTTCAATATTGAAGAAATGCTGCTTAAACGTGATCGGTCGTTCATATTTGACGATTATCATTGAAGTCACCCAAAAACTGCAACAACTGTGAAAATCATCGAAAAAGTCACATGTCGTGTTAAATTATCGACAAATCTTTTCAATTACACATTGATTGCATAACCAGGGGCGCGCCGCAACATTTCATTTTGTCGCCTGTGTGCCATAATTAGTTTTGCCCCCCCCCCCCATCACTTAGTTCCAAAAATAATTGATCATTAGCATTTGATTGAACATAGAAAGTACAGTAAAAATGTGCAGACGAAAATCTAGTATATTTGGAAGTGATTTGCAAAAAAAAAAATGAAACACCACTAAAATGGTCTCCTTATAGGACAATTGATAAGTTTTTAAACTCAACATATAGATGTCGTTAATCATCAAAATTATTTTGCTTCTACTATTACTTTTGCTTTGAAATATCGTACCGTAGTTGCAGTTAAAAGGCACGTTTGCGCGAATTAAAGCCGAGTTGGATTCAGTTTACGAGGACTCTGCTCCATTATTTTTTACGGTGAAAAGATGAGCAGCTGAATTTAAAAGTGGTTGTACTAGCAAAGTTAATGACGGTTCAGGATGACCAACAACTGCGACCACCACCGATAGCATCGAAGAAGTAAGAAATTCACCAAATGGTACTGGATGACTGTCGAATCAAAGTTGGAGAGATAATAGATGCTGTGAGCATATCAAACCATGAGAAAGGTGACAGAGTGTTGGGTGTTGCAACTGCTCACTTTGGATCAAAAAATGAAGTCGAATGAACATTTCCAAGGGCTTGGAGCGATTTAAAAAAGGGATTTTTAACTGATCATTCTGTTAGACTAAAGATTTATCAATACCCCCTGGTGTTTGCACCATATTCAATTTAATGCTAAGAGAAGGGCGTTAATGAATATTTGTCTGTCTGTCTGTCTGTCTGCCAGTTGCTATTTTATACGTTACATTATATGTACATATCGACAAAGAAAGTCTTTTATTTAAAACAAATAATTTTAAAAAATAAGTCGCGTTGCTCGCTGTTCCCCCCTAACCAAGTGTCGCCCGTGTGCAAAATACTAGGATTCATAATGCGTTCAGCTAAATCCTTTAATAATATATTATCTGTGAAATGTTTGTATCAGTCATTGGTCATGTCAAAATAAGAATATTGTGCTTTAGTTTGGAACCCTATTTATGGTAATCAAATATCTAGACTTGAATCTGTACAAAAAAGGTTTATTAAATACTATTATTATAAAAAATACAAACAATACCCTAGTTATGATATGACTTATGATTCCTTGTTGTCTGAAAGTAATATTTTATCATTAGTTAATCGTAGAAGGCTGCAGACTTGTCTTTTTGTTTATAAAATAATCAATAATGTAACAAATGATCCATGTATTTTGCAGCAACTTCCATTTCATGTACCCCGTACACCGTCACGTTACCAAATTACTTTTAAGGTCAATAAAGCTAGGACGAATTATGAAACTAAGTCACCGATCAGCCAAATGTGTAACATTTTCAACTCAATTTCATCATACCTTGATGTATTTAATGATTCTCTCTTAGTGTTTAAACGTAATTTAATTTCCTACTATTTGACAGTTTGATATCTTTTGTTTATTGCTACTTCTCTCTACACTTTAAGTATTGATTTGTTTTTTTTTTGTATATTTTTGTATATCTGTATTTGGCATGAAATATTTATGTATAACATTCATCCTGTAATTGGGGCATTAGTCTTGTTGGATTGAATTAAATTAAATTAAAAAATTAAATTATATGAAAGTGCGTGAGCTTACTGACATTGCAAATATCTCAACGATGCAATTAACACGTTAACTGCGGAACAAAAATAAGGTAGTATTGCGTTGCTGACGATACATATCGCCGCCAATATGTAATTTGTTTTTACTGTAGTGCGATACATATCTCCGGGGATATGTACTAGATGTTGACTTTAGTTCCATCTTGTGTAAAGATAAGTAACTTTGTAGCTGTTTTCAAGTATCTACATTTTAGGTTTATATCTGAACTTATTTAAACTCAAACCGTACATACCTACAAGGACTAGAACCGCACATATTTAATTTAAATTGAATACATGGAAGAAAAAGTTATGTATGTAAGAATTTTAATTATTGTTTTATTTAACAAAAATAACATATGGCGTATTCTGGTAATAACAATATAAAGGCCCATTCAGAATAAGAGAAATTAGCGGCAGTGTAAAAATTAGTGGCATCGATAACGTAAGAAATTTATAGTAAAAACTGTTTGCGTTCACAATGAAAAATTATTGAAATTATAGTTTCTAGCAATTTTTTATTATAAATTACTAGAAAGTTTATTCAGTGCAAGGTTGACAGTTATAGCTGTTATTTAATTTTTGCGTAATGGAAGATGAGTTATTAATATCTCTTATCCACAAGCACTCTGTTGACGGTCCTACCAAGCTGAATAGATTGTCAAAAAAACTCCACATTCATTCTTGTGTAAGAAAAAAACATTTCTGTGTCGGTTAAGCTGGATTTAGTCTCATTTCTTCCAATAAATTGTGGTGTCTATTTAGATTTATTGGTCGAACCCACCATCTTCTATTATTTTTTTAAATTTTTAATTTATATAGCGCAACAGCTGATGCACACATCAAAATTATTCTTTTTCTATTGCTCATTTTATCAGATGTCAGATGTCAATAAACGTCAAAACCGTCAAAAAAATTAAGCGGTAGCGGTAGTGGCAACGTAGAAGTTTGGAGTTTGCAAACTCCTACCGCTGCCGTTTCCACTGCGCTACTACTAATTTTCTTAATTTTTGGATGTGAATGAATACGTTTGCTATAACGCATTCAACCTTTTACCCAGGCCACTACCACTGCCACTAATTCTACCGCTACCTTAATTTTTTTTGTTGTGAATGATACTTAACTAAAAACAAAGTAAATTTACATTATTTTTCCACTTCATTTCAGGGAAGTATTATTTGCGAATTCAAGAATATTTTTTGTTGTGTGACAATCTTATATAAAATAAACAATAATAATGTACATTTTCACGAGGTTTAGACTCTGACAATGAAAAGAAATATAACGCGCGTAATTGTAACAAATTTATGCAGGTTTGTACAAATCTCCGGCGATATGTATCGCACAGAAATTATAAATAATTAATTGTGTGCGTTACATATCGCCCGAGATATGTACTATATTATTATAATCTAATAATCCTGTAGAAAAGGACATTTAAAATGCTACAAGAATCATTAAAATCGGTACAGAAATAAAAATTATATACTCTCCGCACCTGAAGAATGAAATGGGGAAATTCGCTTTTGCATGATGTCACCATCTGTTTACATATCGCGGGCGATATGTATCGCAGTTCACGTGTTAAGGACAAACTTCTGCATTTGGAAAAATGTTCCTTTCCCTCAAGATAATGTACGCGGACACACTTTTTCAATTGCATTCGCAAAGTTCTACTGCATTGTGCATCCACACCCTCCATATTCACCAAATTTAGCTCCTAATAACTTTTTCCTGTTTCCAAATATATAGAAATGGATCGTTAAAAAAAGATTCACTTCAGAGAGCGATATTGTACTAGGTTAATAGCTGGACTTGCAACCCGAACAGTCATTGACTTCCTTTCTTCGAAGATCGGCTCTATTAAAAGGAGACAAATTGAAAAAGTCTCTTTCTTCGTGCTACACGTGATCTGGTGCAGTCATTGTGTCGTTTTGAGTAACTTGTCCCTCTTCAATTTTTTGAACTGAACAGGAGCGAGATTTTTCATAAATATCATAATGCATGCAGCACCACATGGATGAGTTGTCTAGATCTTCTTAGAGTACGTCATAATCAGATAGGGTTTCAAAAGAACAAGAAAAAAATAGAAACCTTCTGTAAATAATATTTTTTCTCGTGGCCCTGCCTGAGTGACTCGTCTCGAATCTGAGGACCCGACCTTGTGCCACATTCTCCACCAGTAATGAGTGCTCTTGAGGTGACACCTGGTAAACATCCGCATGGTACGAATATATCATCATTACAAATATCTGTATACAAAGCAAACTGGTACACCCAGAAATGAGTAATATTCCGTGATGATATAAGTAAGTCTATTATGTCATTTATAAAGAAGAGGAAAAGAAGGGAACGTAAATTAGAACCCTGGAGAACACCTGACGAAGGAGTAGAAGAGCTATATATCTCCTTCTATATCTGTGATTATTGTTATTTAAATTTGTTATAGTTTATATAATTAATATAGCCTATGTTAATTATATCAGGTTAGGTACATACATTAATTTTGAGCTCTCAACAATTAGTTGGGATTTATTATAATTTTATATTTTTTTCTTTTGCAATCCGAACCACATAGTTCATCCACTTCCTTGGCTCAACTAAACTGACCATGTCAAAGATGATGGCATTATTGACATTGATGGTAATAATGATGTTAATAATGACGATATTTATTTATTACCATTTCAGACTACGGTGAAGCTGCAAGATGCCGTGACCCTAAAACAGGGATAGGGTAAATTCAATATTTCATTTTTAATTTTTTGCAACTAATTTTACATTTTTTAGATGTCCTTTCATCCTAATACCAGAAGGATGTACTTCTACTATTGCTGATTTTTCTCAATCATATCCTCATTGCTGCCCACAAGTGATATGTCCTAAACTAAACTAAACCTAAACTTAAGACTATAATCAAATCGAAATCAGCCGAGGCCACACGAAAATACAGACCTGAATGCTCATTTCGTGACGTCACAGTTTAGACAGGAAATATACGGAATTTTAAACAAAGAGGAATGTAAAATGTGATTTATAAATATATACAACTCATAAATAACGATTCAAATATTATATAACTATTTTATATACATAACTAAACAAATTAAATAAAAAACGAATTATAAATGGCCTAAATATGCGAATAAACTCATATTTTATTTTTAAATAATACAAAAAATAATAAAAGTAATAATAATAATAACATTAATAAATCTTTAGATCTGGAACTAACAAATGAAAATAATAATGAAACTAAAAATGAATAACATACATAAGGTACACATATGATATATTTTTTTTAGAATAATCATTACTTTGAAATAAAATAAATTTAGGTGCTCGTTAATTTATTTATTTTTTTGTTAAACTGCTTTTTATTACAAATTTGTTCTTTGCAGTATTTTCTATAATTATTTAGTAAAATGTTGCTGAATAACCCTAAAAACAAATTCCTAACCAAATTTTATGTTCTGCATGATATACATTCCCCTTATATTAGGAAAGCTTGTTTAGCTTCTAATTTCTCTAATGTCAGGTATATCAAGTTAGCCATGATACCGTAATTGGTCCAGCAAATTGGCACAAAGCATTTTAAAACCATTTTTGCAATATCCTTCAACAAAAAAAACAATCGAAATTTGACGTTCTGTGCTGCGCTGTGCCGTGCGTCAGTTGTTTTTATAGGGCTAAACTAGCGCGCTGGCCTCCTAGTTTGACGTGACGCGTTGAGCAGGGATAAGCATTCAGGCCTGTATTCTCGTGTGGCCTCGAAACAGCCAATGCACGTCATCTACTTTTCTTTTTTTCAAATTATGTAGAGAAATGCAAATTTTCACATTAATCATTTGATTTCAATCATGCAACTTTTATTTTTGCATAAGGCCCATGTTTTAAACTAAAACCGAATGTGTTAGTTTAAGATAACAAAATAAAGGATATCTGCTTGAATTTATTGTTAACAATTTTACGTTCTCTAGCTGTTACGATTTTTCTATAAATCCAAATATGAATGTACTTAAAAATATATTATATTATAATATACGTCTTGAAAATATATCTATAACTTCATAAATAAATGTTTACTAATTGGCCTCGAAATTTTCGTAAGACGAATACGTTAATAAGCCGTGGTAATATACAGGAAAAGGGTAATAGAAAAAAATGATTATGAATGAATGACTTCATATCAGGATCAAGGATTATACTCTGTTCCATTTAAGCCATTCAGCAGATGGCGCTGATATCAGCGCCAGTTTTAAGTATAGCCGAAATTACATTCGGTAAACTTGTCTCTTGTCTCCAATTTCAGCCAATCAAAGAGGTCAAAACTATTCCCTATTCTCTGCAATTCTAAATGGCTTAAATGGAACAAGGTATAAATGATGCTACATAAGCCAACTGAGTTTTAATATATTTATTTATTCGCACTCATAGAATTTAATAAATAAATATATTAAAACTTAGTTGGCTTATGTACCATCATTTAATCCTAAGAAATAAATGATTATTTTCTTTATTAATATTAGACCTACAGTTTGAATTACAAAGTAGGGAGCGAAAATAAAGGCAAATGCATCTTTTCGGTGTAAAACAGGCCTTGAATTTTACTTCCGCTTTTGCCGGAAACGATATCATCATTAATTTCTTTAATGGAATCCTATTTATATTTTTACATTTTCTGAAAGTAATTTAAATTAGCTTTACAGCGATGTGAAATACATCCATTTTCGTCAAAAAATAACCCAGTTATAAAATTTTCAAAATTATGAAACTTTATGTGGTCTCGTGGCTGTGTGCTCGATCTCGACCAACGCCAAAATTATTTCGAATTTTAAATGACAAAACTGACTCTTGTGGTGCACTCTCCAAGTTAGCAATGAGTGTCCGTGAGGTGACGCCTGATAAACGCCAGCATGGTACGGATATATCATCATCATTACTAATATCTTTGTACAAAGCACATTGGCACACCGAGATATGGGTATTGTCATTTACAAACAAGAAGAGAAGGAAACCTAAATTAGAACCTGGAGAACACTTGAGGAAGCTATAAAAGGAGAAAAGCTGCATATCTCCTTCTAACGCTGTAATTAATGGTTTTTTTGGTTTAGTTGAATTTTGAATTAAAAGGTAATTGTAGCTAAATTTGGTTGTTAATTAATAGCATATTTTAATATTGTATTTGCTTCGGTTATAAACTAGTATATTATGTTATAAGGAGTAAAAGTGATACTTTGTGTGGCGAGCATGGAAGTTTGCACGACGAGAGAAGCGAGTCGGACAATTGCATGCGAGGCACACAAAGACACTTTTACTCCGAATGACACATTATATTTTTTTTTTCAATCGCACATATTTAAATAAAATAATTTAAAACTTGACGTTATTAAAATCATTTTCCGTGAAGTAGGTACGTTTGCGGATTTCAATTGCTCTGTAGCTATGGATACTTTCGTATGTCTTCACTTTTTGTTGTAAACATTCAAGTGAAAATTTTCATACTTTTATGTTTTGACGTTTTGAAAAGAATTGTATAATTTTATATCCTCTTTGTGCGAAATTGAAAACGTTTGAATTTGAAAAATTAAAATGTACACCCCCTGAAGTTGTGGAATTAGCTATTGATAAATTGTTCCCAACTAAGTCTAGCAAGTTCTATGAAGCGGCGTATAAGAGATTTCTTCATTGGTGTGACGAGAAAAACATTAAAAATTATTCTGAACACGTATTTTCGGCATACTTTTCGGAAATGGCGAATCAATTTAAGATGAAAAGCTCAACTATGTGGTCACAATATTCAATGATAAACATTAAACATGGGATAAATATTGGGAATTATTTAAAACTTCATGCTTATTTAAAAAAACAAGGACAAGGATATTCCCCCCAAAAATCCAAAGCCCTTACAAAAGAGCAATTTGATATGTTCTTATTTGATGCTTCATATGAGAAATATTTGGCGATATTCCCATACTTTTCTTCTTTATTTAAGGAATGTAATTCATTCATTTTGTTAATCTTGTGCCTAAATTTTACATTTCTATCTATATTTCAATTCATCTTCCTACAATATAATCTTTTTGTATCACTTTAATTCGAAGTATTCTTACCTTTATTACCGTCCCTGTTATTATAATCTGTACGTCTGCTGTACTTTAATTATATTATTTGTTATTTCGTTAAAAGTATGTAAACTGTCTACATTTCATTTTATAGGTTATCAATTTAAATCTTATAAGAGGGGTAGTCAGTAACTTTATTCTTAGGTTATCTAGTGAGTTATAGTGACATTTAGGGCGATAATACAGATTTCTTTTGTGCAAGTTACTTCTTATTGGCTGATTCTATATAGTTTCTATGGATATTTATTTATTTTATTTCTACGCCGCCGGCGTAGAAATTAGCTATTTTTACTCCGACGGCGTAGAAATGAAACTTCTACTTTGTGAATCAAGTCACAAAAGATGACATTTTTATGACGTTTGAAAAAAAAATTAATTCTGAGCACCCAAATATATTTGTTATAATTTTATAGTTTTTGTTTTGTCCTCCGAACCACGTGGTTCACTCACTTCCAAGATCCGATTAAAGCGAGCGTGATAAAAATGATCCCATTGATATAATGATGATGATAATAATAATAATGATTTTTTTATTTACTATCATTGCAGACTTAGGAGAAGCTGCAAGGTGCGTCGACCCCAAAACAGGAAGAGGGTAAATTCAATATTACATATTATATTCTCCACTAACTTCAAAATTTCTAGATGTCCCAAGATTTTAATACCAGAAGGATGTACTTCGACTATTGCTGATTTCTCTCAACAATATCCTCATTGCTGCCCGCAAGTGCGATGTTCATAGGACTACAACTAAACTTAAAACTAATAAAATCGAAATCAGCCAATGCACCACATCAGCCTTTTTCTTTTTTATAAATTATGCATAGAAAAGCAAATTTCAAGAGTAAAACGTTGAATATCAATCAGCTTTTATTTTTCACATAAAACGAATGTGTTGTCTTTACAAAACAAACGGTATATGCTTGAATTTAATGTTGCCAATTAATATTTATGACGTTCATTTGCTGGTATCTCGATTTTACTACAAATTCAAATATGGATATATACTTACAAATATAATGTTTAAGTGAACTAAATATTGTATACGTCTTGAAAATATATGAATAACTTCATAAAGAAATGTTTACTAATTTACCTCGAAATCTTCGTGAAGCAAATATTGTAAACTTTGTCAGAAATACTGCCTCCACACCATTCTGTCTTGCCCTCTCTCTCTCTCTCTCTCTCTCTCTCTCTCTCTCTCTCTCTCTCTCTCGTCACCCTCTCATAATTCAATCTCTTCTTGATATTTGTTAATTTCCATATTTCCATCTTCCTCTTTTTCTTTCTTCCATGTACAGAATGTCTCATTTTCGATGTTTTTTTTTTAAGATATCTCGGGTAATATTAATGACCGTTTGCACATTCCAGGGTCAACTTTTTGAGAAAAGTTTGATAGTCACCACAGGAATTTTCGATCTTTTTACCTCCCGCTACCCTTGGTAAGGGAGGTATAGGGATCGTGCTAAAAATCGCATATCGAGATTTTGCTAAATGACCACGTTTTAAGGTCCCTAGAATTCAATTGTAACATTTTCACGATGATGTCTGTGTGTATGTATGTGTGTATGTGTGTGTGGATCCTTTACTCTAACTCAAATACTATCATTCAGAAAATTTTGCAACCTTGTATTTCGAACTTTTTCTGTACTGGAAAGAGCCCATTAGATTTTGGTGTAAATCGGATAACCGGAAATGGCACTTTACTAGAAGCTCAAAATAGTTTATTATAAAAATTAAAGATTATTAATTTTTCTGCAGATTTGCATTAATACTTTTTCTATATATTTTATGGATAAATTCATAAAATTATCTATAAATTTAATCCCGGAGCCTACGCTTTAAACAAGCAAATCTCCTTGGTTACACAGTTCATATCTTAAATGTATGTAACTGTCAGATAAATGTCACTGTCAAAGAACTAATCATTTCAAATTAATAACAGTAACGTTTTAAAAAGAAAATAGTTAATAGAACCCTAGTTATATGGAATGTATCTTAATACATATATATATATATATATATATATATATATATATATATATATATATATATATATATATATATATATATATATATATATATTCGTTTTTCGCTCATTTTGAAAATATCTCATATCTTATTTATTATGATAGTTAGAGAAAAAATGTTTTAACAATTTTTTACCATTATTATTATTAATTATATTTTTTAAAACTTAATAATTCTCGAGATGTAACACAAACTTATAATTTTTTATATGGGAACATATATTGATAATAGTCTCATCTTTTGCTTATTCTATAAGCTTTGCAATGATATATAACAAGTCTACATTCTTTTGTTTTAAACATGAATAAAAGATGAATTATTAATTTATTGAGGTGAAAATATCGGAAATTATTAATAAACAAATGAAAAAAAATATTACCGATCATCATGTTTTTATTTTGATTCTGTATCTATTCATTATGTTCTCAAATTTATTCTTAACCAATTATTTTTGGGTTAGTTAAATTACTATTTATCAACGTTAAAGTTGGCTGTGACACAATCCGAAAAAAATGATTTAATATGCTTTTGAAGTAAATAAATTGAAAAAATGAGTAAAACTGAAACAAATACTATTAAAAATATACATATGATGATCTGTAATAGATTTTTTCATTTGTTTCTTAATAATTTTCATTTATTTCACCCCAATAAATTAATAATTCATCTTTTATTCACGTTTAAAACAAAAGAATGCAGACTTGTTATAAATAATTGAAACGCTTATAATATAAGCAAAAAGATGAGACTATTTTAAACATAGGTTAAAAAATCTAATTACACCATTTTATTCTATCTAAAAAATGGTAATTAGTAAATAAGACATGATATATTTCCAAAATGAGCGAAAAACGAGTTTTTACCTGTAGCTCAGAAACAAAAGAAGATCGAAAATACCTGTGGTGACTATTAAACTTTTCTCGAAAAGTTGACCCTGCAATGTGCAAACGGTTTTGATCTATCGTTAAGATACCTTAAAAAACATCGAAAATGAGACACCCTGTACTGTCCCCACAATTATACTTTTCTGAAGGCAATCCCTCCTTAAAATATGTCCAATCCAGCTAGCCTTCCTCTTTCTTATTTCTCTCAAAATGCATCTCTCCTCCAATCCTTCTCAACACGTCCTCATTCTTGACTCTCTCTTTTCAAATACTTTTTCTCCTTATACTTCAAGCTCCAAGTGTCGCATCCATACAGCACAATACTCCATATACAGTATTTTGCAAACCTTTTTCGTAGTTCTATTACTACATTAATGCGCCTTGTTGTTAATAAATCTTGTATTTTACTGTAAGCTGCCTTTTCCTGGGCAATTTTGTTCCTAATTTCTTCCTTACCATTGCCATTCTAATATTCCATACTTCTTAGTAATTGAAGAAACTTATGGACTGTCCTTGAGCAACCCTCATTATTTTTAATTTCTTTATACTTATTTTCATTCCATAACCGTCACACTTCATCCAAATTATGCATAGAAAAGCAAATTACACAATAAATCGTTGAATTTTCTAGAAATCTTGAATCAAATTATTATACTGTAACGTGGAACACCCGCCGTTGCCACCGCTGTCGCAGCCGCGCCGCAGCAATGAGCGCGTGTCTATTTAAAGCGATGACGCAATCGCGCTAGCAGCCGGGCTACGTAGGCAAACAGGTCGCGACATGTTTAATTACTCGCGGTCGCCTGAACCTTTTGTGTTCATTGTCATTATACGGTTGAACATTCTAGAGCTTTTCTAGAAGATAATAGCAGCTGTATAAAAGGGACGTAGCTATGCTCGAAAGTTAGCTAGTTGGTTAGTTACATGGAGAGACATACAGAGACATTCACATAGAGTGTTAGTGAAGCACAGGAGTATCGTGGTGAGCGTATGCAGTGTAGTGTCGAGTGGAGGACTCAGGAAGTTACTATGGTTAACTGGGATAGCTGTGGATGTAAATACTCGATAGTGTTGACGAGTATTGGGAAGCTATAGTGTACGAGGACAGTAACGGCGAGTCTGAAAGTTACTGGTATACTGGGATAGCTGTGGAAGTGAATACTCGGTAGTGCTGACGAGTATTGTGAAGCTAGGCATACAAGGACAGTAACAGCGAGTTGGAATGGATACTCGGCATTGGTGTTGAAGAATTGTGGCATACGGATAGTTGGTGATACTGAGGCTGTGGAAGGAGAAAGTTAGTTACATAAATAGACAGACAATGAGGTGAAAGGTGTGACTTCTGTCCGAGCAGTTGATTATACAGACGCTGTTGAGTCAGTTGAGTATATAGACGCTGTAGTGATATAAATAATGGAAATAAATAATTAGTAATATCGTGGAAATAAATAGTAGTGTTAATTGGTTAAATAAATAAATAGTGTTAGTGTTATCTAGTTAATTATAGTTTTAGTCTTAATTAGTTTTTAATAATTGTCTATTAGTAATAGTAATTTTCATTGTAGTAATAATAAACACTTATTTTAATTAATAATAATTGTTTAATATTTACACTTTACCCAAATAAATAAAAACGTTACAATACGTTATACGCCGTGATAATTTATTTATTTATTTATTATTATTACAGACTTGGGAGAAGCTGTACAATGTAAAGACCTTAAAAGCGGATTAGGGTAAATTCAATATTATAATTTCAGACGTATTTCTTAAACTAAATTCAATATTTTTAGATGTCCTTTGTATAAATTAAGAGAAGGATGTACTATGACTCCGGCTGACTATTCTAAACCGTACCCAGATTGCTGTCCAAAACCGGACTGCCCAAAATTCAACGATTAAAATTGGAACTATGATAGAGCCGAGATTCAACGCAGTGTAGCATCTATGACAACTACTATTAGCGGATCTTACGATTTTTCTAATGATTCAAATACTGATGTACTCGTATTTAAATTCAATGTATTATTGCGGTATTGTATTACATATACATTTGGAAAATATATGAATAATTTAATATACAATTTGTAATAAATTTTCCTCCAAATCATCCTAGATTATATTAGTATTCCCAGCAATGCGCAATGACACGTAATGATATATTCATTCATTTTTTAATATTTCAGATTTGAAAAAAAAATATAAGTATAGGTAATTATTTCAGCTTTATAATAGATTCAAAAATATGAAAACCCCAAAACTGGATTTTGATACACAGAATGGTGGAGGTGTAGATTCAAAAATTATTTTTCATTAAAACATTAAAAAAATTCTACATATAATGATATCCTAATTCATAATTTTCTATTATCCAAGACAGATAAATCGCAGATACAGAATTTAATTTTTCCTTGCACAATACTTCCTAATTAATTTTTAACAAAAATGTTCAAATATACGTTGTAACTAATTAAATTCTACCTACATGTATATTACTAATCAAATTATATTTTAATATATATGGGGTCTTGTGGCCACGTGTCTGAGTGCCTGGTGGCGAATCTGGGGAACCAGGCTCGATCCCAACCGACGCCAAATATTACAAACTTTAAATATGAGTAGCTGTGAGTTGAAGCCTGGTAAACACTCGCACGGTACAATTTTTTCATCATCATTACCGAAATCTATTTACAAAGCAGATTTTTATTTTATTTTGCACGTTTTTTTACCTGCAAAACCTCATTTAATGTTTGATAATTATAAGTATTTGCATTTGTTTGTAATTCCATAGCTAAGCAATATTTATCAAATTCAATTTTACATACGTAAAAATATTTTTTTCTACTCCCACTTGAAAAACTTATCGTTTCTTCACAATCTGCAGAATGGATATGTAGGCAATACTAGTTAACTGAACGGATATAATTTCATATCCATTCTAGGATGGATATGAAATCCACGAATCACAAATCTCGAAATCATGTAACCTAGGCAACTGTCTATTCATTTATTACAAGATTAAGAAGAAGAACGATACAAATGTCATATTTGACATTTCAATGTTATCATTTAGATGGAAATATTTTCGGTATAAAAAGAGATTAGAATAATTTAATAATAATTAACAGAATTATATTATAAATTAGTTGTAAGTATCGAAAAAGAACGTATAAAAAATGGGAATCAGAACGGTATGAAATGTCACATTGCCAAGTCAAGGTTATCCTTTAGATTTGGCAATAAAAAATCGTAAGTATTACGTAAAAGTATTGTATACTTATAAAATAAAATATTATTTTAACAATAAATGTCATTAAGAAAACTTTCTATAGTTAGTATTTTCCTTCTTTTCGTTAGCCGTAGAAAAAGTATGCTGTACAACTCGAGTGGAATGTCCATATCGCCTTCGGATGATTGAACACTCTGCCTACGGCGTCGTGCTCAAACTGCATCCTCATGCGATATGGACATCATATCCACTCTTGTTGTACAAACTACTATTTCCTACAAATCTATTAAAAGTGGGCTTTTTAATGTTTGTTTTTAGCGGTAAAAATGTCATTTTATGACACCAGTGTTAAGAGTAATAGATCATTGTTACTTTTGACACTAGTGTTAAAAGTGAATGTCAAAAAATTATTAGAAATACAAATTTAATTTAAAAAATAGTGTTTGTAGAAAAAATAGCGTATGATATACGTGTTAAAAGTGATTTTATTTTGTTCGAAGGTTTGGATCACTCCGCTTCGCGTCGTGTTCCAAACTTCCCTCTCACAAAATAAAATGTCACTTTTAACACTTATATCATAAATAACTATTTATTATTATTTTTATGTATTTTTATTAGATAACTAGTTTCGCTATAACATTAGAATTCAGATCTCGCTAAACCTAATACATGCTAATGTTATAGCGAAACGTATTATCTAATAAATAATATTTTTATATTTTGCGTTCATAATGAAGTCATTACGATACGCAATTGCGTATCGTAATGACCTTCATTTCGATACGCAATTTTTTGTTTTAGATGGTTGGTACTAGATGACGTTTCTTTAACCCATTTTTACCTAATTTATTTTTAGTTAATTGACAATCCATTTTAATAATATAATGTCGAAATTATTTTTTTAATTTATTTATGGATGATTATTTACATGAAAATGTACAAATGGTTACAAATATAATCACAAATTGAGTAAGTAAATGTTATTGTAGAAGGCGCAAAATATAAAAAATAGTATAAAGAACTCATTTTATAAGACTTTCTTTCGCACTTGTCAATTAGAAAACTCGCTAACGCTCGTTTTCTAAATTTTGACGCGTGCGAAAAAAACATGTCTTATAAAACACGTTCTTTAATATACTATTGTAAAACTAAAATCCCTATATTTCAATACTTAAAAATGAGTAAGAAGTTACATCAAGTAACAGCTACACAATTAAAGAAAAAATAAAATTTTATTTTAGATACAAAATGTTATTATCTACAGCTTTTATTTTCTAAAATTTATTGGGAAGTGTTGCGCAGGGATAAACTGATTTCCCATGGTAAACGCCTAAAACCCGCTTTCTAAATAACATACTGTATGTACATGCAGGCCGGTAATTGGAACTCCCGAACATAGTACTTTAACATGTAAAATAATTCTACCGTGATTTTCTGCTTTCCTAATTATTTAAGGTAAAAAGCTTCCAATAAAATTCTGCATATGAATCAATAAGCAAAATTAATTTTGCATGCCCTGTAATGACAGAAATTAGGTACAGAAATGTCAAAAATTTCCCCAAAAATGGCTATTGCTATTTTTGGTATGAAATTGAAGAATACTTAACAAAAAATGTTCAACGCTCAAGTTAGGTTAATTTATTATTATTACGTAATATTTATAATTTCTGTTTGAGCCCGTTCCATATTTTTAGAAAGTATTTTAAATGAAAGTTTATGCAATATTTTTCATTGTAATATAAAAAATAATAATAATTTATTATTTTTGTAAATAATTATATAAAAAATTTAGCGCCAGAAATAGTCATGAAAGAAAACCCCCCGTTCCTGTGACGTCGGAGCACATACAATACGTCATTCATAGTCAACAGAAAAACAACTTACGTTATTTATATAAATAAAAGTAGGTGATAGTTTGTCACATGATAAACTGTATGTACTCTGACGTCACATTTTGTTTCAGATCACGTGACTTTTTCAAAATATTACACATATTTCAATAATTAATCATATTATAAGGGAGAATTTAGAATTATTCATGCATCTATGTAGAAGCTATGAATGATTATATAATAAAAAGCATAAAAATTATAAAGATGTACTTTGGAAAGAAAATATATGGGCATAGATATGCAACAGGTTAATATTGAGGTTTTGAATTGATTTTATGTTGAAATCACTTAAATCTTAATTTTTACGTTATGTCCATTGTGAACATATATAAGATTTACATAATTTTTTTGTTATGTATAGCCCTTACGCTTACGTCCATTGTGAATCTAGACTTAAACCAGATACAGTATAGCAGATAAATCGTTAACATGTTTTTTTTTTCAATTCCATGGTTATCGCTATTTTTTGGGATGATTTTCGATATTTTCACACCCAATTTCTGGCGTTACAAAGCATAAAAAATTAAGTTTGATTCAGATGCAGAATTTTCTGCTCAGCAATTTTTATTTAAAGCTTTTTTATTACGAAAGTATGATTGTAAATGTTAAAAATACCATGTTCGGGACTTCCAGTCATGATATGATCCTGCGTACAGTATGTGTCCGCATTGAGTTTACAAGATGGTAAAACTCCTTACTTATGATTTTACAAAAAAATGTTAAAGGAAGAACTTTTCTGCTTGACTTGAAACATTTAGTTCTGTCATTTAGACCATTAATTAATAATATTTTAGACTTTTTATTATTTTCATCCTCGAAATTAGGAAAGTGCCTTCGATACATGGCTTTCTTAATCCAATGAGAGCCTTAGCACAATATTTCTCTCGATAGATGCGCTACTGCGCAAGTTACTTAAACATTCAAAAGACTTTGAAACCTGAAACGTCAAACGAGCATCAAACACAACTATTAATAAAAATAATAAATTTACACTACGTATTTGTTAAAAACGTTTGTTTTATTGCACCTATTGTATATTATTCTATATTTTGTGTTTATATAATGTGCCACAACCATGAAAAGTCACGATGATACAATAAAATCTGTGTATTCTTACAAAAGTTTGTATATTGTAATACGTACTTAGGAGAATATCCATATGCTGCCATCTACGCTAGCTTAGCTTTGCGCTAAGTGTCTCATTGCAACATGTCAAGTATCATATTTAATAAGATGTGTTGTGGCCAGCAAAATACCTCTCGCCTTAAGAGTTGAGGAAATCCAGAATAGCTTTAAAGAGATTCGGAGGAGGATTGAATAATATGGCGATGGAGGTGGATGGGTTAATAAAATAATGTAATATTTGATGTTTGTTTGAATGATTTTTTATTATTAACCCACTCCCAGTTATTATTGTAGTTTCAACTGCAGATTTGTTTCTTTAAAGTCAAGTAAAAAAGTTCTTCCTATACTATTTTTTTTGTAAAACTAAAAATAAAGATTTTCTCCCTCTTGTAAACTCAATCCGGGGACATACTATATATTTGAAATCAAATTTAAAAATTTGTCTCCTTATATATCCGATTTTGAAATTTTTATTAACAAATTTTGAGAGTTGCGGAATTAATAAATTGATAACAATGAGGTGTTGCACGGTTTTTTTCTTTGCTTTAATCGAAAGATTAAGAAAAAATATTTTACTCCTATTTTTTTTATTTTTTTCGTATTATTCTTTATTCATGAGAAAATTGTCTTTGAAATTATGTTTGAATTTCCTCTTCCCCTTTTCCCTGATGACGTTCGAAAGGACCTAACCAATGAGGGTGTGGCTTACATTTGCCAATGACGGAAATTAAACGATTGACAGTCTTGACAGCTGTCAACTACTACTGATTTTTGTATTTGGAAATAATCAAACATGGTGGTAAAAAAGTGTTTTGTGCAGTGTGCCCAAATAGAACTGATAATAGCAGAAAAATATTTCTAGTAGTGCCTCAAAACGAAGAAAGAAGAATGAAATGGTTGTCGCAAGTAAAAATAAAAACATAAAGTCAAAACTTCTTTGTTGTAAAGATCATTTTGATGTAAATATAAATATTTTTATAATTAAATAAGAACTATTGAATACATTTATTTTTTTTGCTGGAAAATAATGCACTCAGGCTACGGTTTCTTATACCAGTTAATCTTTGCACTACTGGAGCATAAAAGAGATTGATAAATCTAGGATAAAACATTACTAGACGGTATTTCTTTAGACCACTACTGGCGATAATGTCAATCTCCAACTGAAGAGGATCTGTTCCAAACAATGTGTCGCTGGAATATGTTTTATATATGTTTTAACAATATATTCTGTATGTTCCTAACACGAAATAAATCCAAAAGTCAAAATAGACAATAAAGTGTGTGTACGTGTCATAAAGTGTCAGGTGTCAAATAAAATGGAAAAAAGAGAAGGGGAAAAATTACTCAGAAATAGTACATGTTGGATATAAATAAATGTAAAAATAATACATGGTATGAAATGTATAATGAATTTAATATAATTAATGTTGACCTATGTCAAATTTATTTTACGGAATAAAACTACTTCCTCGAACATCGGTGGAGTAATTTATTCTATAGATTTAATTAGCTAGTATTTTTATTCTTGTTTTGACGAATATCTCTGGAGTACAGTATTTTACTTCAAGAGTAAATTTTACTTTGCTAGTGCTTTACTTATCCATCTTTTATAATACTGGGCATTAAACTATGATATATAACGCAGTAATATAATAATAAATAAGTAAGAACTACGCTAAAGAACCACGCTGCACTATAAGTCAGACCTTATGTCACACAGTTGTCATTAAAGCAATCATTGACGTTGATGTATGATACATTTATTTTATTTTTTTCATCATCTTTCCAATTTTGTCATTGGCTAATGTATTTCTGACGTCACAGGCAGTGTAATTCGGCGCCAATTCAAAAAGTAAATTTTAAATTGCTTCTGTGCTTAATATATAGAGAAATTTGAACAGAAAATCATATTTAATAATACTGTAGAACGTACTTATTCGAATTTCAGAAGAAAAAAGATATGTTAATTTTTTTTGCAACACCTCATTGATAAATCTGTATACTCTATTTCCCATGTCAGTAGATTAAAAAAACAATGCTGATATTTTTTTATTATTTCAGAACCGGAAGAAAATAGTTCGCAATCAAAATGCGAAGATCCTGATACTAAATTAGAGTAAGTGCATTACTTCTTTAAATTTCTCATACTAATTAATTACTAACTAATTAATATTTATAGGTGTCCTTTATACAGATTAGTAGAAGGATGTACTTTGACTCCTGAAGATTTATCTAAACCTTATCCTGATTGTTGTCCACAACCAAATTGTCCGAAGAGTTATGCATAAAACTAATAATATTCAGATACTCATGCATGTACTTAAAAATTGAAAGTATTATTGTAGCAGAAGCATGAGAAATATACAAAGAATTCGATGATCATTTTTTTGATTTATTTTACGATTGATTCCACAGCGTACGAAAAAAATATTTAAAAAATAATATTTAATATCTTTTAGGTGCTCCAACAAAAGGATGTTATGATGAAATTACTAAGAAATATTATCCGGAAGGAGAGACTTGGGACCATGATTATATACGAAGTACCTGTACTGAAAACGGACTATATAGACAAGCAGTTGCAAAGTATAAAAAATAAAACAGTATTTTGAAATTACTCCTGTTCTTAAATTTCTTATTTCTATACCATCCCCCTCCTTCTGCAGATTTATCGCTGAAGAATGGGGTCCTTGCAGCGTGTCTTGCGGCAAGGGAATCCGTAGGCGAATCATCAACTGCAAGATCTTTTTGGAAATATCTCGAACAATCGCCATATTATCAGACACGCGTTGCCTTGATCCCAAACCAGAAGAAACACAAACGTGTACGTTGAACCCCTGCCCAGAATACAATCCAACGGTGCAGATAGCCAATACTGGAAATAATGGAAGTAAATATACGGAGAAGCCATACAGAATGAGAAAATACACTTGGAAAGAGCAAGGGTTCACGCATTGTAGCGCTACTTGTTTAGGTGGCATACAAGAATCGATAGTGAATTGTGTTCGGGAAGACAATCAAAAAGTCGTTTCTGTTTATTTATGCCACCCAGACACCAGACCAATACCAGTTGTAAGGTCTTGCAACGAACATCCTTGCCCTCCAAGATGGATGTATTCACGTTTCCAACCCTGCACAAAATCTTGCGGAATTGGTATTCAAACCAGAGAAGTCAACTGCATTCATGAAGTCAGTGAAAACACCACCGTTGTGATACCAAACGCTATGTGTCCGCACCCTCCACCTACAAATCGCCAATACTGCAACGTATTGGACTGTCCCGCCAAATGGCACTATACAAAATGGTCAAAATGTTCAAAAAGTTGTGGAGGAGGTATCAAAGAAAGAAAAGTGGAGTGCAAGCAAGAGATGGCACCCAATCATGTCGTGGATAGGCCTCCAGTAATGTGCCTCCTACAAACCAAACCAATACCAATTGTAAGCTCTTGCAACGAACAGGCTTGCCTTCCAAGATGGAACTATTCAGATTTCCAACCCTGTTCAAAATCTTGCGGAGGTGGTATTCAAACCAGAGAAGTCAACTGCATTCAAGAAAACAGTCAAGGAAGTGGAAACACCACTATTGTCATGCCAAACGCTATGTGTCCGCATCCTCCACCTTCAGATCGCCGATTCTGCAACGTTGTAGACTGCCCCGTCAAATGGCACCATACAAAATGGTCAAAATGTTCAAAAAGTTGCGGAGGTGGTATCAAAGAAAGAAAAGTTGAGTGCAAACAAGAGATAGCACAAAATCAAGTCATGGTTAGACCTCCAGCAATGTGCCCATCTACAAAACCTTTAGAACGAAGACCTTGTAACACCAAAAGTTGTGTTTTGGAATCAGATAAACCTGAAATTATTATCTCCAATAATTCTTACATACAAATGGGTAAATATAACAAATTATTTAAAATAATTTTTCTTCAATTTTAATACAATTTTCAGTTGTGGGTTTCCCAATCTACGACGAGGAGGGGAATGTAGATATTATCAGAAGTCTCAAGAAAATTATATCCAGAATGCTATCCAATATATTTTTCTAACAATTATTAGGAGCATATTTTAGTACTATACGATCAATGTCTGTAGTTCCTAAATATTTCGTGCCATATATTTAAAAATAAAAGAAATGTTTATGTACCAGATTCAACAATTTAAATAGTGTGATCCCTACCCTACGTAGATATAGTTGGAGCTACGAAAAATGACTAGTCAGTCGCTTGTCTGAAGAAATAACACACAGCACTTTATACAGGTGTCCGGATTTCGAAGGCTACCATTGGGATCATGGAAATTATAAGATATACTAAAAACGAACAAGCAGGAAACGTACGTCATCAATAAATATTACTAGATAATGACATCACTTATTACTACGTTTATATGGGGTACTAATTTATCCTAGAAAATGCAATGCGTGCTGCATAACTTACTGTATACAATGCGTGCAGATGAATTATCGTGTAAAGTCTCATTTCCACCGATTGTCTTAATGATTAAGAGCTATAATTAATATCTAAGCGCAATGCGCAAAAATGTTTATTATATGGCAAGGTTTATTATCATTTCCAGCTGTGCATAAGGCTTAATGCTTAAGAACTAAGAGCAATGCTTAAGAACAAAAGCTTGCAAACTCCAAGGTTTAAGGCGTAATGCCTAAGCGTAATTGTGAGATAGAAATACATATCTGTCATCTGTCTTTCTTTATTTTCTAATCTGAACTGTCAGCTGTCAGTCTATTTTATAATTACTGTTTTTTTAAAAAAATTTAGGTGTAGATATAGATGCCAAATATTATGTATATGACATGTTAAGAAAAGAAGAATTACTACTGCAATGACAGTCTGCTAGAGTTAAAAATAAAAAGGATAAAAAATGTGACATTTCTGTCGAATTAGTCACTAAACAAAGTAGCTGGAAATGGTATCCTAGTAAATTGTTATAATGCATTAAGCATTACGTACAAATCATTATGCATTAAGCATTAAAACATTCGGTGGAAATGGGGCTTAAGACTTATTAATACAAACCAATAATACTCAGGGCCTGGTTTAGGTCGTTTTAGCTTTAACCATATAAAAACGGCCAAAAAACTATAATAAAATGAAAAAATTGTGCGCCCCCAAAATCTGTGCGCCCTAGGCTGCAGCCTAGTTAGCCTATCTGGTAATTGGACACTGCAGTAATTCAGTAGCACAAGAAACAACTCACAAATAGTTAACTGGGAAGAAACTGTTGTAATTAGTACAATAGGTAGATAAAGTAGAACGATATATTATATTGATATATTTTATTGACAGCAAATTGACAGTTTTATATATTTTTTACAAAACAATAACACATAACTACTTTGATATTTACAATCATTTATATTATAATTCAAGTCACTCGTGCCTGGATGAGATGAGTTGACAATCACTGACAATCAAGTGACAGGGACAAGATCAATATTTGATCGATTTTAAATTTAATGTAAACATGAACATTCTCAGTAGTGCTACCGTTGATATGAAAATCAACTATAATTATTTCAAATAATTTTATATTCCCAAAAAGGAATAAGGATTGACTTAGAAATAAAGGTAAATTTCATTAATATATACGTTTCTTAATACTAGCATTTTTTCTTCTTTTTTAAAAAATAAATAACACCCAATAATTTCTACAAGTTATATTTCATTTTATAAGGTTTTTTCAGGTTGATGACGTGCGTCTTCTGCTTATTCATTTTTAGTATACGACTTTGGCTAAATTGCACATCAAGTGCACCTTCAAGGGGCTCTCTTAAACGTGCTTTTGTTTTGCCGAAATTCTCATAGGCAGTAGTATATCTAGTAAAACTCTTTTTGTTCGAAATTTACATTTTCAAATAGCTCTTAAACAATTGGTTTTTATTACCCATTCTGCGGCGTGCGAAAATATTTTTTGTTAGTAAATTTTGAAGATATAATACAAACTTACACTTTTATAAATAAGAGTTATTTGAAAATTAAAATTTAACCAAAATCAGTTTTTCGTCACCAGATGTCCCATTTAACGAAAGTCGTAACTCTAATAGTTTCCGAGATCCCAATGGTGGCCTTCGAAATCCAGACATCCTGTATAGCAGCAGCTTAGCAACATTTCGTAATAGAAAGAGAAAGGTTATTTGACGTAGGGGCGTATGTCTATTTAATTTATGATGTGTGATGGATATACGTAAATGATAACATCAATCTCACTAAAAGAAATAATGACGTATGTCGCCGAGTTACAGAAATGTAATTATCTACTACACTGCCCTCTGTGTTAATGTTTATCCATTGACGTTGACGTTTAATTATTATTCAGTGGCTTATTTAACGAATTTTTAAACTATTTTTTCCCCTTTTTAGAAGGTGTTAGAATTGTAGCACTCACCATTCTAAAAGTACTGGTTCCTAATGGGATTGCCGGTTTCATCGAAAATTTTAAAAACGCTCTACTTTGGATTAGGTTTAGATAAAATGGCAAACCGATATACCATTTTGAAGAAAAATTAATTTTTTAAAATGAAAAGCTGAAGCGCTAGAGAGAAAAATTTGACGCAAAATGTGGCGCAAATAATTTTTTTTTGTAAAATAGCGGTCTTCAGAAGCGTATAAATCGTTCACGGTTGGAGATAGAAAAAAACCTCAAATAAAGAAAATGTAGAAAATTTTATCAGCTACAATTTTCATGCAAGGAATTTTTTCTTATGACCAACTGTTTTTGAAATATACGCGAAACCAAAAAAAGGAACCTTTGAAGTGCACCCGTCACCCCTTGCGCCCACCCGAGAGTCAAGGACTTTTAATATGTTTTTTTTACTAATCAGTCCAAACAAACTCTCGAAGTCGGGTTTTCTGCTTATTAACTTTCCGGCTAGGATCATTCGTTGATTAGATTACTATTACAAAGTCTCGTGGCCGCGTGCCTGAGAGTCAGGTCGCGAATCTAGAGAACCGGGTTCGATCCCGACCGACGCCAAATATTGCAAACTGACGCCTGGTAAGCGCCCTCACGGTGCAAATATTTTTTTTTTTTTTGAAATGCAGGATCTATTTTCATTTAATCGGATGCAGAAAATAACGAAAGTAAACCAATAATACTTTTTTGAATCTGCGAATACCAACTACTAAACAGTAAACCCTTTCGGATAACTATTTAATTCGTAGAAATGGGCTTAATAAATCAAGGAGCTCAGCGAAGTCCATAAATTTTTCACTATTTCTTTCTTAAAATATCCATCATTTATTAGGCTCATTTCTTCGAATTAAACATTTAGGAATGATCACAAATAATTATCTTTCATATAACATTATAAGATTCCACAACTTATGCCCAGTATTTCAGTACGGGATTAAAATCTTGGTTTGTATTTCAGTGTCTAAATCCAGGTTAACTTAACCGAGATTTGCTAACCGAGAATTATGTTGTGTTTGTAGTAGATTTTGGAGTGAAATTCATGTTAAGAATGCGCAAAAACTACTTTTTAAATTCAGCTTTTAAAATCACATGTTATATAATTATTAATAAAAATAACATTCCTGAAAGTACTAGTTCTAGTCTAAATTTTAAACAACATTATGGACGTTTATATGTTGACTTCAAGCGTATCTTCGTCTGGTTCGGGAGATGAACAAATTATTAATTTTGTTAATATTCATCTTTTTATTTCCCCATTTATCCTTTAACATTTTCTAGGTTCGTAGCACACGACCAGAAAGTACATTGTATTTTTTTGTAATTTCTAGCCAGGCCGCCGATTTTTGTTTGTGGTTTACAATTCCCGATTGTTCACATTCTATAATCTGTAGTTTCTCTCTTACTACTTCTACTTAAGGCTGGTTTATGTAAGCTGCAAACTTAAGAATTTACCTTAGCATTAGCATTATGACTTTGCATTAATAATTCAAGTATAGACAATTACATGCTACGGTATATGTAGTTGTAACCTTAACCTTAGCATTATACCGTAACCCTAGAATACGGCAATTTTAAATTTTTTAATGCATAATTCTAATGCCGACCAATGAGAAGAGTAAATGTTGGTGTTCGATAGTTTGACTCCAGCAATATTCACGACTGTCAAATTAACGTTTGACATTTGATATTTTTTTAAAATTCTGCAATATTGTCTTGAGTAAAAAATGAGTCTCATTGAAAAAGATGTCCAATTAATACAGTTAGTTGGAAAACACAGATATTTTTATGTTAAGAAAAGACGTGTCGCTGTTAGAAAAATGACTTTACCGGCCTGCTCTTATTGGTTTACCGTAAGAAGTACATATACCGGACAACGTAATGTAAAGTTTAGTGCTAAGTCATAACGCTAATGCCAAGATAAAGTCTTAAATTTAGGGCTTACATAAACCAGCCTTAATAAATTGATTTCGCCCTCTGTAAAATTCTTTGAACGGAAATTTTCCATTGTAATCACAGTTGATTCACAAACTTTATAATAATTGTTTGTGCTATCACCAAACGTCAAAATTATAAAATATCACATAACCAAACTACGCATGACTTAACCATAAAATTTTGGGTTAACCTGCCTACTCATACCGGTTTAACTTTTCGGTTAAATTAAACTCGTTTAACATTTAACTGCAAACTGGAATACGTCTAACCAATAAAAAACTTGTTAACTAAAATTTTTTGGTTTAACCTTGTGGTGAAATGATGGGCCTGAGCCACGTAATGGCGTAGGATTAATTGGTAATTGACAGTTTCAAGACAATGAAGCTCGTACCAGTGACGTACCTATACTAAATTATTTAAAAATACCTTTCAAGTAAACATTTAAGGTACATTCACAAATGAAAATTAGATTTAGATTTATGGTTTATACTTTAGATTTAAAGACTTTGGACGCATAATATGTAATGACTCCATTCATACTTCTGAGTTTAGTGACTCTAAATCCAAATCATAAAGCTAAACATTGCAACGGGCAAACTTTAGGTTTATGATTTAGTTTGACGTCACAAACTTCACCAATGAGAAGGAGCATGAAAGGATATAGATATATACACCCATCTTTATTTAGTATTCACTTGGTGGATTCGGCTTTTTAAATAAATGCGGAAAAGAACATGGAGATTGTCATAACTTAATTGTTGAAATATAACCAATAATGCCAAGCTAATGGCAGTTTCACGGTGCACGGGTAACTGTTAAGTCGAATGTTAAGTACTGCTCTACTGATATTTTAATCTTGTTTTTAAAGCATTTACATAGATGTCTGTACATATCAAAACTAAATTAGAGTTTATTTAAACTTACATTTATGAATGACTTACTTAAACCTAAACAAAAACCATAAACCTAATTTTCTTTGTGAATGCTTTATCGTCTTAACTACAATTTTTAATCTCCTTCCGCCATCTGTATTTGTAGATAGAATTATTCAGACGTGCTTCAAAGTCGTTGACGACAATTAAACTCCTTCAAACACATTTGGCAAATAGTAATAACATCAAAGTAAGCCAAGAAAAGTACACATGAAAAAAGACACTACGAAAAATCTGCATCCGAGATACCAGAACAAATATTAGTTCAGCAAAAGAAACAGAAAGAGTTGAAAAGAGACGAGCGCTGTGGAAACTGATATCATCGCATATATTGTGCGAACGTGTGCAAAATCTCTTGGTATCTCTTAACACCTTTAGGAAATATAAATTATTTAGAGTTAAATCTGTGCCGTAATGCAAGAAAAACCAATGACAATGTTTGACTAAAATTAGATTGCTTATGTAATCGACTAAAAAACTATATTGTTATATACAATAACAACCAAACTTTTAACTGCATACATTGGACCAATATATTTTACAAAACAAAATAATAATTATAGCAATAACAATTAATACAGACATGTCAGCAAATTCCTGTAGGTTTTTAGTGCTATAGACTATTCAAATCACAGAATCAGTAACATTTTTAATAAACATTATTAGTGCAAAATATCAAGTTTCACAGAAAAGTACTGTCGATATAATAGACAGTGACGGTTTCTTGTTGATTTCAAATAACTCAATCTCAAAATTCTGAAAACTTAATTTTGAATTAAGCCCCAGATATATTGATATATTACAGCTTACGTACAGAATCCATAGGGCATAGAAGGAGTGTTTATAAAATTGTCATTTTTAATATAATTTTGAATTGTGATATAACTTGTTTTAACTCAAAAATCAGTACCTATGCCAACTTATTGATTGGTGATACAATCTTTATAGAACATCTTTAAAAAAATTAAACGCATGTGCTTTTATCTTGTATGGAATTACAAATAAGTACTATATTTTTGATTTATTTCCTTTGTTTCTGCATTTGGTTTCCGGATTTCAAAAAGGCAATAGCAAGAGACTTGAACATAGTAAGAATTTAAAATAGAGTACTCGTAGATGTATAACGTAGATCTGAAGGGCATTATTATAATCTGTAACATCACATTATGTGTGATGCAAAGAATTTGATGAAATTTGAAATTGAATATGGATTATGCCTTTCTGGTTCAAGCGCTGTATATTTGTAATAACAAAAACTAATTTCTCCAACACTATTTTGGAAACTACACATTCCACAATCAAAAATTATGTTGGAATCAATATTATTCCATCAAACCGTTTAGTATAATTCCGTATGCCGTTTGGAATAATTCCACACGGCTTTCGACAAATCAGAATCTGTTTACCCGCATATTAGGGCGGAATATCAAATATCTTGATTCGGTTGCTATGGTTATGCCTCTTTTGTTTTATATTTATTTATTTCTGAATTCGCGTTTGACGTTTTGAAGTTTTGAACGGTTTTAGTGTTTTCTGTTAACTTTTACAGATTTTTGGAGATCTCTAGAGCAGTAAGTTTCTCTAAATAATAATGTTACTTAGAAAATAACTAATAACATTTTGTAGAGAAAAATGTCAAATGGCAATGAAGATATAGATATGGAATGTAAGCTACCAGAAAAAAGGGAACTTGCTAATGATACAGTGGGCCAGTTATTACGAAAAAAGTAAAAGATGATATAAATGCTGTTATTATAAGAAATTTATTGACTGATGTTAAAAAAATTATTTGATGGTATATGATAATTGTTATAATCAATCAACATTTTTTGTATAATTTCTAAAATCTTGTTGGAGAAAATATAGTCTACAACACGTTTGGAATGGCATAATCCACACTCGCAAACCGTAGACCTCGCCTTCAGCTCGGACCACAAACTTTTTGCTCGTATTGGAACATGGGCCATTCCAATACTTGTTGTAGAATATACTGTTCGGTCTTGTATGGAATTTTATGAATTTTGCGAAGAATGCGAACAATATCATTGATAATAAAAATTTATTTTGCAAAAACAATAATTGTACAAATATTAATTTATAGACAGTAGATGTAAAAATAATAGGTACATTACATCCGAGGTGGGATATGTTTCAATACAGCCGAGGGCTTATGTATCTTGCTTGACCGAGACACGAAACCTCGAGGTCAGATACATGCAGCGCGTAGCTATAATGAAACTATCACCGAGGTACTCGTATGTATACTATTTTGTTCATACTCATCCTCTTTTTAAATAAATAATTAACAAAATAAATCGTTAACCCTTTTTCATAATACCATACTGTTAAATGTGCTTTAACAGTACTGTATGCTCAACCAATATATGCGTCAAAACAGCCACGGCCGTTATTTTTTATAACAATACAATTATTAAAAATCATGTGTTCCTAAAAAAAATCGCAGCATCATGAAATTGTCATGAAGAGCTGTCACCTGTCAATATGCCATAGAAAATACAATTCTCAGAAGATATTTTATGTTATTATGAAAAATACTGAACGTCACACGGCTGATATGCAAATAACTGACTCGGTTGATTGTAAAATCTCGGCTCTCGCCTCGATTTTACAATCTTCAACCGCGTCTGTTATTTGCTTTATATCAGCCTTATGACGTTAATAACTATAATTTTATTAATATTTTTAGTCAGGTCTATTAAAATTTGTTTAGCCTAGTCTACTTAAATATAGAAATCTATGACAGTGTCGCTAGGATACATAATTACTTCCCACCTGTGGGGTGGGATCGTGATCTGTCATTTCCCATCCACGAGATTGTCATCGCAGTTAGAAATGACGTATTTCCAAACCTCTAACAGTCGTATTCATAGTAATTCTGACTTGGTTTAAACCAGATCTATCTTAGGACTAAAGTTTTTCCTTATTCATAGTAACGATTGATAGATCTAGTTTAAACCTAGTCTAAAATTAGACTACATCAACCCTAGTTTAAACTAGGTCTAAGCCCTGCCTTTGTAACGAATGCAGTGTAGTTATAAAAAAGTTGCACTCGTAAGATATATGAAATTTCTATTAATTGTCAAATTGACAATTTTAATATTAAATTAATAAAATTCAGGATGTTCTAGATATTTTTACACACATCAATGACGTTGAAGATGAAAAAAGATCACATGTAAATGATAAAGGTACATTTTTAAGAAAATTTGATATAATTGAAATGTGTATTTAACTTTAGAGAATATAATGAGAGACAGAGAAACAGATGATGAAGATGATGAAGTAAATAATGCTAAAAGTAATGAAGCAGGGATTTTTTGTAGGCAAAAGTGCAATAAGCCCGGTAACGAAAACTTTTTCAACCTTACTTTTTAGCTGTCAAATATTTTTAAATAAAAATTAATATGTTAGACAAATTTTAAGTATAAATAAATGCTTTTTAGTTAATTTCTCAATTTATCTAGTCTATCTACTCTACTAAAGTATTTCCTTCGGCAATTTTATTTATTAAATTTGTATATTTTAATTTATACATTTTTTGTCCGACTTTTCCTCATATCTATACATACATATATAAATATACGCTTCTAAACTTATTGTTGTGGTACATACTATTATTATTTTAGACAATATAATGTATTTCTTTTTACACTGACAACTAAATGACATTTGAAAATATTCAAATAATTATGTCTGAAGCATATTTCATATTCATCGCAGACCATGTCCAGATGGATACAGGACTAAACTCTGTCTACGTAGAATAGGTTTAAACTGGTTCTAAAATTGACTATGAATAGGTACAGGGTGATCTAAGTTAGACCTAGTTTAAACCGAGTCTACGTAAACCTAGTTTAAATCAGGTCTATCTCAGTTACTATGAATGCGGCTGTAAAAGTTTAGGAATAGTCATACTATTATAATAATTGTGAAAAAGGATATTTCTGACAGCACATCTAGAACTAGACGACGGTTAATACATCTTATTTTTAGTAATTTTGCTCCACGTTGAACATAATAAAAGAAAAATATGAATAATTTCTTCACAGCCGTTGGTTGAGCCATAAATATGGGATAAATAAATCTCGATATTGCAAAGAATTACAATGTGTAAAAAGCATTGCAGTGCGCAAAATGATACTCTGCCAAAACTGCGCTTGTGGTGATAAATCTATGAGAGTTATAGCGAAGAAACAAAGCATGCCCAGAGTAAATCATCTCGCACGCCACTGGACAGGACAGCCAATCACAAGGCTGCGCACTCATTTGTTACGGAACGGACAAAGTTTTGGATACGAATTTATTTTCTCTGTTGTCTGTGTCTGCGTCAATATTGTAAGATGGATCATTTTTATTGAAAACTTTCCAAAGGAAGATGTGATCATATTGACTTTCATCAAATAAAAAATGCTTTTAATTTTGTCTATAAACAGTTAGTGAAACATATTTTCATTTCGCGATTTTCAGTAAGTCAAAGTTTATTAAGAAAACGATGTTAGTATTTTGCCATTGATTCTCAGAGTCCCGACTTCTACCCCACTAAATATATTAGTAGAAAAATATTTAAAAAATTGTTATTCTTTATGTTCATTGTGCGTTAAGTGGCCGGGTTGTAATTCGGATGGCTCGGATTCCGGCCAACGTCTGTCTAACTGAAAACTTGAAAATAAATAAATCATCACGGCATTTTACCCATCCTTGGTGTGCCAATCTGCTTTGTACACAGATTTCAGTAATGATGATGACATATTTGTACCATGCGGAATATGCACCGCAGAGGTCAATTTTGTGTTATTTAAAATTTGAAATATTTCTTTTGACGTCAGTCGGGATCGAACCCGGTTCCTCAGATTCGGGACCAGACACTCAGGCACTTGATCACCAGACCCTATAAAAACTTGATAATAATTTGCAAAAGTTATCCTGGAGATGCTCTCTTCACGACAAGTTTGGGAACCCGTGTGTGAGGTGACGCCTGATAAAAGTCTTCTCTGATACAAATATGTCGTTAGATTAGCACAACCAGCAATTGGGAACTAAGCCTTGATGTTATTTGATAAAAAAAAAATTAGACCCCTATTTTTTATTTTCAAACAAATTATTACTACAAGGGTCACACTAGAATTATTGAGAATATGACATATGGTTTATTTTTATCTTCGGTCACCTTTAGGTAAGAAAGGTATTGTCTTTCGGTGTTGAGTTTTTGATGAATAAGCACGTTTTAGAATACCTGAAATAAGATTTTACTAGCTTTACTATGATGCCTGTCCGTATATATGTATATATGTACAGGGTGCCCATTTTAAAAGTTTTTAAAATTTTGTTTTGCTCTTATACCTACTGTAATTATTCGATTTATAATACTAATATTTACCAAGTGACCTATAAAATGGGCACCCTGTATGTATGCATATATGTATGTGTTTGTATGTGTGTGTGACGATTAAATATCAAAATAATCAAATACTACAATTTAAAAAATTATAATTCTTTCGTCTTCATTTTCTTTACATCCATGTGGAGAGATGATTTTGGTTATAATTACTCAACCGAAAATACCCTCATTTTTAGATTTTAACAGTTTTTCTTGAAAAAGCACTGTTAAATATCATTTTTCCATATTTAATGTTATTATAAATATTAAACAATATTTTATTCTCTATACGATTTGATTACATTTTATATTTCATATTCAATGGATACATATATAGTTAAAAATTATAAAGAAATTAAATTTCATAAAGCAGCTAGCTATGCTATAACCATGCAAACCGCTTGTATATTAAGAAAATGCTGATGACAAGTGTTAGTGTCAAGTGCAACTGACATGTGTGTGTTATAATTTTACTGGAAATATAGAATCTCTTAGGTACATGAAAGTTTCTATATGGATTTGTAACTAACGGAAGGTAATGTTCTGGCCACATCAAATTTTTTTTAGAATTATATTTTAAATATGTTCAAGTTTCAAAGTAGTTCATTCGACGAAAACCAATCAAATTTTTTTGCCAAAATCTCTCTAGTTAACTCTATATTTTCATTCACAATAGGGGATTACAGCTCAATCGAATTAAGAGAAATTAGTAAAAAATAGTGAAAGTATATGCTTAATAATGAACATTAATAAAGAAATAAAATGATATAATTGAAATACTTCGGAAATAAGAGGGTTTTTGTTTTAGCAGCTCGTCACTCATATGAAATCCATATATATATTATTTTGATTGGCGACTCAAAGACTACCTATAAATATGTAACGAATACCGAGTTAGACGGGTTGAGTCTCCTACCAATGGAAGTAGACAAACTCAAATAGCGAACAAGTGGCTACCAGTGCAGTACTGCAATTCTCAAACAGTTTTTATTTGAATATACATTTCTTGCATTAAACTTAATAATTTTGATACACTTGCAATTATAAAGCACGTAGACTTGTACAGTGTTATAATATTAATTTGTTTTCTATAAATATAATTTAAAAATAGTATACATTTCAAGAACATTTTAGATCCACGAAGAAAACAGTTTTATATAAAAACTTATATTCGTGACGTCACATCTATATTTTCAAACTTCGGAGGACCATAACTCGCTTATTAATAGGAATTTTTTCACCAGATTTTCACCAATAGTCTTAGTTCTACTTATACTCTCTGATGAAATTACATAAAAGAAATGGTGGAATCCCCTATTATTGAGAAGACACGTTTTTTTAGATTTTATTTTAAATTTCGTAACGTTTTATTTATTTGGGTGAAGTGTAAAAATCAAGGAATTATTATTTATTAAAATAAATATTTATTAAAACGATAAATAAATATTTAAAAGACAATAACAAAGACGATTACTAATATTAAACAAATATTGAAAACTAATTTAAGACTACGAATATAATTAATTAGTTAAACACTAACACTATTTATTTATTTAAACAATTGACACTACTATTTATTTACACGATATTACTGATTATTTATTTCCACTATTTGTCACTTCACATTCAAATGTTCGTCTGTCTATTCATGTAACTGATTAACTGGCCTTCTGGCAGACTAACTGTTCTAACTTCCACAGCCTCAGTATCACCGACTGTCCGTATGACACAACTCTTCAACACCACTGCCGAGTATACACTTCTCGCCGTTACTGTCCCCGTATACCTAGCTTCCCAATACTTCACAAAACTACCGAGTATACACTTCTACAGCTATCCCAGTATACCAGTAACTTCCCGAGTACACCACTCGACACCAAACTGTATACGCTCACCACGATACTGCTGTGTCACTCAACTCACTGTCTCCTTACGTCTTACTATCATATGTAACTGTCCATCTGATGGACACTTTATGTGTCTGTCTTCGCACACACATATTTATTTGGGATCTTTGGTTACAACCCTAAACTGATCTTAAAACAACCCGTGATTGTACCAAATAAACAGTGGATAATTTTACTGTTGGTGAAAATAAGCGGTAAATTTAAGTAAATACGATTTGATTATTTTCTTCTTCATTGATCTATATTAAATTATTATCTATTTGCGATATACCGCAGATATGATTATCAACTTCTGGCAGCGATAGAAAAGCACTACAACCAGTGCACAGGTACCTACTGTTCCTGATCCATATCTGTATTCAGTAGTAATATTATTAATGTAGGTATTAAGTTATAAATTTAAATAAATTATTTACCTTATTTAATTTGTGATGTAAATAAATAACCAAGTAAATAATTGGCCTATAATCTATACCACCACAAATAATTTAAAATTATTTAAAGTCATTGATTCAGTTTCTTATTGCCATCAGCTACAGAACCTTCTGGCTTCGTGCTCATCCTCACGTCTTTTCTTTAATGTCTCAAAGTGTAAAGTTATGTCTTACCCAATTAAGCGTACTACATCTATTTCGTCTTACTGGATTGGTGACCTTGGTCTTGACAGAATTAATACTCATAAGAACTTGGGAGTTATATTTGATCCCAGATTACATTTCGGTCCTCATTATGATTATTTAGTGAATACATCCTATAAAACATTAGGTTTCATTATTAGACATTCATGTAATTTCACTAATATCACAACTCTCAGGTCCTTACACCTTATCCTCTAGGTAGATCCAAACTTGAGTATTGCCTGATTGTCTGCAATCCCATGTATTATATTCATAGTATCAAAATTGAATGGGTACAAAGAAAGTTTGAACGATATTGCGCGATAAATTCTTCTCCTTTTTTAATTCATTTACCTACAGTTACTCCGCGACTTTATCAAATTTAAATATGTAAACATTGGATTCTAGAAGTAAGATTCGTTCATGCTTATATTTACATGGGTTACTGCGAAATGTTATAGATGACGTTAATTCAATGAGCCGTATACAAATAAATATTCCTCGGTTGGCATCTAGGTCTTATATATCGTTTTGCACTAGGCTATGTAAATAAATTTATGAAACTAAAGATCCAGTTAGACAATTATGTCTAATATATAATGAAGTCGAAAGTATTATGAATGATAGAATGGATATTTTCAGTTTTAGCTACTGTCAATTTAGAAATATTATATGTAAAAATTTATTGTTATATTTTAAAATCAATTTCTACCTTTGTTGTTGTACTTAGTTGTTTTCTTATTGTATAGAATGTATATTTTCCAACCCCCCTGTTATTGGGATACTTTATATCCTGTTAGGAGGTTGTAAATAAATAAATAAATAAATAAATAAATATCAACAGAAAGTGACAGTCTAGAAAGGGATAAAAATATTTAAACAAAGATGGAAACAGGTTCAACACACCAACCCAACAAAATAGCTGGGTGAGATAGATAAGTTCGGAAACCGTTCTGGGTTATTTAAACCGTGCCAACTAAACAGAATTAACCTACTAGGTTACTTAAAAGATCCCAAATAAATACAGCCATAGTTGTTCTAATATTTACTAGAAAACTCTCCACGTCATAACAATGCGCCGGTAATTACGCTTATCTCCCCTCTTGTTTACATAACTGCCCGCCTCACATCACCCTTCTATCGCGCGCTGCACTATGTTACCTACTAGAACGCTTCTATTGATAGGTGTCGGTTCGCATACGTTGGCCAGAGCTTGCGGACCAAATGCTGTAGGTACCTACCCTCTCACGTTACAATATATTTAAAGTAGTTTCCTTAAATTAAAATATATTTCACCATTCTTGTCATCCACTTCATAAAACTTCCCAGCCAATCTTCTTTTGGAATACTGAATGCTTTCAAAATTATCATAAATTGCAGCATCCAACGAATCCAAAAACTAAGCAAAAGTCGCACATCATGTGAGTATGGCGAGTATTCCATTACTTTTAATTTGCCAAAATCTAAAGGCAATACTCTGTGGTTAATTCCATATTTTCACTCACAATGATACTCTAAAAAATTGATTAACTAAGTTCTCACTAACTTAACCTTCGCAAATTAATTTCAAATGACAAATAAATAACTGTATAAAATAATAGTGAAAAAATTTTCCACTACCTTCCTGACTGTCTTATTCTCAATTATTTTAGCGTGACCCTCGTATAATATAACAGGTTGTCTTTGAAAACTAAATGTGCCAAAAATTGGAAAGAGTTGTTCATTGTTTTTTTTTTTATCTACTGCACTTAATAAATTCTCAATGTAGTTCAAGTTTATATAACAGTTACAACTACACTGTATCATTACTCGTATCAGTAAAATAATCCGAGCATTACAAAAGTTTCAAACAACTAATAATCGTGAAATGTGAAATTAAAGACTAGTAAAGTTATTAACCTTTTCATTATTTCTCACTGAAATTAAAAGTTTCTTTGATTGTTAACATTCCGCAATACCAATTACTTCATAACAATATCAAAGCATATAAGAATACTAAACAAACAGCAAAATCGATTTTGAATGAGCGTGTAGAACTAACATCACGAAAACGAAACAAACGAAACAATAGAAACACGAAAAAACAGCATGATAAAACGATAAAAGAATCGGAATGCCAAAATTGTTGGCAAAGTCCGCCGAAATCAGGACTGGCTATGCAAACTATGCTTATTTGTCCTGATCCTAAGCGAAATCTCCCGAAATCACCCGAAGTGCAAACACGTGAAATTTGTGAAACAATTTGCTGGCGCCCTTTGTTGTATTTCGACAAATGACAACGTCAACAATGTGACAGACATGCAAAAAATTGGAAATACGATAGCGCTGTAATTTTTGACGCGTGTAAAAGACTCATACACCTGCCACACAGAAATTTGCAATTCCACAATGCGAAACTCAAAAACTACAATGAAAAAATCTCCTACGATTTTAATTAAAAGCTTAAAAGAAATGGGTTTCTGTCTTTTATGTCTTTCTTTGAGCATACATCGAGGAAAATTAAAATTCTAGCTATATGTAACTTAAAAGAAAATAATACTTCTGTGTTTTCACGGTGTATGATCGCGGGAAAACAATATTTCGCGTGTGGATGGTTTTGTTAATTTCAAAACTCAGTTAATTATAATTCCAAACATTTTTTATCGATTTGCCATTTATTGAAATTAAACTTCAACCTTCTGTAAAAATGGTCGTTTTTTGCGTTGCTATTTTGTTTGAAATCAAAGAAACTGATACGATTCAATAACTCTATAACAGATTTTTTTTTTCAATAATTATTTCCAATTACAAATAATAAAAGTATATACTTATAATTAAATTTATTTAGTTTGTACCATGTATTTTTTAGTCTAGTTTTGAATAATATTATATCCAATTTTCAAAAAGCACACGTGTAAGTGACCCCAATGATACTTTCTGCACAACAGCGCGAAAAGCCGTAAGGTGCCACCTGTTAAGCCCCATCAACGGTTCAGATATGTCTTTACCGAAATCTGCGAATAGAAACAGATTGGCACACCCAGAAATGGGTAATAAACCGTCATGATATTTTTATTTATTTATATTATAAATATGGACATAGGCGCAGACTCCACGGGGGCTACGGGTGGAATTGCCCCGTGCTAAGTTAGATACGGCGGCGAAAGTATGTTTTCACCCCTGTGCCGATTTTGAAAACGAGTGGGAACTTCTACCTTTGGATGAACCTAAAGAACCGAGGAAACAAAAAAGACCAATTAGATATAAGTGCAGATCAGTTGAACACATAATTTTACAGCGAAACAAACGCTTTAATAAAATACGCAAAGGAAGAGCGCGAGCAGACACGTGACTCGAGCGTCCTTGACGGGCATGGAATCAGCTGATTTGTGTGCGCATGTCATTTTGACAACAACAATGTCACTTTGACAAGACCAATATTCTGACTTATTTTGAGTTTGACCTGCTAAACTGTTATTATTATAAAATTTTCAGGCGGTAACACATGAAATTAAAAAAAAACTTCTCAACAGTTTAAAATTTAAATAAGTCGAAACACTGGTCTTGTCAAAGTGCCATTGTTCTTGTCAAAATGACAATCGCACACAAATCAGCTGATTCCAAGCACTTCAAGGTCGCTCGAGTCACGTGTCTGCTCGCGCCCTAAAAGGTTCAATTCTGACTCTCAAATGTTATTAAACAATGCAGAAGATTTTCTAACAAAACATATCTCCAAAAACTATGTGATTTTTAAAAAGATCTATGCCCCAGAAATGATTTAAATGTCATAAGAACAAGGAAACTGATTCGAATTTGTTCATTTTGATGGTTTAAACAAGCGTTGATGAACATTTCCGCAACCGGGCATTAGTCTTGTATAGACATTACATAGGAATGTGTTTCATGACATAATTCTTGGACAATGTTATGGCAAAACAATGAAAATTATCTAAGGATGATAGTGCCTCAATACAGTAATCAAATTTTTTGGATCATTTTCGAATTATATACGTCTATTATATTTTAATTATGAACTTACCTTCCATTCCTTTCGTTCAAATATATATTATACCATAGTTAATCAAAAACACAATGTTTTCTGACAGGTGTAATTTTATAGGTTAGTATATGCAAACAAAATTTTCAACCAGTTCTAAATCGTTCTAACACTCGTTAAGTCGGTTCTAGAACTATTACTATGTTCCGTAAATAAATCAGACTAATCGTAATCGGTGATTTCGGTGAGTATTTGGTTACTGAAAGTGGTGAGTATTTTCGGTACAGCTTGACATTCAAATTACGTCAGAAAAGCATTCTTGATTTCCAACAATATTCAAATAATTTATAATTCCATCGCAGTGTATACAATTGTATTCACCTTGTTATTCACTCTTGTAAAATGAAAAAGATATTAACAATTTTTATTTCAATAATTAAACATAGTCAACATCACAAAGCAAACAAACTTAAAATCATCTTCAAACAGCACCAATACCATTTGTCAAATTGCAAATAACCGAAGTCATCGTGCTTTGAGCGTGATGAGTTTGGTGACTAACCAGACTCACCAATTTCAGGTCACCGCGTTCCATAAATCAAATCTTTTCAGGAATTGAATATTTACGGAACGGAAAAACACAATTTGGTGACTTTCGGGTATTTACGGAACATACTATATATATATATATATATATATATATATATATATATATATATATATATATATATATATATATATATATATATGTAAGTTCGCGCATGGATTCTAAGCAGTTCTGAATCACGTTCTGAACGGTTCTGAACTTTCTTTTGGAACAAACCTATTAATAAATGCTATAATGAAGAACTAGATTCACATTATTTAGGGGAATTTTCATTACTAAAAAGAATTTTTTTATTTTATTGTAGATATTACCATTGATTATATATACTACGTAGTATATATAATCAATGATATTACTTATAATTTCGCCCCCGTGGTGAAAATGAGAAGTCAGCGCCTATGATTATGGACAAATTTCTCGATTGTGGTAGGTATAGATTAGCATTAATTCTTACAAAATTGACGTTTCGGTATACATTTATACCTTCATCAGACTAAAGGTCTCCCCAGAGTGGCAGCGTCGAGCGCAGCGTCGCGTCAGCAATCGAACAACTCAATGTATTTAAATGCAATGATTTAGAGTGAGAGCGTTGATGCAGCGTTGCGTCGTGGGGCGTCAGTGTCCGATTTCCGATTCAATCCGGATTGAATTTCACAACGCCATATGAGCGTTTTAGTGATCACCATGTATTCAAAGGATGTTTCTACAGTGCTCATAACGAAAATACATACTAGACCTTCCTGCAAAAATAAACATTTAAGAGATAAGATGTATGCTGAATGTTGAAGTGGCCGAAATTTTAGGAATTTTAAGTAAAATCACAAGCTAGCAACCTATAAACTAATATATCTGAAGAGTTACTTAATTAATGTCAATACAGAAATAATATTTTAATTATATAATTAAAAATTTCGTCCGTTCAACGCTTGGTAGACGCTATTACCAATGCGAGACGAACGCACCACGATCGCAACGCGAACGCGACGCTGTACTCGACGCTCCCACTCTGGGCAGACCTTAAAGGCCGACACGCGCTTGAGCGACGCGAAGAGCGGCGAAGTGAAGCGCGGAAGGAAGTTTTTCCATTCAATGTATTCTTAAGGCCTTATTATACTACAATCATATTTCTGACACTTTTTCGCTGACTTATTTTATATGACCAACTCGATTTATCACACTACAATTTCGAACAACGTTTCCTCTGACTTTTAGTGGTTTTCATACTTGAAGTTGGTTATGATATGGTTTCTTTAATGACAACATATTTCAAATTTCTATGACATATCAAATTATTTCAAGTAATATGAATGAAAACGATGGATAAATAATGCAATTGTGGACAAGCGTGCTAATTTTATGTGCATCAAACAAAAAAATGTCAACTTCTGACGTTTTTGCAGTTATATTTTACTCCGTAAAGTTACATTCCTGTACTTCAGACACAGTTGCGCATGCGCAGTAGAGAAGTCAGCGATAAATAGTCAGAGGAAATGAAACCTATTCCATTTCATCTGACAACAGGATCCATGACTTTCTTGTAGCTATCACACTGGAGTAAGTCAGTGATATGAACCGAAGTCATGGATAATGCGTAACAAGTCAGAGATACTACTTCTAGTGTGATAAGGCATTCAATGAAAAAACTTTTCTTCGCCTCGCTTCGATCATCAAGTGTGCGTTGGCCTTAACTGTACCATTTTACTTACATTAACGAAGGTATACGTGTATAGTGTATAACGAAAGTTCGGTTCTTCACAATAGTGCAGTTAGGAAAGTGCCTTTTATTTAGTTACATATGGCAAGTTTGGCAACACTTTCTAGTAAAAGGTAAAAAGTGTAATATTTTAATTCAATGTTTTAAGGATTTTAAACATATGTCAAATAATCATCCGTAGTATTTATGGTTTTCATTTTAATTTCTGCCAAAACTATCATCCGCATCTACAGATTACGGCTGTAACTGAAAGTATTTAAATAGAGTATGGAACTTTCAAAAATTATTAAAAATAAAAACTCGTTTCATTCAAATCAAGTTGGTTTCTATTACATTCGCACAATAGTACTACAGCAACCTACGTTGCAAATGAGTAGTGCCGGCTTCCGAACGTACAAGGTGCGCAATATGGAATCTTCTCGAAACAACGTAATACAATTTGAAAATGGGAATATACAAGACGTTATTTTTTCTACCCCCACCATTGTCATCTCCAAGATCTTAACAAATATATAGTCTATTAAACTACGACACAATTCTCCCATTGGTAGACCATTTTAAATGTAATTTTTGTTTTCCCAAAAACTGCATAGGTCACTAGATAAATAAAAAAATTAATTTTGCTGATTTTTACCTTCTGTAACCTACAAGGAAGGAGAAAGGTATTGTCTTTCATCAATCATATATTTAGGATGATTTTTTCGGCAATTCTAAAACTTTTTTTTTTCGTATTTCTCTTTTTTACATCCATATGATAAAATTTTGATTATACTGATTAACCGGAAGGACATCTTCACTTGCAGCTCTAACAGTTTTTCTTGAAAAAGCGCAGTTAAATATAATGACATTCTACGTTATTATATAAGGTCTCGTGAACGCGTGTATGAATGTCAGGTCGTGATTCTGGCGAAACGAGTTCGATTCCGACCGAAGCCAAAACAAATATTCCGAATTTTAACACAAAAAAATGACCCCTGTGATGCACAATCCACGCCAGCAATGAATGCCCGTCAGGTAACAACTGGTAAACGCGAGACGGTACAAATATGTCATCATCATTACCGAAATCTGTAAGCAGACTGGCACACCCAGCAATAGGGGAGTATCACTAAGTGAAATTTAAAAGTTTTGATAATGTATACTAAAAGTATATCACGTAAGTAGCCTAATAGTAAATATAAGAGTCAAATTTGTATTATCTTGTAATTAAAAATCGAAATTAAAAGTATTACATGTTCAAAACGGTCGCCACATAAAAATCCGGTTATGACGTATCCAGCCCTGGGAATATTATATTTTAACGTAAGTAAAATTAACTATATATACACTCCAATTTTATATATATACGTAAAGTTTACATACCGGTAAAGTGATAAAACAAAAATGTCGAAAAGAGAATCTTGGAATACACGTTTAATGATTCACAATAAACTGAAATGCTAAATACAGTAAACTGACAGTTTGAATGACATTACCGATGCCAATATGATATTTTACTTCTCAATTATATTTTGTCTCTGCGCCATAGAACATACTTTAGGGCCTCATACGTACTTCCAGTGGTGTTTAATATTTAATTTTTTTTTCGCAGTCAGTGATACTTTATAGAAAAAATAAAAAATACGTTTCTCTTATTTTTTCGTGTAGATTAACATAAAATTTTCAAAAATTATAATATTCACCTATTGGTATTTATTTATTTATTTTTATTTCTTTTATTATTATATTATTATAAATATTAAAGAACACGATTTGATTGCATATATTTATTCATATTCAATGTAAATATGTATTTAGCAGTGTTGTGACTGATCTAGATCATTTGATCTAAATCACTGATCTAGTTCATTTTGTATGGTTTTTAATATGATCTAGATCCTTCTATGTATTTAGATCTTGTTCTGGGTCTAGATCTAAAAACTATAATCTATGATCTTAAAAAAGATCAAATATACGAGTGTGCGCCAGCGTATGCAAGTTATTATAATCTGTCGATATAGACCAGAAAAATAAGGTTAGAATTTGCTTCTGGCGCGAGTTCATAGTTTGAATTTCCCAGTATAGGTTTCTTATGGAAGTCTGATATTATTGACAAAAAAAAAATAAAGCTATTGTTAAGAATTCGATAGTTTGTTTATTCAGTAATAGATTGCAATAGTTTAAACCCCTTTAAAAGGTAGTGTAAGAAAATTATTAAAAATTAATATGCTACATATAAGTTAAAATGCCGTATGTCGTAGATAGACCCTCACCCGCCTGTAAATAGGTCAAGTGCAATAAAAGTTATGCTGTGTATGGCTGCGTACCGAAGTTGTAGGACCAATCGAGACATACGTTCATTGAATTTTGTGGTGTTGTATTAATATTTAAATAATAATAAACTGTGCAGTTCATGTGTATATTATTGTACGAATCTGGAGATAAAGGATCGGTCTAGGTGCTACATATAATGCTTTGCACAAGAGATTTACTTTTATGAGATTTCTCGACCTTTAAAGTTGAGCAAAATTTCCTTGGCAAGAAATACACGGGGATTAAAATTATGTTCTCAGCGTTATGAACTGAGTTTGAATTTGGCGCCTAAATTTAACCGTTACACTTTTCTGGTCTATTCGTTACCTTCATCAGTGTGCCATCCAATATTATCGTGTCGCAGAGGATGGAGTGATACACTGTCACTGAAACGTGTGGGTTATATTTATATATTCTTAACTTCGCCACAGTGTGGATTTCTCTATGTTAGGTATATTATTTGTAATTAATTTACTTTTTGTATCCCTATTTAATTAATAAGAAATAAAATTTGAAAATCGTTACTGATCTTTTTTTATGATCTAAGAAAAACAGATCCCAAATTCCTGATCTAATCTGATAAAAAAGATCTGATCGCAGACATTCACCTATGATCTGATCTAGATCATATTAATTGTAAAGATCTTTATCTTGGTCTAGATCATTTATAAATTGAGCTGTCACAACACTGGTATTTAGAGATAAAAGAATTATAAAGAAATTTAGGGCCGGTTTCATTCGCATTGCATTTGTTTAATAATTAGATTTACAGTGAAAGTAAAATGTAATCATAGATTATTTTGTTTTATTAAACCGGGTATAAGTTTCATAAATCTTACAATCTATACTGCTTCACAATGGAAACTGTTAAGATGTTCAAATATTACTAATTGACAGATGTCAATTAATAATTTTACTAGAAATAGAATAGATCTACAAAAAACTTTCTGTATGGAATTGAATTAATATAAAATACATTAAATAGACGGGTTGAGTTGGCCTCACCGGTTTTTTTTTTTTTGCAAATAACTTCTACTGCAATTTTGATTTACACTTCTTAGGACACTTTTCAATTTTCATCAGCGGGATAGCACAGTGGTAGAAAGCTAGCCTCAGACAGTGGTTTCGAATCCGGGCCATGTCGAATTTTTCTAGACTGATCTTGATCGGTATCTACTCCCGTTACCTTTCCAAGTTGGGATACAATTAACTTGGCAATCACTAATCTATCGGACACCGGCTGGTGGTTGTAACAAGGGCTTGCTCCGGGTGGGCAACACACATGACATCTAACTTCGTGACAATAGGGGATTTCACAATTTTTTTCTATAATTTCATCTGAACACTTATAAAACTAAGATTGTCGGTGAAAATCCGGTGAAAAAATTCTTATTAATAAACGAGTTATAGTCCCGCGAAATTTGAAAATATAGATGTGACGTCACGAATATAAGTTTTTATATCAAACTGTTTTCTTCAAGGACCTGAATGTTCTTGAAATATATGCTATTTCTAAATTATATTTATTAAATATAAATGAATATTATTATACTGTAAAAGTCTACATGATTTATAATTGGAAGTGTATTTAAATTATTAAGTTTAATGCAAAACATTTATATTCAAACAAAAACTGTTTGAGAATTGCAGTACTGGACTGATAGCCACGCCTCCGCCGTTTGAATTTCTCTACTTCCATTTGTAGTAGGTTCCTTCCCTAATTTGGTATTCGTTATATATTTATAGTCTTTGAGCTGCCAATTAAAATAATATATATATATATATATATATATATATATATATATATATATATATATATATATATATATATATATATATATATATATATATGGATTTCATATGAGTGACGAGCTGCTATAACAAAAACTCCCTTATTTCCAACGTATTTCAATTATATCGTTCTATTTCTTTATTAATATTCATTATTAAGCCTATACATTCAATATTTTTTTCTAATTTTTCTTATTTCAATTACGCTGTAGTTCCTATTGTAAAGAAAAAATAATAGATATGTGTGTCAGACCACCCTAGGGATATAACCTGTAAGGGTTGAAAATCCCGATACATATATACTTTTCAATTTTCTTTCGAAAAACGATGCTCAATTTTTTCACCACTCTTAAATTTCGAGTAATATTTATTGCTTTTACATTCAATTTCAGATACCCGCCTTTTGCTTCTACTTGACCAGCCTCCTGCTTTATAATCTGTTCATGCCAGTGGCGTAGCCATCACATTTTTCCATTATTTCCTTCCCTATTTCAGGCTACATCGTATTAAGCCAGGACGCGCCGAGCGAATTTAATTTAGTGGATTTGTCGGTAAGTAATTTTCGCATTCGGACAGCTGTTTTTTATCGATTGTGTTTAGGTATTTTTTATCCCTGGAATACACAGCGGTCAGCCTGTATACAGAACAGCGTTGTTCTATAATTAATTGATTGATTATGCATATTAACCGATAGGGGTTTAGTTCAATATATAATTGACGGGGCCTTTTTTTCTTTTAGCGATTTTTTTCATTATACTCTGTGTTCATGTGCTTTCTTTAGCCCGGTATTATTAATAATATTATTAAAAATCAGTTCATGGTTTTTAGTTTTTGAGCACTAGTCACTCTAGTTACTGCGATCTGTAAGATATTTTGTAAGCAATAGGAGATGATGAGCAAAGCTGATAGATGGCAGCAGGTAACTAAGGCATTTTGTCCGAATGAAATTTGAAAGCAGTGGTCATGGCACTGATAGCTATACAGTGTTTCACAGTCTATGTTCAGTGTGGAGTCTTATGAAATACCGGGTTGCCATATTTACCTGCTATAAGTCTACAAGATAGAAAGAGCAAAATATATGCCCAAAAACAGATGAAATATTGTGGGTAGGTACTTTAATGAATGTATTTATGACTGGTGTATTTTCAGTGTATCTAAACAGGTGGTTGAAAAGAAATACAATAAGCCCTTGTATAAATAAGAGACCCCCATAAAACTTAAATTGTACAGTGTTAACTAATTTTGGTATACCAATGAAAATTTATGATTGTTTCAATATTACATTAAATTGGCAACATGGTACAGAAAACTACCATAAGAATAACATTACCTATCTCCACCTCACTGAACATAGCGTGTGAGACACTGTATAGTATTTTTATTTGGGGTTGGTTTTGGAGCTGATTTGACCACAATGGAAGTTAAAAAGGATCAAATATGAATTAAACAACCGAGTATTTATTATACATGGTAATAAACAAGTATTAATAATGTCTTATTAATCATAAGCGTATAAATACTGTTTTTTTTTTTCTTGTTTGAAAGTTGAAGAACTACGACACAAAAAATAATTTCGATACTATTTTGCACAACGATGGAAGTATGTATAGCCATAGCCCAATATTTAATGTAATTTATACAAAGATGTGTAGACAGAGATACTGAATTATGCATCAAATTTCTAGAAAAAAAGTTGCAAATACATTTGGAATAGAAAATGATCATTTGCATATTACTTGTCATACATTAGTATATCATACAAAACAAAAAAACTCTAACATAACTTAGCTAAACAAAATTGACAAGAACAAACATAAACATGGATTTTTTAAATATTCCAGCAGTTTGTGCTATGTGATAAGACGAAGGTAAGAGCCATAACAAATAAATAACTTTTTATAAACTTTTCAAAAATTATAGTTCAGGAATAATGTATCAACTTGTCATATTTGTTAGTCAAAATTCTGTTTAGAAATAATTATCATTTTTCCTATCGAGGGTTTTTATTTAGTCTGAATGTCATCGATCTTTGACAGATATGTTTTGATAAGTCTTAAAATTATTATGCATACCTGCGTGACTTTGGATGCCCTACGCTTTGATGACCTTTACCCTTCATCCCCTATCCTCTCACGGAAGAGAAGAGATAAGATTTTTAGTATTTTAATAGTCGAGTTAGTACTCTTATGGAGTTAAATATGAAAGAGTCTAGTTTAGTTTGTCACGTCGAGAAGACGTCTGTATGTAAACATATAGAGTTTAAGTTTTGGTTCATGTTTCGCGAACGCGAGTATTTGGCCTAAATATGCATCGGTATCTTTAGTTTTTATTTTTTAGTTATGTGTAGTTTAATTAAATTCGTAATAATAAGTTAAGTGTATAATATGTGTAAATAAATAATAGATATACATAAAGTACATAAATATAAGTGTTCATCTTCATCCCTCATCAGTCAACAAGTGAGTGGAAAGTGTAAGTGTGTGTGTTCTTCCTTTTCACCAACCAGTCAGAATAAAGTTTGTCATCATTGGAAAACAAGTAAGCAGTATTATCATCAGCAACTTCCGCATCCCCTCGCGTTACAGCTAGCGCAAGCTGTGTTACGTCCACTTGTTTTATTACATTATATTGAAAAGGGCTTTAGTCACGTGGCGCTACAATTGCACTAGTCCGCCACCAGCATGTCCCATTCCAGAGTTATGATGAAGCCAGTCACTGTTCCAGGTGTCAGTTTCCCGACATCATTTGCCGTAAGGTAGCTTTTATCTAGAAGTCTAGATGATTCAGTCTACTTATAACCACAGTTGGACATTCACATATAATGTGTTACGAAGTTCCTTCATCCACTTCACAGAGTCGACAGGTAGTACTGTTCTCAGCTACGTAGCTGAAAACAGTATCAATCTTACATAGATATTTCAGAGAACAATGACAAGTATGGTTACCGGTCACAGTTCTAAAGGTCCTTTTTGCCGAGGGCTAATAGCTGTTTGGCGTTTGTTGACGACCCTTGTTTAGGTTTATTTGAAGCCGTTTGACACGGTCATAATGTTGTTAACAAAATTTTGTGATCGTCAAATTTATAACGAAAATATGTGAAGAAGCGGAGCGGTCCAGCTCGTATCCGAGAGTGTTGTCTTTGGTGTCCAGAGTGCACCGCCTGGTCTGACGGTTCTACCATAATAATTAGTGCTGTTCATTTTGGAAAAAATAGAATTCGAAAATACAGTCGAAAAATAATTCGAAAATTCGGATTTCGAATTTTAATCTAAATTCGTAATTTCGATTTTCGAATTTTCAACAAAATTCGAATTTCATAAATATTCAAAATTTCAATCTCGAGAGTTTACGAACTTAGAATTACATATTTTCAAGTGTAAGTTAATTAGCATTTATTACACTTTGCTTTGTTATTATTAATTTCAGAAAAAATATTTCCAAATTGTACTTTGCGGCGACATGTTAATTAAGAATATTTTACTTTCAACAAATAAGCGACAAATCTCGGTGTTTGGACTCAGAAACCAAGTTTAAACAAATCATGTCATTATAAAACACGAATAAATAGATGGCGGATTCAACTATCGAATTACAAAATTCGAAAAATATTCAGAATTTTGACTTCGAAATTCGTAATTCGAAAAACTATAAAGCTTATTTTTCGAATTAGGAATATTTAAAAATTCTAAATTCGAAAATACGAATTTTGTCAACAGCACTAGTAATAATAAGTAGAAATATATATTGCTTGGTTGAATGAAAATATACCAATATTGGGTTCACAGCCCGCCGTATATTCCTTACAGAACAGAACAGAAATGCAAAACTATAATGAAGTATATGTTTATCGTATTAAAATTTTCTATAATTACAAATTAAAATAATTAATTTGTAATAATTATAATTACACCTGGTAACTTTGTCCATGTTCAAACAATCCTTCTAGCATATCCTTAATTAAAACTTGATTGTAGCTAAGCTCAGAGGCGTCCGTACCGGTTGTCGGTAGAGCAGAGTGGGAAATGTCACCGTTCAGTGGCGTAGGGTGTGGGGTATTGTTCGACGGTGGCGTCGCCGCAGCCAGCGTGATTAGCGCGAACTAGCAGTTTTAATTAGGAAGCTGTCAGCGGCACGCTCACGAACGCCACTGTGGTCTGTGTTTACACGGGCGACCGCGATCACATCGTGTCATGTGGTGAATACGCAAATCTGCAAGGAGGAGAAGCCAGGGGATAAATCATTTTATCAACAGCCCCCAACTCAAAATTGTTTTCGCCGCGGACTTGTCATAGGCGATAACTTTTCCCAAGTTTCATTTTCCTATGTGCAACAATGAGCAAGAGATCTGGTATTACCCCATTAGGGTACAGTTGGTACTATATATATAGGCGGTATACTCGCATAACAGTAAGAATTTAATTAGCTTAAATAAGAAAGTGAAATAATACATAAATAAGTATTAGTGAAAAACATTGTACATAAAAAATTTGATTGGTTGCCTGACTTTAAAAAAGACTCGACCACTGATGACGACAAGATCCGTTATACGCCAAACTCCGAACTTCAAAAATTTAAATTAAACAGTTTTTCCTTGCACAAAAGTGACCTATTAATTTTAGACAATAATGCTTCAAATAAATGTTGTAGAGAATTAAATTCTGCATTTAATTCAACAATCACATTTTATTTTGTACGATTCGTAACTGAAACTGAATTTAAATTTTTTGTAAACGTTACGTCTTTATAATGAAAGAAAATCACAATCAAATGTAATGCCATTTTATGTAAAAAAAAATGTAAAATTATTATATGAGAGTACACTTATTAGCTATTAATTTCTAGGTATCTAGAAATGTTATGAGTATCATAACTGCTGCAGAGCTCGGATTTTAAGGCATCTAAGGCTTGTTATGATTCATAACATCCGTGGTTTGTTCAATAGTTTATCGGTTTCAAAAAATGAAGACCATTATTAAATATTATTTTTTGAAATTGTTTCATTAATGCTGCTTTCAGAATGCTATGATAAACAGAGCAAATATGTTGCCAATATGACAAATATCCAAATTATGTGCTTTATTCATCTTATTATTTTATAATAAAGTAAACCGTGTTAATAACTATATACTAATGTTATCTGTAATTAATGAACAGCATTATACTTTCATTTTATTTTATTTTCATTTTGTAGACTGTTGTTGACAAGTATTGTAATAATATTACTGTACAGATACAGTTATTACTTAGTTACCAGCCTACTTTTGTACATGTAAACAAAGGTTTAATCTCCTGAAACCGGTAAATAAAAATAAACAACCAGAAATAGTAGAATTGTCGTAATTTTTATTTTACTTATAGCATCCAGTATATATTTTTCTAATATTTAAACATGATCCTCAGTTAAATTGAATTATTACAATCTTTAACATTAAAATGTTAGGGCGATTTTTTTTTAATTCGAACAGAAAATGAATACATTATTCATAAATATTATTTTTTTGAAATTCTCTTATTAATGCTACTTTCAGGATGCTATGATAAACATAACAATTAGGCTTGATTTACATTAGCGGTACAATGACGATACAATAACGGTACGATACTTCTTGGTCCAAAGTGTTTTAATGAATCCATTTACGTCTACGTTCTCAGTACAATGATGGTACGATGACGGCCCAGTGATATTTACTGAGTTACATTAGCAATACGACCAGGGTACAGTATAGTTTTGTTTCTGTTGAAAAAATATAGTATATCATAGTAACAGCGTAGTATTTCCATGCAAGGGGGAGTGGAAGGTTGCGTTTGAATAGGGTACCTTTATAATCAGGGTATGGCCATGGCGTGGCTCACGTTTCGTCCGCCATTACCGGCCCATCTGTTATATGTGTTGTTCTTGCGCAAATTATTATGTATTTTCGTGGCTATTTGTTTTATTTTAATGAAAAACACATTTAATTATAATTTTAATATGTATTTTATTTTATTTACTTGTGTAGTTTGTTAAGATACCCACCACGATTACTCACATATTGAAAACAACTATAAATTACCAATATTAAGCACAATCATTTGAATTTTTAAAAGGTAAGTTTAGAATATACAATTATTATGTAAATAAGAACCACAGATATTAAATTAGATGTGATAATAACAACCCATATCATATATTCTACATAACCTCTAAATGTATGTCTTAATACTAATTGTGTATCTTTTAAATTAATTATTTTTTATTACCTTTATAAATTCACAGTGTGATAATTTAATATTCTTTTTTAATATAATATCACACTTACTACAAATAAATAGGGAAATGAATTACCGGCAATGGCGGTGATCTTGGACCATGGCCATACTCTGGTTATAAAGGTACCCTACATTTGAAGAGAACGTGCACTTCAAGTTGACGTTCATGTCAAAATCAGTGGAGTGAAAGTAAACATATGCTAGTAAGTGATTAACATTTAACATGTTTTTGACTTTTTCATATTTGTCTTTTAGTTACACCAAAAAAGAAGTGAAAATGAGCTAGAAATGAGAAATTGTTATATATATATATATATATATATATATATATATATATATATATATATATATATATATATATATATATATATATATATACCGGGTGTCTTAGGCCGACCGACACATGGGCGATTAACATGTAAAATTAGTTAATTGTGAATAGTATCTCCCCAGTGCAAGATATTAAGATGAAATTTTGCATGCTTATCCGGGGATACTATTTCTATGGATTTCAATTCAAATCAGTCAATTTACAAGTGTAATATTAGAATAAATTAAGAAAAATTGTAGAAGTACCATGAATGTTATTCATAATCTTGAAAATAATAGTATCTAAGCAACAGCTCTGATAGAGTAGGGGTAACGTGCGCGCTTCACAATTTAGAGAGTCGGGTTCGAAACCAACCGACAGCAATATTTATTTTTTAATTTTTTCTTTTCAAAATAATTTTTATTATTAATATGTTTTTAATCTTTTATTAATATTTAATTTAATAAATAATAATTTTTAAATTTTAATGTTGTAATTAGTAGGTACGATTTAATATTTTTTAAATAAATAAATCTTGTTACGTACAATGTATCCACTTTATTAAATTAAATATTAATAAAAGATTAAAAACATACTAATAATAAAAATTATTTTGAAAAGAAAAAATTAAAAAATAAATATTGCTGTCGGTTGGTTTCGAACCCGACTCTCTAAATTGTGAAGCGCGCACGTTACCCCTACTCTATCAGAGCTGTTGCTTAGATACTATTATTTTCAAGATATGAATAACATTCATGGTACTTCTACAATTTTTCTTAATTTATTCTAATATTACACTTGTAAATTGACTGATTTGAATTGAAATCCATAGAAATAGTATCCCCGGATAAGCATGCAAAATTTCATCTTAATATCTTGCACTGGGGAGATACTATTCACAATTAACTAATTTTACATGTTAATCGCCCATGTGTCGGTCGGCCTAAGACACCCGGTATATATATATATATATATATATATATATATATATATATATATATATATATATATATATATATATATATATATATATATATATATATATATATATATATATATATATATATATATATATATATATATACATTTATTGAACAAAAGTTACCTGCTTATAACAAAAACCCAAAAACGTGAAATATACACTACAGATTATTACAGAAAGTACATAAAAAATAGTATCATTTTCTTCTTCTTCTTTGACAAGAATAAGGACTGTTATAGACAAGTGGATATTTGAGAAATTTTTAAACATTGCACGATATTTTCTACTTTTGATAGAAACATGACATATGCACCACAAACTGTCATAATACATAAAGACAAAACTATATTGTCATGGTATTTTATTATGTTCGTACCGTCGTGGTACCGTCTAATGTAGATGCCTCGTGTAATTGACATACCGTCATTATACCGTTATTGTACCGTCATCGTACCGTCATTGTACCGCTAATGTAAATCAAGCCTTATTATAATGACATTCCTCATGTTTATTATTTTACAATAAAGTAAACCGTGTTAAAAACGATACACTAACTTCACTTGTATATAATACTGAAGAGCATTATACTTTCAATTTATTTTGTTATCATTTTGTAGGCTGTTGTTAACATGTCAGTATAGGAAAAATATTAGCGTACACAGATACAGTTATTACTTCGTTACAAGTCTACTTTTGTATAAGTAAACAATGGCTTAATACCCTGTAACCGATAAAACGTTATTTTCTGTCAGTATCACTGATTCTGACACTGTATCAGTTGTCAGAATCTTATTTTTCACAAATTTTGTTTCATATTTAAATAAACTTATCAGTAGGTACACTGGCTTGCAAAAAAATCGCATACACCTTAAAAATCAAGTAATCGAGTTATTGTATTTTTTTAGCTCTGTAAATAATGTAAAAACTGACAATGTTGTCACTGTCATCACTATTTGATCTATTATGGAGTTAGTTCTTAATTGTGTTTAATTTACCTACTGTTAAATTACAAATATATTCCAGAAAAATGAAAGAACAACCAAGTATGCATTTGAATTTCTGTTAATTTTGACACCTTAATTGACACTAGTGACATTGACAAATTCAAAATGAAGATCGACGATACAGCAAAAAATAGGTGTACGCGATTTTTTTGCAAGCCAGTGTACATTTATTTTTGAATTTTTAATGCATCTACTGTCACCTATATTTTTATAATAGATACTCGTAACTTAATAATATTAGTATCTAATGTATCCACATAAAAACAAAGTAACAACACTACTGAATTTGACAATACGAAGATGACCCTGATCAGACATCTTAAAAAAATTAAACTGTATACTTTTTATGTACTGCAGATCCAATAAAGTATCTTTTGGAAATAATAAAACGCTCTGTGGAAGAAAAAGTGAAAAATTTTGTTCGTTGTTTGCAATATCAGAATCTGACCTTTCTGGCGGTTGTGTGTCAACAAATAAAGCGCATTTGTTTTCCCATCGCCCATCGCCATTTCTGGTCGTGGCACAATAAAACCGAATTCGTGGGAACCGCGCACTTGATCCTACGTCAAACACGCCGTTTTTAAGTGCCCTTTTTGCTTTTTGCTCGGCAAATATTTTTTACGGCACCTGAGCGGAGAGCCGAGCACATTGCCGTACCGTATCGAATGCTAGTGGAAGAAAATAAAATAAATTAATTCTTGTAATTAACTTTTTGCGATGTACTAGTGAACCGGAAATGTTTTGTTAGGTGATCCATGTGTGGTTGAATTAGTGATGCAGATTTTAAATCCACGCTTCGTATTCAAATTTTGTATATGTATTCAAATATATCACAATACAGACTACAGCCATTATTATTAAATAACATGGAATTCTCACTCAAAAATGGAAATCCGTTTATTATTTAATTACGCCCTTAATTTATACGAAGTTACAACTCAATCCTAAAATTCAAATTACGTACAAGTACAAACTAAACAACAACTTGTGCTTCTGACGACCAAAATTCGAATCAGACGAATGTTAATTTTATGCAAAGAAAATAAAAGCATATCGAGTTGCCAAACTTTTGACACTTCTATCTGCCAGCCACTGGCAAAATATTTCATTTGATATTTGACACCAAACATGACATATTTCTGACGACTTTGTGGAAAAAAGGTGTCTACTTTTTTGCCCTATAGAAAATTTGGAATGTTAACGAAATTAAGGACGAACAAAATTATGAGAGGCTCAAGAGGGACGTGCAGGACAGATTAGTTGGAATCAACATTTCCGTTGATACCTGTTGAAGGACAGAATTTACGTAATGATGATGATGAGGAAATACAATGTTATTTTTTTATTTCGCTCTAAGTTTTGACCTATTGATTTTACAGTGAAATTGTAAATACAAAAGATGTCCAGAATTAAAAACTGCATCCTACGAGCACGGGCCTTTATTTATTGATGTTCACGAAATAAACCTAAATTAAAATTGACATTTCTAACCTGTTTACAGAGTGCCATGAGAACTAAAACAAATTTGGTCCTCCGCAAACAGATTGGAAATATCAATTTTAATTTACGCTTATTTCGTGAACAGAACATTTAATAACAATAAATAAAGGCTCGTTGGATGCAATTTTTAATTCTGAACATCTTTTGTTTTTACAGTTACACTGTAAAAATAGGTCAAAACTTAAAGTGAAATAAAAAAAATTTAATTGTATTTCCTATATATATAATAAAAGTAGACACCCGGTATATACAATTTGGTAAAAATCTCCTCCACAACAGTTATACCGAGTATCTACAGGCTGTTCATTTTAAGCGGGCCACCATTGCTATTTCGAGAACTATAAGAGCTACAAAGATGGTGAAATGGGAAACAATATATATATTTCACAAGGCAAATTAAAAGAAAAGAAAAATTATTTTTTTCGACCAGTGGTTCTCAAAATACGGAACCTAACTTTTTTTATTTTAAATGAGTACATATATTTTTTATTAACTCATTCATTAAAGAATTTGATTCTGAATTTAGTTATATAATATTTTTATACTCTTACATAACGATTTTTTTTTTTTGAGAAAAATGCATGCAAAGTTTTATACTAATTTGATTAAAATATGGCTATAATAAGAGTGCCACTTAATTCAAAATTGAATACTCTGACGAATGAGCAAATAAAAAATATATGTTCTCATTTAAAATAAAATTGTTAGGTCCCGTATTTTGAGCACCACTGGTCCAAAAAAAATTATTTTTCTTTTCCATAAATTTTTCTTGTGAAATAGAAATTGTTTTCGCATTTACCGTTTTTGTAGCTATTATAGTTCTCGAGATAGCAATGGTGGCCCATTTAAAATAAACACCCTGTATACTTGAAATATGTCAGGAAATACAATACTAAAATCAATAACGATAAGTATTTTTTATTTCACGAAAAAACGTAAGATCAAAATTTGGAGGAATAACAACTTAATTTCCTACATATGTCTCATATTTTACCGTGCACAGTTTTTTGTGTAATAGTTATATTTGTAACAAGTGCGGGAAATAAATGATTCTCAAACAAATGCAAGTTTCCAAAATGAGTTCACGAAATAGCTAATTCTCGCACTCATTTTGAGTATGATTTGTTGATAATTTGTACATTGAAACATTATGCGAGTATCTTACAACTCCTTGGGAAATTTAATACAAAAAAATACTAACATATGTCACATTTTGAACAAATTAAATTTAAAATAATAAATAAATATGACAAAAAATATTTCATGTAAATTTGAAATACTTAATACACTGTACTTAATTAAAAATTATATTCCTTGATATTTTATACGGACCTAGAAAATGTTGTCGAACTTGCTGTATTAACTAAATAAAAGAGAAAATTCATAATAACACTAAAGTAATTTCGATATTATCAATGTAATACATATGGTGGTAAATTTTAAATATAAGATCCAACTACATTTAATCTAACTATCGGTAGAAGTGATGTTCCCATCTTTAAAAGAATAGGGTCCTCCACCATAACAGAAAATTGAATAAAATGTTAGTTATATTGAAAGTAGATAAGAAAAAAATCATGATTGAAACGAAAAAAGATTTTCATAAATTGTTAGATTTTGAAATATTTGAGATTTGAGACACTACACATGTACATCATAACTATTGATATCTTTCTCGGGCAGCCTACTGGTGCGAGAAGATAGCTGTAAGTTACGTTAAAAATCAAATGCAGTTGAGCTAAGAAAAATGATGACTTTTTAATACTACGAATTGCTTAAAAATTAAACGAACTTTTATTTAAAATAATAAAAAAAAATTAGATTGTCGCCTCTGGTGGCTCAATGGTTAAGGTGCATTCACAAATGAAAATTAGGTTTAGATTTATGGTTTATACTGATGGTGAGCATATTTTTTTTAAAAAAAAGGACAAACCTCTATCAGCAACACCAAAACACACTCCGACCTCCCCAACAACTAAGACCCCCCCCCCCCCCCAAATCAAAGAATCTTAAATTTGCAAGTAACGTATCTAAAATGTGGAATAAGTAAATAAATAAATAAAATGAAAATGTGTAATCAGTGACAAGTGACCCAAGTGACAATGAATGTAAACAAACACTGCGATCAACATTTGCCAAATGAAAGCGTTAGCGCAAACCTTTATAGATGGCAGCGCAGAGCAATTCTATGATGACTTACATTTCTTTGCCATCTACAGTGGCGTAACTAATGCCCCGACTCTAAAGAGGCCCCAATTTACATGATTTATAATTTTGTTACTATTGCGAAATTTTGAATTTAATAATTTTTTTGTAGCAACATACAAATTTATTTAGTGCTTTATTTTTTTAAATGTCAATTTCCAAAAATAATATTGGCTAAGGGGCCCCTTATCCACTTTTTAACATCAAACTCTTTATTTTCTATCACACTTCGGCCGGTAGAATTTCGATTTCTTGGCAAATATTTTCCTGCAACTGATCCGGAGTTTTCCTTTAAAATAACCCCATAAAAAGAAGTTTGGAGCTGTCAAATCAGGACACCTGGCGGCCAATGTGTATTGCTAAAATGTGGGATTAAATAAATAAGAGAATGATTTTCCTAAAATTGCTGTTATTTAGACTGTATGATACTAATCCACCTTGCTAATACCATATTTTATCGCATCCATTTGCATAGTAAATGCCACAATATATCTACTCAGATGAAAGTGAGCAAAGTCACAATTTCCACAAGTTCTTGTGGTATGTAGTTCTTCATGATAAATAAACGCTACAATTAAAAACGGGCCCCAAAAACGTTTTGCAGGCGGGCCCCCGAACTCTTAGTTACGCCACTGACCATCTAGCGGAGTATATAGTCAAACTTTTAACTAATATGTTCAAAGCTAATATTTTTTAATATTATCTTTGATAAAATTGAGTAAAATAGTTTGAAAATAAATTATTTAAACTTTAAACGACGATATATAGAAATAAAGGACAAAATTGAGTTTTTACGAAGTAAATAAATCTAAAGGACAGTGCTTCCAAATAAAGGACTGTCCTTTAAAATAAAGGTCATATGGTCCCGTATTTATACTTTAGATTTAAAAACTTCGGCCGCATTTTATGTAATAACTCCATTCACACTACACCCATCTTTATTTAGTATCCACTTGGCGGATTCGGCTTTTTAAACAAATGCGAGAAGAACATGAAGACTGTCATAACTTAATTGCTGAAATATAACCAATAATGCCAAGCGAATGACAGTTTCACGGCGCACGGGTATGTCTTGTTAAGTACTGCTCTACCGATATTTTAATCTGTTTTGGAAGCATACACAGATGTCTGTACATATCAAAAATAATTTTCAGGTAATTTAAACTTACATTTCTGAATGACTTAAGGTGAATTCACAAATGAAAATTAGGTTTATGGTTTTTGTTTAGGTTTAAGTAATTCATAAATGGAAGTTTAAATTACCTGAAAATTAATTTTGATGTGTACAGACATCTGTGTAAATGCTTCAAAAACAAGATTAAAATATCGGTAGAGCAGTACTCAACAAGACACCTGTGCGCCGTGAAACTGTCATTCGCTTGGCATTATTGGTCATATTTCAGCAATTAAGTTATGACAGTATCTATGTTCTTCTCGAATTTGTTTAAAAAGTCGAATCAAACAAGTGGATACTAAATAAAGATGGGTGTATATATCTATATCATTTCAGACTCGTTTTCATTGGTGAAGTTTGAGACGTCAAACTAAATCATAAACCTAAAGTTTGGACCTTGCAATGTTTAGCTTTATGATTTGGATTTAAAGACCCTAAATTCTGAAGTGTGAATGGAGTCATTACATAATGTGCGGCCAAAGTCTTTAAATCTAAAGTATAAATCATAAATCTAAACCTAATTTTCATTTGTGAATGCATCTATACTTAAACCTAAAAAAAAATAAACCTAATTTTCATTTGTGAATGCACCTTTAGAGCAATTCCTCTTAGTCAGGAGTGCGCTCAGAGTTCTGGGTTCGAAACCCAGTAATGCATGGATGTTATTGTATATGAACCCACTCTGTAATTGGGATTTAATCCTGTTGACGAGTTTAAAAAAAAAAATTCTAATAAAATAAACTGCAAAAAAATATGAATATTGTATTGTACTAGTTCAATTAATACATATGATTAACGAAGATAATTACAATGTTGTTGAAGAATACTAATTAAATTACATATCGCAGAATTAAAAGCCTCCACAACTAACTGAAAACTGGAAAGCGTAGAAAATTTTTAAAACATAAAAAGTGTATTATACATTAGGGATCCATATTTTACAAGAAAGTGCTTATGAAACACAAACAATTTTTGCATTAAAGTCATTACATTAAAATAATAGAATAACAGATGAAATTTAAAACCAAAAAATGTTAAAACAACTCTGTAGCTTCCCTGACAATCTAATTACTCCAACTTAAAAGCACGCAAATAGAACAAATATTATTTTTACGCTCCAAAAAACTTTTAACATTTAAGTTCATATTTCAAGAAAAACACCACCTTTCTTATATTTCAGGTAGAAGATTCTCATGTTATTCGTTATTATGGAGCAGGTATATAGAAACACATTTCATTGTAGCAAAATGTCACTTTGATGATCGAAAAAATATTCTTTCATCTTTTCTATTACCGAACATTTACGAGCGAATAAATTCTTTTTAAGGGACAAAGAAGTATCTTAGTAGAGAACTGCCGGAAAATATTTCTCACATATTTTATTATTTCTAAAGAAAGAATACATTGAGATTTATCTCAATTCGAACCGATGCTCTTTGGTTCATGACTTGCCGAAAATTATGTCATTTCATACTAAATGTTTGTTTTAATTTAGTATCGTTATCGTGGTCATAATCTAATTAGCGTAATATGTCACACTACTATTCTTTCAGAATTAAAGTCAGTTGAGTTTGAAACTCAATAATTGCTTTAAAAAAATCAAAAGTTATGAAACACCTTTCAGTTATGGACTATATACAGGCTGTCTTGGAAATAGGGGGACATGGCTAACCACATATTCCTGGGCCCAAAATAAGACGATATAACTAAACTTACCTATATCCGACAGTGCAACGTTTAGCCAGTATTCTGCTTCAAAGATCTTCTAAAAAATAATTTTGCTTATATAATAACGAAACGCTTAGTTCGATTTGAATGAAATTTGGTATGACAATCTATATAGATATAGTTCATCTTTTAAGATGGTATTTGTTATTGTTAGTGAACCACTAGAGTATGAAACTTGTGTATCAAGACCATGGTTGGACCATATCCTTTTTAATGGCAACAGCACTAACGTAAAATTACTGTTTTCCAGAAAGATACATTCAACAGTACACTTTCGTGTCTCTGCGTAAATTGCGATATCTGTAACTATTTAGCCAGAAAAAAATAAAATCTAAGTATTGTCTGCACCGTGTAATTTTTAAAATAAATTTTATCTAGCAGTCTATCCAAATGTCAAACAACTAATTTTTACTGACAGTTTATAAGTTGTCAATCTTCTATAACTTAATCGACTTATTATAATAATGGCAGTAAAATACTATAAGGCCGAACAAACGGATATGTTACTAGTTTTAAAATAAGGTAATTTTAAACAATCCATAAACAATTGTTACTGTCATTAAAAATTAGTTTGACATTTGTATAAACTGCTAGATAAAATTTATTTTAAAATTTACACGGCGCAGAAACTTACATTTTACTTTAGACACGAAAGTTTACCATTGAATGTATCTTTCTGACAAATAGTAATTTTACGTTATTGACGTTGCCATTAAAAAGTTGTGGTCTAATCATGGTCGTGACACCCATGTTTGATAAACTAGTGGTTCACTAACAATAACAAATAGCATCTTAAAAGATGAACTATATCCATATGGATTGTCATACCAAATTTCATTCAAATAGATCTAAGCGTTGCATGTTTCGAATACTAGCTAAATGTACACTGTCGGATATAGGTAAGTTTAGTTAAATCGTCTTATTTTGAGCCCAGGAATCTGTGATTAAGCCATGTCCCCCTATTTCCAAGACATCCTGTATACATTTCTACGTTATATAACTTCTATATTATTTTGGGCGAACTAATGACTTTAGAAAAATATGTTATATACAAGAAATTATCAAGAATAAGGGGCTAATTTATTAATAATAACAAAACGAAAATTCGACCAGTGGTTCTCAAACGGAAGAACAAAATTATATTTTTTTAAATGGTATCCTATATATTTTTTAACCCATTAGATAGAGATTTTTTTCTGATTTCAAGATATAAATATGGTATAGGGTTTTATAACAATTATTTCAAGAAAAATGGTATTAAAAATAATGTTGTAAATTGTAATATTACAATAGGCTATGCAATACACAGGTTGATACGTCTGTTGCCTATAGTTACGATAGTAGTAAACCCATTTTGTATTACCTTATTTCTAGTTTTTAATACCATTTTTCTCGAAATAATTGTTATACAACCCTATGCTATATTTATATCGTTGAAATCAGAAAATAATATTCTATTTAAGGGGCTAAAAAATTATATATGGTGCCATTTAAAAAATATAATTTTGTTCTACATTTTGAGAACCACTGGTTAAATATTCGGTTTGTTACTATTGATGCATTATCCCCTTATTCCTGATCATTTTTGGTATAAAATATTTTTTTTCTAAAGTTGTTAGTTCGCACAAAAAAGCGCTGGTTGTTTTAAAGGAAACACCTTGTACATACTCGTATAATGACACCCATTTTTAGCGCGTTTGAAGAAATGTTCAACTTCATTGATGTTTAATGTCAATATGTATAAATAGAAAAAAAATAAGTTTAATATGTTGTAACCATAGGCTTTGTAAATATTTTCAACGTTAATTTTTTTCGATTTATTTATATTTTGTTTATAACAATTAAAAAAGTAATAGAGTTAGATCTCAGCTTCTTTTAATAATAAAGAATTGAAATTTGGCAGATTGATTCAAAATGCTGTTTTTATATAAAATATTAATATATTTTTTTACCTTCCGTCACCTTTAGGTAAGGAAGGTATTGTCTTTGGTCAAAAAATTCGATGATGAGTTTTTACTCAATAAGCACGTTTTAGAGTCCCTAGAATACGAATTTACTATTTTTACGATGATGTCTGTATGTGTGTGTGTGTGTGTGCGTGTGTGTGGATGTGTGTGTGTGTGGATGTGTGTGTGTGTGTAACAAAATTTTCGTCTGCGATAACTTTAATACTACAGTTACAAAAATTATAATTTTTTCGTATACTTCTTCGTTACATCCATATGAAGAGCTGATTAGATTTTGGTTACAATTGGTCAACCGGAAGTACCATCATTTGAAGATTTTAACAGTTTTTCTTGAAAAAACTATGTTAAATATAATTTTTTCACATTTGATGTTATTATAAATATTAAAGAATATTTTATTCTCTATACGATTTGACTGCATTTTATACTTAATATTAAATGGATATTGAGTTAAAAAATTATAAAGAAATTAAATTTCATAAAGTAGCCATACCTGTGGAAACAACTACTATATTAAGAAAATTCTGATTGAAAGATGTCAGTGTCAAGTGAAATTGACATAGTGTGTCTGTTTTATAATTTTACTGGAAATATAGGATCTTTTGCTTTCTCTATGGAATTTGTATAAAATACATACAACTGCTTTAAGGTAATGTACAAGAAATAATAATAATAAATCTTTTATTTCTGCAGATACATTACACTGTATATAGAAAACGTCACAAAATAATAATTTTCTGTATGAAATTTGCATAAAATACATGCAACTGACGGAAGCTAATGTACAAGAAATAGAATATTTAATTTAGCAAGGAACTTTCCGTGTGAAATTTGTACAAAATATATAGAACTGACGGAAGGTAATGTGCTGGCCACATCAGATTTTTTTAAATTGATTCATTTAATTTTATAATTTTTTTACTGTTTTTGCTTATTAACGCATGGTGCGTTCGTGATGCACTTTCCACGTCACCAATAAATGCCCATAAGATGTCATCTAATAAACGCCATTCACATAGTTAAAACTTATTGTTATTACCAAAATCTGAGTCCAGCAGAAATAAATAATAAACCGAAATAATGACACAAAAATAACACTTATATTGCATTCTCTACACACATTTTGAATGCCTATTATAAGACGTATGATAAATGTTCGTTATGGTAAAATACGTTATTAATTAAATAGAATGGCACAGTCAGAAATTGTTGGCAATATATTTGATTTTTTACCCTTTTTGTAAATTCCTTCCTGTAGCCGATACTTATTCCCTAATGATTGCAGAAAACCGTATCTTCGACTCCAACTCAAATTTGCTCCCCATTGAATAACCAACTAACAACTGAGATTAACTTAACACACAAGGTGATATAAAGATTATTCAAAACAAACAGCAAATTTTTAATGACATTCATAAAAAAACTGAACTATAATCAAAAAACATTAATCATTAATAATATGTTTTTTTACCTCTCGTCATACCGTAGATAAGGGAACTAATGTTATCGGTCCAAAAATTCGATGGTCACTTTTCAGTGAATAAGCACGAATTAGGGTCCCCACAACACGTTTTTACTATTTTTATGATGATCTATTTGTGTGTATATTCTATTTTCCGTATTTAAGCTTTCTGCATTCATATGAAGAGTTGCTTAGATTTTGGGTAAAATTGGATAACCGGAAGTGACTCTTTACTTGAAGCCCATAACAGTTTTTTAATGAAAAACTATATTAAAATATAATCTAAAACTTTTCAATTTTAGTATTTAAGACTTTTATGTCAAGGGGAACAACATATTTGATTTTGGCTAAAATTAATAAACTTTACTTGAAGCTCTGAACAAATTTTCGTGAAAAATATATTATGATATACTCCAAATTTAGTATTTAAGACTTTTATATGAAGGGGAGCAACATATTAGATTTTGGATACAATTGATAAACCGAAAATGATATTTATTTGAAGCTCTGAGCAGATTTTTGTGAAAAATATATTATGATATATTTCAAAAATTAACAAATTTACTTTTTAATACTTTTATATAAAGGGAACCAACATATTAGATTTTGGCTAAATTTGACAAACCAGAAGTGATACTTTACTTGAAGCCCTGCACAGATTTTCGTGAAAAATAAATTGATACAATCCAAAACTTTTCAAATTTGGTATTTATGACTTTTATATTAATGAGAACGACATATTAGATGTTTTCTAAAAACTATCTTACAGGAAGCTATAAAAAGATTTTCTTGAAAAATATATTAAAACATGATCCAAAACTTCTCAAATTTGGTATTTAAAACTCGTGTATAATTTGAAACAATATTAGATTTTGACTATACCTATATGACAAACCGGAAGTGGTACTTAATTTCGAGCCCTTACAGATTTTCGAGGAAAAACACAATAAAATATAATCCAAAATTTGATATTACAGACTTTTCTATTTATTAGAACAACAAATTAGATTTTGTTTATAAACGATCAACCGGAAGTGATACTTTACTTAAAGCTCATTGCTATTACAAGCATGGAATTGACGGGAGGTCATGTGTTGGCCACATCAGATTTTTTTTTACGTCTGCTTTTGCTTTTCTCCCAATATCTACTTCTCAAATGACAGTTACAGAAAATATCTGCGATATTCTCTCATTGTCTGAAAAATCATACACTAAACTTCACTAGCAATAAGAAAGCCAAAATTATGGCACAAACTTCTGTAGAGACCTCTCCACAAAATTTGTGAGTTCCCCTGAAAAAAAACTCATAAACATATTGACCCGTATTACGAGCGCACTTTTATAATAAAAGCGCTTTTATGAAGCCCGCTTTTACATTATATTCTTATGAAAAGTGTTTTCCATAAAAGCGGTTTAATTATAAAACACAATTCAGATTTCATTTAGTGAAATGTACGTTCAATTTTTGTTTATCGACATTTGAAACGCTCCTGGCCACCTGATTACACCGAGTATTTCTTTTTAAAACCCCATTTATTTGTTAAATGTGTAATAAAGCAAACAATAAACATTATTCCATCCGTATGTAAACATCTGATTCCAATTCCGCAAATTCGATGCGTAAGTCATTCGTTATCGAAAGCGAAACCACGAAACGATAAGTGTAGCAATGAGTCGGTCGGTAGCTCTTTACAGAAACACGTCATTTACGCGTATTTGTTCTTCTCATGGCTTAATGCGAATGTATTTGCGCCCGGTAAGTATGAACACACATTTCATAACCTAATGCATTCCTTGTAACTTTTACGTTTACATCGGAAAATGGAATGAACTCGAACGGTAGGTAGGTATATATATATATATATCATCACGGCTTATTACCCATTGCTGGGTGTGCCAATCTGCTTGTACACAGATTCGGTAATGATGAAATATTTGCACCGTATGGGCGCTTACCATATATATATATATATATATATATATATATATATATATATATATATATATATATATATATATATATATATATATATATATATATATATATATGTGTCACAGGCGTGTCACGTTTTACCTATATTAATTTATTTTTTTTTGATAGAGATCAACGTACATTTGGCTATTTCTGTGATACTATGAATACGAGTACATTTAATAAATTCATTATAATAAACTGAATTCATTTTAACTAAAATAATAAATTGGCACATCTGTCAGGAATTCGTATAAATGTGAAATGTAATATGTAATGTTAACCGACTATGTACATAGATATGCCTTTCCAACCAGTCCTAAAAAACGCGACCTGAACGAACATGAATAAGCAGGGTTCATAAAAATAATGATTTGTTTGATTTTTCCATAAAAATTTAAATTTCGTTAGTTTTTGTTAATACACTTATTTGTTTTACTGTCTATACTTGATTCGTCAAACTTATGAAAAATACTCGTATTTTAAAGTTAAATACAAAATTCCGGTCGCGGTGTCGTCGAAACTTAAAAGACTTGCAGAAAACGCTCGGCTATATAAATAACACGCATCAGTAATATTATAAAAGTGCGACAATATTTTGTTTCTACTTTCAGATTAGGTTCTTAATTTTTTTGTATTAAAAGGATTTTTGATAGTTTTATTTTTGTGAAAAGCAGCTAAATTCCTTTTCAAGTATTGTAATGTAATATTATAAAAAAATGCATCAAGGTTTTGTTACATTTACAACAATAAGAAATTGCAGAATATATATATATATATATATATATATATATATATATATATATATATATATATATATATAATGCAAAATAAATTAAATATTATAAATATTTTTTTTCTAAAATAATTTGGGAAGCAATGCGCAAGGGAAAACTGTTTTCTCATGTTAAATACTTATGTACATTATATGAAACGGATTTCGAGTCCCACCCGGAATACTACATACATCTACCTACTTAGGGCTTGTATACAGCTGTCGCCGTTTACCCTTCAACCGGACTCACCGAGCCGCAGTGTTTTATCACTGCCGTACTGCCCGTTGGATTTCAGCCATTGCTACTTTTATTTGAAATGTATAAGTGGCCAGCTTATAGCATCCGAGTGTGATATACTACATACATATACTCATATTACCAGACGTCACCTCACGCGCACTCATTGCTGGCGTGGAGAGTGCACCACAGGGATCAATTTTGTGCCATTTAAAATTAGTTGGTCGGGATCGAACCTGGTTCCCAGATTCGCGACCAGACATTCAGGCACGCGGCCACTACACCCCATCAAAAGTAGCAAAATACCACCAAAAATCATTTAAGAATGAAGCATCTTGTAAGATCAATATGCATGTTAGAAGGTGACATTCGAATACCGATACAGAGAAAATTTGTACCACACAAGGCGAAGCTCAAGATCATAATATAGGGATCTTTTATTCTGAGAACCTCCTAAAACAGAGAAAAGTAGCCCTATTAGGAAACCATTTTAGTTGTATCTCGTTATTTAAGGAAAAATGCATAGCTTACTAGATATGGTCGAAAATGTAAATTCTGCAATTTCTTATTGTTGTAAATCTGCGAAGAGGTCTCTTGGCCGTGTGCCTGAGTGTCTGTTCAAGTATCTGGTGACCTGTGTTCGATCCCCAACGATGTGAAAGATTATTTAGAATTTTAAATGACACAGAAAGTGACCCTTTGGTGCACTCTCCACGTCAGCAATGAGCACGCGTGAGATGACGCCTGGTACGAATATATGTATGTAATACTGTATTTTGGTTTGCAGAGAGGATTTAAATTAGTTGATTAAATTCAACGATTTAATCATGATTTTTAATTTTAAAAAATCATGATCACAATTTACAAATTATGCGAAAAACAGGATAACAAAACCTTGATGCATTTTTTTATAATATTACATTACAATACTTAAAAAGGAATTTAGCTGCTTTTCACAAAAATAAAACTATCAAAAATCCTTTTAATACAAAAAAATTAAGAACCTAATCTGAAAGTAGAAACAAAATATTGTCGCACTTTTATAATATTACTGATGCGTGTTATTTATATAGCCGAGCGTTTTCTGCAAGTCTTTTAAGTTTCGACGACACCGCGACCGGAATTTTGTATTTAACTTTAAAATACGAGTATTTTTCATAAGTTTGACGAATCAAGTATAGACAGTAAAACAAATAAGTGTATTAACAAAAACTAACGAAATTTAAATTTTTATGGATAAATCAAACAAATCATTATTTTTATGAACCCTGCTTATTCATGTTTGTTCAGGTCGCGTTTTTTAGGACTGGTTGGAAAGGCATATCTATGTACATAGTCGGTTAACATTACATATTACATTTCACATTTATACGAATTCCTGACAGATGTGCCAATTTATTATTTTAGTTAAAATGAATTCAGTTTATTATAATGAATTTATTAAATGTACTCGTATTCATAGTATCACAGAAATAGCCAAATGTACGTTGATCTCTATCAAAAAAAAAAAATTAATATAGGTAAAACGTGACACGCCTGTGACACATTAGTTTTCCTTTTTATTTTAATTCCATGACTCTAGCATTATAAAATTGTAATTTAGTAAATTTTCATATTTAAATTCTTCGATTATAAAAGCGAATTCCGTTTATTAAATAAATAAATAAATATATTATCACAACATTTTACCCACTTCTGGGTTTGCCAGTTTGTTTTGAACACAGATTACGCTAATGATGGTGACATATTTGTACCGTCCGGGCGTTTACCAGGCGTCACCTCACGGGCACTCATTGCTAGCGTAGATAGTGTACCACAGGGGTCAATTTTGTGCCATTTAAAATTTGAAAAATATTTGGCGTCAGTTGGGAATTCCGTTTATTAATTTATAATTTCTAATTGACGCGTTTTTGCCTAAAATAATTTGGAAATTAATACACACATCCACCCGGTAGGTAAAGTACCCTCCAAAAATATGTATACACCTACTGATTTGTATAAATCAAAGTACTCAAATAAAACTAAACATTTCATTTGATTTTTGCCACTGTTCACCTTTACTTTTTGCTTCCTTTGAATTCTGTCAAACTTCTGTGGGATAAAAATAAGAGACAAATCATCAAAAGATCAAAGCCATATCAACCAGTGTTAATCAGCTGTAGGAGAAATTGCAAAACATTTTGAAATCAGTTTCTGGTAATGTTTTACAATACAAATACAAAAAGTTTGTCAGGCCGTTATCAAAACCAGATGAGGTTTTTCACAAGAATCTTAAGTCATTTTTCTTGATTAAATGTGTATAACAATGTTATATTTTGTTAAAATAAACATATTCATTTCAAATTTATGTGTTTTTTGCTGGTCTCATGATTAAAGTACTCGGGGGAACAAAGTACATAAGCCACATATGGATTGTTTCGAGTTTTTCGACTTGAAAGGTTTTGGTAAAATCCTGAAATCAATTACTGCCTTTTTGGGGGCGATTACATAAATTATTCATGTAACGAAAAGTGATGTAGCAGAATACAATAAAAATATAGGTATAACAACAAGCTCAGCTAACTCACTCCATGTGGCCCGAGTGCGGTATTTCGCTACCGAAAATCGGTCACTTCAGTATCTAAGGAGTGAGAAATATTTGTTGTAATGTTTTATATATTTGTTGTGTATTAATTATTTATATTATGTATATGGTTTGGACACGAATAATAATAATAAATTTATTAATGAATTTATAAAAAAAAAATTGGCATGAGACTATTTTGTTTCAATGTAACGAGTAGAAACTTTGGTTACAAAAAGAAACAGTGCACAAAAAAAGCTATAGAAACATTAAAGGAATGTTCTATAAACAATAGAACAATATATGAAATTATTCGCTTACAATTTAAAACTTAAATATCCTGGAAAACTATAAGCTAAAATGAAATATTTTCGATATTCAAAACGTAATAATCATTTATGATATACTCGTATATGTATATGGTAAAATTCCACAGTGGAGTGTTACTTCAATATATTAGACATTAGTCACGTTCTTTTTATCATTTACTTCACCTCACCTCAACTCAAAGTGAGATGAGTTTGACATGAGCTGAGTTGAGATTTTTGTGAAGTAAAAAGAACGACAACAAATTCCGTACAACTGTCTGTTAGAAAATCCGAAGTATTGTCCGCTGAACTTGATGAAAATAACAAATTGTCCATAACACTCATGTCATTATTTAATAATTGCTCCTAAAAATAAATTTCAAACATTATAGTAAATTTTAAATAATCAGTACCTACTTAAACTTCAGCACAATATCTTTAATATTAACGGTAATTTTCTTCAAATAACCAATCCTTTTCACTAATCAAACTAAGTGTAGGTGACAGGAAGTGACAGCAAAACATCAACAAGAACAAAGCATAAACTCATGAGGTGACAAAAAATCGGGAAGGGGGTGGAACTCTTCTCACTTTATCTCACTTCTGTTACGACAAAAAGAACGGTATTAATTTGAGAGGTAACTGAGGTGAGCTAAGACGAACTGAGATATCATGTAAAAAGAACGCGACTAATATAGCACTGTCATACTAGTGAAGAACGTGTTAAAATACCAACTTCTCGGCGTAATAGAAGAAATGGAATATGCCATAATACAATATACAACAAGGTCATGAACATGATATAAATAAATAGTGACATAAATAGTCGAAATAAATAATCAGTAATATCGTGTAAATAAATAGTCGCGTTAATTGTTTTACCGGTTTCAGGATATTATTCCACTGTTTACATGTACAAAAGTAGGCTGGTAACTAAGTAATAACAGTATCTGTATGGTAATATTATTACCATACTGACTTGTCAACAACGGTCTACAAAATGAAAATAAAATGAAATGAAATTATAATGCTCTTCATTAATACATACAGATAACGTTAGCCTATCATTCTAAATACGGTCTACTTTATTTTAAAGTAATAAACATGGGGAATAAAGCACAAAATTTGAATATTTGTCATATTGACATATGTCAAAATAATTGTTCTGTTAACCATAGCAATCTGAAAGTAGCATTAATGAGAAAATTTCAAAAAATGATATTTATCAATAATGTCTTAATTTTCTGTAACCGATAAACTATTGAACAAACCACAGATGTTATTAATCATAACAAGCCTTAGATGTCAAACTTACATCTACGACAGTTATGATGTACATAACATTCCTAGGTATGTTAATAGCTATAAATAAATAAATAGAGTTAGGGCCGGTTTTATAAAGAAATTGAATCTTCACTTAAAATTTACTTCCATACTAAATTTAATGAAAAGAAAAAATGCAAAACGATTTTTTGACAGCAATGATTTACATGTCATAAGAACCGGGAAACTGATTCGAATTTGTTCATTTCATTAAATTTTAAGTGAAGATTAAATTTCTTTATAAAACTGGCCCTTAGTGTTTATCTAGTTAATTATATTCGTAATCTTGAATTAGTATTTAATAATTATTTAATATTAGTAATAGTCATTGATATTATCTTTTAAATATTTATTTATCGTTATCAATTAATAATAATTCTTTAATTTTACACTTCACCCAAACAAATAAAAACGTTATAATACACTTAATCATCTATTTGCACCGCAAAGAAGCAGTGAGGAATTATCAAATTTTTGTGGTCAACTTGGTAAAATTCTTTAAATATTGTAGTATTAATATATATTAACACTTGTCCTAACTTCTACAAAATAAAATAAATGTTTATTCATCCTAAAATTGTGACCCTTGTAATGATCCCATTATCGTAAGCAGCTAAAATCCACTGATCTTGTTTCGTTGTTGTATCAAGATATCTTTAGTACACGAACCACCTTACAAAGGTATGCCCGAAGTATTTTAATTAGCGTACCCCTATAAAGCCAATAAAATTGCTACTCAATTTCAGATTGAAATTACAAATCGTCATAATAAAAACCCGTATTATTCATTTTGCATTTTAATAACTAAAATTTACATTCTGGACAATAATAAAATTATATTTGGATTAATATACCAAAGCAATGTGGTAGGGATACCATACAAGTAAATATGCATATGTAGACAATCAAAATGTTAATTAAATATTTTCCTCTATATGAGAACAAAATACTGTTATTATATATACGGTTAATTGATTTTAGTATTGTTTCATTTACCGTCCACACAATTATTGACAGAATGAAACTTTTAACATTTATTTTCATTGTTCAAATATTAATATTAGTAAGTGTTATTGCGACATATAATAATATCTGTTATTGTATTACATATCGTATGAGTAATAAGTTTTATTCACAAAATTGTAATTAAAATATACTATAGGTATTTCTCCAGTAGATATATTTAATATTGTGGCTTAATGCAATATAAACCAATGTCAATATTTCTTCATTTTAGGAATGAAAAGAAGAAGAGAGTTAATACCGAGTGTACCCTTCTGGGAAAGTTCCGTTAATGCTGAGTTTATGCAGCATGTATATTATAATATTCAAAAAATGCTTCGTCGTATTTCACGTGTATACAACCTTCTGAGTCAACTTCCTATGAAGTCTTCGTCAGAAGGTGGCCAGCACAGCAGGTAATCACAGACGCGTTTCGCACTTCTTGGTGCTCATCAGTGTGATGTAACCTGGGGGCCTCTGTCTCATCCACAGAGGTGGAATCACGGAGCAGAGGCCACCCAACCTAGCTGTGCTAGCAACGGTCTTATGACCGTTCGCTACAGGTATCTGGCCTGTAGAAGGTAGTGTTAATACCCACAGAGCCATCTACCTGCAAAAGGCTTGACTGAGCCAAAATTGCAAATTGCAAACTAGTTGCGAATTTTGCCGTGAAAACGTACATTATTCAAAAAATGCTTCGTCGTATTTCACGTGTATACAACCTTCTGAGTCAACTTCCTATGAAGTCTTCGTCTGACGAAGACTTCATAGGAAATTTGACTCAGAAGGTTGTATACACGTGAAATACGACGAAGCATTTTTTGAATAATGTACGTTTTCACGGCAAAATTCGCAACTAGTTTGCAATTTGCAATTTTGGCTCAGTCAAGCCTTTTGCAGGTAGATGGCTCTGTGGGTATTAACACTACCTTCTACAGGCCAGATACCTGTAGCGAACGGTCATAAGACCGTTGCTAGCACAGCTAGGTTGGGTGGCCTCTGCTCCGTGATTCCACCTCTGTGGATGAGACAGAGGCCCCCAGGTTACATCACACTGATGAGCACCAAGAAGTGCGAAACGCGTCTGTGATTACCTGCTGTGCTGGCCACCTTCTGACGAAGACTTCATAGGAAGTTGACTCAGAAGGTTGTATACACGTGAAATACGACGAAGCATTTTTTGAATAATGTACGTTTTCACGGCAAAATTCGCAACTAGTTTGCAATTTGCTATATTATAATAGTATATTAAAGAACAAATGCCATAATTATTATCATTTTATTTTGTGAGTAGGAAGTTTGGGTAACGACAGCGGAGTTTCCCAACCCTTCAAACAAAATAATCGACAATTATGAAATGAGTTCTTTATACTATTTTTTCTATTTTGCGCCTTTTATGCGCTTTTTACCTCCCGCTACCCTTGGTAAGGGAGGTATAGGGATCGTGCTAAAAATCACGTATCGAGATTTTGGTAAATGATCACGTTTTAAGGTCCCTATAATCCTATTTTAACATTTTCACGATAATGTGTGTGTGTGTGTGTGTGTTTGGGTGTGTTTGTGTGTGTGTTTGTGTGTGTGTTTGTGTGTGTGTTTGTGTGTGTGTTTGTGTGGGTGCGTGTGTGTGCGTGTGTTTGTGTGTGTGTTTCCATCTGTTTGTGTGTGTGTGCGTGTGTGTGCGTGTGTGTGCGTGTGTGTGCGTGTGTGCGTGTGTGTGCGTGTGTGTTTGTGTGGATCCTCCATTCTAACTCAAATACTATCATTCAGAAAATTTTGAAACCTTGTACTTCGACCTTTTTCTATTATGGAAAGAGCCCATTAGATTTTAGTGTAAATCGGATAACCGGAAATGGCACTTTACTTGAAGCTCAAAATAGTTTTTCTTCGAAAAATACCTTTAAATGAGATTAACGTTATTATAACAATTAAAAATTATTAAATTTTCTACAGATTTGCATTAATACTTTTTGTACATATTTTATGGATAAATTTATAAAATTATCTATAATTAAAATACCGGAGCCTATACTTTAAAGAAATATAACTCCTTGGTTTCGCAGTTATTCACTAACAGATAAATGTCACTGTCAAAGAACTAATCATTTCAAATTAATAATAGTAACGTTTTAAAAACAAAAAGTAAATAGAACAATAGGAAAGGAAATCAATATAGTTTCCAGCATAAGTAAATATGTAGATATGTATTTAGATTAATAAAGATTAACGATTCGCAAAAAAGTTTAAGGTATAATCCTCATTTTTGGCTTAGTGAATTCTATTCCATACCAGTATTTAAAATTTAATCTTCATTTTATTATCAAAAAAGGTAGTTTCTTGGATTAGATTACACTATATTTTAAGAAATAAATTGCCAGAATTAGAGGAAAATTCGCTAATCCAAAAATAAGGAATAGCTTAATCTTTTTTGTGACGCGGGCTATAAATGGCGGGAGGTATTGTGTTGGCCACACCAGATTTTTAATAAAAAATCGTTGTGTCGAAATTTTGGAAATTTTGTGGCAGTTGGTGATAATAATGTTAAGTTTGACGTTCAATAACGTAACCTTATTTTTGTAACATCAACTATCTACGATACATTCTTTTTCTTTCTAACTGTACTACTCAATATCTTCTCATCTTCTTATTACTACTTTGAAATTCATAATTATATAAAAATAATATACTTAATAATCGTTTGTGTTCGTTTATTTAGCGAGATTTGACATTAGATATTTTTTGACATTGATACCCAGAGCCACCAACCTTAAAAAAAAAAATTGAACTAGTCTATTACAGCATTTGAATGAGCTATTAACTAACTCTATTGGGTACTGTAACAGCTTTGTTACAGGCGCAAAATAGAACAAATTAAATTAAGCCATTCAATTAAAATGAGTGCCCGTGAGGTGACGCCTGGTAAACGCCCGCACGGTACAAATATGTCATCATCATTACCGATATCTGCATACAAAGCGGATTGGCACACCCAGCAATGGGTAATATGCCATGATGATATATTTATTATATTTTTTTTTAATTAAAAAACAACATTAAAATAACGTCGTTCATATGCAGTAAATTAAAATTAAAATTAGACATTTCGTATAAACTAACTTTTATAATTGAAATTTAAATATTTATATATAAAATAATGGATAAAAAAAATATAGATATACAAATTATAAACAAGTCCATTTTTGGTATTTCATCGTTTCTCTGCAGAACGTACATTCTTATAGTAAAGTTTTATCATAAGTGCGCGATTGACGCTTATGCAAAATTAAAGAATTATAACTTTCCCAAACACAAGCATTGCAATGTATGCTGATGATACAGCAATTATCTCTCAATATCAAGACCCAGAAAAAACTAAAAACGACATTCAAATCTCAATAAATATAATAACAGCATGGATGAAAAAATGGAAAATAACTCTAAATGAGACAAAATGCGAATGTAAAATATTCACACTGTAAAGGAGTAACGATCCTGATCCAGTAGAAATTAACATCATCGTAGTTCCTTGGAATCAAAATCAATCCACAGTAAAATACGTAGGAGCACACTAAGGCAAAAAACTAACATGGACAAAACATATCCAAACCAAAATAATAGAAGCCAACAGAAGATTAGGATTGATGTATCCCGTAATTAACAAAAAATCAAATCTAAGAACAAAATGTACTATATTAATCTACAAATCAATTCTACGACCAATGTCGTTTTCTATATCTGGAGCTCGGCATCCAATCAACAATAATTCAACAAATTGCAAAAATTCCAAAATAAAGTACTAAGAATCGCTACTAAATCATTCTGGTTCATTCGCAATAAACAAATTCACAAAGAATTAAAAATACCTGCATTTAAAGACTTTGTCGGTAAACTAACACTAAACTTTATATCAAACATAAATAAGTGCACAGGATCCAAACACTATAACTCCGGGGAGAGTACCAACAATAGAAGATTTCGCAAACGACTACCTCAAGATATATATTTTGGAACAAACTAAATCACACTCAAATAAGTCCCAAGGAAGTATGTAATTACTGCCCCTAACCTAGTCAATAGAAACAACAACAGAACCGTGAATAACAAATTTGTTGAACAGGTTTAATCAACTTAAAAAAAGAATTATAAAATTAAACTAGAAAGTAGAAAATAGGCAACATATTAATTTAATTTCATTACTTTAATTCCTAAGTTTCGTTGCATAAACGTTGTTATTGATAACAATTTCAACTTGTTTAGTTTAGTTTTACAATTTCTTGATTCATTTGTCTGCATAAACTCAGCATTAATGTCACTAATTCTGTGATTTAAACTGCCTATAGCACTAAAGCCGTTCAAGATTTTACTGACACGTCTACGAGTACATTGGATATTATTGCAACAGTAAAAATGACACCCGTGGATAATTGTCACAGGTAGTTAAAATTTAACAATGTGGAACACGAAAATAAATTGTGTTATTTTTAACACTAAAACTAATGTAAACCTGAGTACACTAGCTAGAACCATCAGGTTCACATTAGTATTGATTTTTTGCGTAATAAAAGTATTTTGACATTGGTTCAATCATTAAAACTAAATGGATACCGATTCCTACAGATTAATCTAAAGTTAGACTTTGGTCGTTCTTGCACAGATATAATAATTTTAATTTCAAACGGATTTTACCAAAAATAGTAACTACTGACGAATTGAATTCTCATCCGAATAAAGTTACTTACATATTTCAATATTATTTCTTATAAGAGTGTTTTATAACTTATGTACCCAACGTTAACGGGTAATATAACTTGATTTGCAGGGTGTTAATTAAAAAGCGGACCATAGGCGTTTACCATGGAAAATCTGTTTTTCCATGAGCAAAAGTTCCCAATTAATTTTAGACAAAAATGTTTCAAATAAAAGTTGTAGATAATTAAATTGTTCGCCTAAATCAATTATGCCCAGTTGCACCAACAAGGCTTAAATATTAAGCGACTCTTAAACAAAAAATGCAAATCGAAATTTTGACAGTAATGTATAATAATTCACTTGACAGTTCATTTCGATGCAATATTGTCAATCTAAGAGACGCTTAAAATTTAAGTTACGTTCGTGCAATTAGCCATAAATAGATTTAATTTTGCACGTTTGGTAACGTATAAAATCAAATTTAAAATTCTATAAATATTGCTTGTTTGTAGCGATTGCCATGAAATAGAAACAAAGTTATAGAGAAATACATTTATTTTGAACTGTCAGAAATTCTATTTTCAAATAAAAATTACATGTAATTATATTCTACACCTAAGTCACTGAACATATTTTGTTTTTATAATCTGAATCTAATTCACTACAGAGATTTTATTTAAATTTTATTTTGTATCCCGCAAAATCGAAATTCTGACAATTCAAACGATATACATTTCTTCGCAATTTTGTAAAAATTCCATGGCTATCGCTACAAATGAGCAATATTTCTAAAGTTAATTATCTACAACTTTTACTTGAATTTTTTTGTCTAAAATTAAATAGAAACTTTTGTGCAATGAAAAACTGATATCCCATATTAAACACCTTTGGCCTATGACCCGCTTTTTAATTAACACCCTGTATACGGATTCTATTATTAATAAGGACAGTTTTTTATGTGAATATTTTAAAAGGGCCACCATTACTATCTCGAGATCTATAAAAACTACAAAGATGGGTAAATAAGCAAACAATTTCTATTTCACACGACAAATTTAAATAAAAGAAAAAAATTTTTTCGACCTGTGGTTCTCAAAATACGTGACCTAACTTTTTTATTTTAAATGAGAATATATTTTTTTATTTACTCATTCGTTACAGTATTAAATTTTAAATTCGGTGATATATTTTTATACCCTTACCCAACGATTTTTTTTGAGAAAAATGCATGTAAAGTTTTATACAATTTGTTTAAAATATGGCTATAATAAGAGTGCCATGAATTGAAAAAATGACTACATGTCATTCTATTACATAGAATTAGAGTGCCCTGACCGAAAGAAGTGAATGTTTTGATCTTGTAAGTGATCATAAATGCCAACATAAACACTCTTATTATAGCCATATTTTAATCAAATTAATATGATACTTTACATGTATTTTTCTCAAACAAATCGTTATGTAAGGGAATAAAAATATTATCTCTGAATTCAGAATTAAATTCTCTAACGAATGAGCAAATAAAAAATATATGATCCATTTAAAATTAAAAAGTTAGGTTCAGTATTTTGAGAACCACAGGTCCAAAAAAAAAATTTTTTTTCTTCTTTAAATTTGTCTTGTGAAATAGAAATTGTTTGCCCATTTAACAGTCTTTGTAACTCTTGTAGTTCTCGAGATAGCAATGGTGGCCCATTTAAAATGAACACCCTGTATAGGAATTCAGTGGTACGAAAAATGTTCATTTCAAATATATCTACTGCACTTATTTTTGTGAATTTCGAAAAATATATTTTTGTTCCTAATAAAATCAGTTATGTAACGTTTGGTGCATAAATTGTAAAACACCCTGTATAAAACTGATCCCTGTGGTGCACTATCCATATTCGTAGAGTGCAACTCTAAAAAAATCTGTCAGATGTAGATTGGCACCCCAAGAAATAGGTAATACGCCGTGATGATATTTATTTATTCATTCGAAAATAAAAATAGTTTTGTTTTAAAATATAATTTTAATCCCAATGAGAACTTAGGGGTGTTTTAAAAAATCGGCCAAGAACTTTGGCAGAACTCAAGTAAAAATAACTTAAAATTTAATCACCATAACCTAATTAACTTATCATGACTACCATTTAAAAATAACATTGCTATGATTAAAAAAAATAAAGCACTAAATTTGTTATTTTAGTCACATTTTATTCAATTTTTCGAAGTGTAAATGTAAATAATCCCAAAAAATGTTAAAAAAATATTTAATATTTTGAAAAAATTTCGTTTCATACCCAAAAAATATATTTCACTTCTTTTACATAACTCTCTACTTATTACTCCACTAATTCATAAAAAAAATTCCGAACCCCCACCAACCCAAAAATTGCCTCAAACAATCCCAACTCAAAAATCATCCCTTCTTAACTCTAAGTATCCTACCTTCAGGGTCCGAGTGCACTCACTCACTCACACGCGCGCGTCACTGAACCACACGACGTCTGCGATGGGCGTCCGAGCAACAAGCGTACGCGACGGCGTCCACAACCCGAATGAAGAGCCGAGCAAAAGCCACGGCGCGAGGCGAGAACTCCGGCCTCCGGAGAAGGACGAGGATTCCGCAACGCGTTGGGGCGAAAGAGATCAGGGGATAGAGCTAGAAACTAGAAAATAGAGACGGAAGATAGAGATAAAGGACAGAGTTAAAAGATAGGGCAAGAGTAAATGTGGATGACTGAAATGATTTGGAAGAAAAGAATGGATGAATGCATGATAATGTTTTGATGACTTCTGAAACTGATATGAAAAGCCAGGGAAAATGAATGTTACAAAATGTGTGTTTTTTTTAAACCGCAAATTTTAAAGTTTGAATCCTTAATTTTGAAGTAAGATACTGTATTCAAACTTAGTCCAAAATTCAGATTCAACATTATTATACCCACAAATGGGTCGAGTTTCAAGTTTCAACTTATGTGAGACCTATAATACGTCTGACTATCGAATCTACTAAGCAAAAATGCTTGGACCGTCGCCCTTTTTAGCTCCTGTTACCGTTTTTACCTTCTTAACACTTTAAGTGCCAAGAGGTGCCTACATGGTCTCACACTTTTTTGACCGTTCTGGCCGCGTGAGACCATGTGGACATTGTTAAATTATATGTTCGGCTGCGTGGTGCCTCAGGTCTTGAATGTAGCATTGAAACTTATGTTAGAGGATAGACTGTGGCCTACGTGTCCGAAACAGTGTTTGGCCACAAGAGTTGTGTTTTTTTACAAAATTGTTTAGTTTTATACAAAATTGGTGTAAATAACTGTAATTCATGTAAAAAAGGTAAAAAGCGTACAAAACGTCAAAACCGTAAAAACTCCAACTGCGCTTGCGCGTGGCTTGCACAATGTAGCTCTGCCTGTTATCAGTGCTGTCTGCTGTCACTGTCAGTGTCAGTTTTATGTTTTAGCAGTCTCAAAAAAATAAGTACTTGCCGTTAGGTGTTCGGAACTTAACTATATACGAGATACGAGCAAGTTTTAGCTTTTACGTTTTTTACATAGGGTTTTTTACATTGAAGTTGAGTTTTTTACAAGACTTACACAACTCTGTTAGCCACAGGGATTATGAGACCAATGTGACTTCACGCGGCCGTATATTCAGGGTTATACAGATAGTAATTTTGGAAGCATATTTGTTTATATTATGTAAAAAAAAAATATTTAATATATAAAATACATTCAGTCAAATATTCGTATTGGAGTTATAAACATGGTTCAAACATGAAATGGTGAGGTGTCACGTTGGTCTCACACGGCCGTATTGGACAATATGAATATGGTCATACCAGAGCTAGGCGTACTCGACTACATTTACTCGAAAGTACTGTTTAAAGTCCGAGTTTTGTACTCTGTACTCGTACTCGAGTACATTTTAAAATCTGTTACTTTTACTTGTACTTGCAGTATTTCATCTAAATACTCGTACTCAATACTCTAAAACGTACTTAGAGTACATGAAAAGTACTCTGAGTACTTATAAATACTCGAGTATTTCTGAATACTTAGAGTACTTCAAATAAATACTTTAAATTATTATTTTATGTTTACGAGTACAAAGAACATGCTTGTTAACCAATTAATCGTTCATAAAAGATCAAATCTGTGTACAATATATCTTTGCAAGTTCGTCATTCTATTACCAAATGCAAAACAAACTGCAGTTTATATATTTTTCTACTATCGTTTAGAAATGTCTTTGATTTCCTTGTTCATTTGAGCTGATTAATGTTGTAAATTTCCACACAAGTGCGGAAATGTAAACTACCAAGGATACTTTATTTACTGACTGTTAAATGTTAAATTTAAAAAATTTTAACTGAAAAATACTTCTTAGAAACGGTAATAAAAAATCTTGTGTGAAGTAAGTAGGAAAAGTACTTTTTCTTACATACTGCACAAACAAATATCTATTCTATTATTGCTTGATATTTAGAAGAACATACTTTTTACAATTAAATACTTAAATATTTTAAGATGGAAACAAATAGAATAATTATATGAAATCCAACCTAAATGTTTAAATCGTAGAAATGGGCTTTAAGATCCAGGTTGGATCTCAAATAATTATTCTACGTGTGTGTGACGGCTTAAAAAGTTCACAATAATATAATATTTACTGCGCAAATGTTAGCGTTGAGTATTTATCTCTCAAATTGTGAGAGTGTACTCGTTACGATTTGTAAAAAGGCTTGTGAAAGATTCGTAGACTTCGACGGGAACTCGTGGTTCAATTGGTACAGCGCCCGGCTAGAGATTGGGAGGCTCTGGGTTCGAATCCCAGCGAGGTCCATGAATTTTTCACAGTTCTTTCTTCGTTTAAATAAATTTGTCCTGGATCTTAAAGCCCATTTCTACGATTTAAATGGAAACAAATACGTAAACGATATTCTTTTAAATATTTAATAGTAAAAGAGTGGTGACATATTTTAACAAAGCTAATCTACATAATTTCGGAATAAAACTGGTATTTAATTGTAAAATATTTATTTTTATATGAAATTTCCATATTTTTACCATACAATTATATTTTTTATAAAACTATTTCTTAAAAAAACAAATTAAATCTAGAAGGGATTTGTAACATAATTTTATATTACGTATAGAAGTACTTAGAAAGTACTCTGTAGTTTTCCCAGAAAATGTTCAAAATACTAGTGCTTTACTTTAAAAGTACATTTGAGTATTGAATACTTTTACTCGTTACTCGAGTATTTTCATTTGGTAGATACTGGCTCTGATTCATACATGCAATGGTGAGGTGCCACGATGGTTTCACACGGTCTATTGGACAATTTTCAAAGCAAGATGCCAAGCGAGACCAATAAATTAAATTATTTTAATATTCTGACACTTTATAATGAATTCTTGTAGTATTATCAACCATTTACAGTGAAAAACTGTTGGTAGCCTATGGGACTACTATATATGTATTTAAAATACCTGATTTTTATATAAGCACAAAGACGGCTGATAGGTTAGGATCGGTCCTGAGGTAGAATCCCAAAACTACGCTATGATAGCGTAGCGAAAAATACCCCTTACGTTTCATCTTCCTTTCCCTATTAACTTCCACGGTTGTTAGGGAGACGAAATGTTATTTTTTTAAATATTCTATGATGTAGATACAAATTCATTTTGTTCGCATACATTGGCGGTCGCTAATAATTGGAATCACGCATAAATTGATCTATTTCAACTCTTTAAAGTAATTTTAGTGGTCAATAATTGGAAACACACATATATATATATATATATATATATATATATATATATATATATATATATATATATATATATATATATAACGCTCCGTTCACGCCAAACTTTTTTAAGTGGCAGCATGAGCGTTTACACATTCTGTAAAAGTTTACAGTGTACATTGTACACTATAATGAAAATAGTTATACTTTTTCATATTACACTTGCGTGTTTCACAATATTCTACATGGCCCGTGTACAAAACGAAACCAAAATTTGTTTTGTATTTGGTCTGTGTTCTGTATATTTGGCTGTGATGAATAAAAATTTTGAATATGGATTAGGGGAACTGGAAAATATCATCAAAAAAGTGAAAATAAAAATTCGTGGTGCATCGACAAAGGGAAAAAAGTAAAAGTAAAATGTAATACATACATATATGATTCTTAATAATTATAAATATTTTAAATTAGAAGAGTTAAACCGAGAGCTTCATTTTCAAATGAAAATATTAATGTTTACAGAATGATTGTTCCATCCGAACAAAACTATAAAGATTTACCAGACGGTATAATTGTACCAGTTCACTTAATTTTAATACCAGGGATGGACAGGGCCATCGGAAAATCGGGAAATTCCGTATTATTTTAGCATTGTCCCCTGACTTGTAGGAGGCCGGTGGGCCTAGCGCTTATTTTTTTTTGCAAGTATTGTATTGTTAACTGATATAATGCTAATAATAGGTTTGTTCGTTTTACTACCTTGCGTCTACGATTCACTGCCGCGCCCATATACTTTGTATAGAGGCGGCAGTAAACCGTAGACGCAAAGTAGTGAAACGAACAGACATAATGTATACAAGATGCCGCACGATGCATGTATTGCAAGTGGACAGGTTACCTAAATTTGGAATACCGCTTCCCCATCCCCCTCTATTGAATCTATTAACACGTTTTTAATGCTTCTCAATGCAAAAATCCCATACGAGTATAGTGTAACATAGTAACAATAAACAAGTTAATATTCGATTATTGGGGACAAAGGAAAAAAAGATTAAATCCGTCAATACATAATTACATATCTCGCATGGAAATATGACCAGGTAAAAGAAAAACAATGAGGAAAGCTAAATTTCCAAAAGTGGAGGATACCGTACCTAAGTACTCTTGGTTTTTGCAATAGAGACATAGACATGCTCCAGCCAGTTTAAGGCAAGCATGCAGAGGCTGGTTCCAAGGGTTTCAGCAACGATTTGGAATGCGTTCTTAAAAAATAACGGGTGAAAAACTTTGGTCTTGGTTTAAGCAACAATAAAAATCTGATGTGGACACCACACGACTTCCTTGTACACAACACCAATATGAAGTATAGACCCAAGTATAAAATTGCACGTATTTGACGTAATTTGACATTAGCATCTATTTTTTATTGTTTTGTTATTTTTTGTCCTAATCCATAGCAAGCTTCATTACAAAAACTAAAAATTATATAAGTTTTAAATATACATATCTCGCTTATACAAAAGGCTAATTTAATAATACTTGATGTGCTAGACACAGAATTTAATTCTCTAAAAATTTTATTTGAAGCATTTATTTCTAAAATCAAAATGAAACCATTTTATTGTAGAAAAACTGTTAACAACTTCAGGTAATATGTCACTTCCGGTTAACCTGTTTTAACCAAAACCACTATGTTATTCCAATTGACATAAAAGTCTTATATACCAAATTTTAAAAGTGTTAGATTATATTTTAAGATAGTTTTTCATTAAAATGTATTATAGGCTTCAAATAAAGTACCATTTCTAGAAATTATGTAATGACCAAAAAAAGAGGTGCACAACTAGATGTTATAGCAGTCCTAAATACAAAATTTCAACTTTCTACGGCTTACCGTTTTTGAGTTATGCGAGATACATACGCACGTACGCACGTACAGACGTCACGATGAAATTAGTCAAAATGGATTCAGGGATGGTCAAAATGGATATTTCCGTTGAAATCTCAAAACCGAAATTTTTCGCGATTACAATACTTCCTTTACTTCGTACAAGGAAGTAAAAATTATATTACAGACGAAGCCGAATTATTTTAGCGTTGTCTCCCTAACAAGACTTTGGTTGTTTTGGTTTATACTAGCGAGAAAAGTGCACCCGGATAAAGTTCGCAAGAAAAAAACCTGTATATGCTTTGCAGCAATACAAAAGATAATCATGCGCTGAAAAAGCTCGTTATTAGCAAATCCCGCAATCCTAGAGTATAATTAATTTTGTTGTCACTAAGCTAGGAGGCCGGTTAGGTTCTTATTTCCCGGGACTATCCAAAGAACCAGTCCGTCCCTGTTTAATACATAAATGAAGGCATATTTACATTCTTTTCACCAGAACATTTCAGATAAAGCAATTCTATAATAAATATATTAATACATATACATATAATACTCATTAAACATGTTAATATATTTCATTATTTACCGATGGCATAATTTGTAACGAAATCTTCTGAATGAAAATGTTGCGTGCAGATAATCGTTATTTTTAAATTTGTTTGGTCTATCGCATTCTCTTCAACTATTCAGTTTGTAGTTTAAACATTGGCGCGCACACAATCATGCGCTAGCAAAAAGAAAATTAGGTGGAGGGGTTAGTGTAAGTAACAACACCGTCACTGGGTTCCGACTATACGCTCCCATTAATAAAAAAAACTATGTATATTATAGTTCAAGTTTTGATTATCACTGGCAGCCTATGTCATTCAACATATCTTTTATTATCATACAAACGCAAGTCATGTGGTTTTTAATCTGGCGTGGCATCATAAATTCAAACAAGTATTATTTCGTGTTCATTCATTATTTTGTTATTTTCTACATTTATTTAATTGAATGGATTCCGGATTTCCAATCCAAAAGGCGATAGCAGAAGAGTTGAAAATAGAGCACTGCAAGGCCCGGCTCGGCCCAAGTGGGCCGCGAGCTACCCGGCCCGACTGGACGGGGCCGGGCCAAATTTTCGTGATTATCATCGGTCTTCGATCCGGGTCGGGTTTGAACTGTGACGGGCTCGAGCCGGGCCGGACCTAAATTGTGATGGGCTTGGGTCGGGCCGAGCTACAAGTGTGATGAGCTCGAACCGGGCCGGGCATCAATTGTGGCGGGCTTATATCGGGCCGGGCTGGTTTTTTTGACGGACTTGGACCGGGCCGACCTGTTTTTTTTTACTCAATAAAACATTATAAGAAAGAAAAGTTTGCTTGAACGTGATGTATTAACTATAAAAAAAATACATTTTTGTGTAGAACAAACGATCACATGACTTGTCACACGTTTTTTTCCAGTCAATGTTGAAAACCGCGGCAAAGTGTCAGGTAATAGTGATTCACCTCTCATTTCATATTCTTAGCAGCCTATTCTGTAACTCAACCGTTAATTTTTAATTTAACTAATGTGGAGCAGTGAATCACACATGCTTCCTTTTTAAATTTGCCGCTTTAGTCGCCATTAGCCAAAAATAACACAAGTGATTTAATTCCAGTGTTGCTCATCTCCACGAAAATTTTGGAGAAGAGTGATTATTTTCAATGAAATATTAGTATTCCAAAAACGATTATAATTTACCTCTTATTAATATTGATAAATGTTATTTTTAAAGAAAATGTAGCTTTGCATAATAATAATGCATAAAATACAGATGGCTAACCGCATTTCTTTTATAAATATCGTAAACACGTGATCTTCAAACGTTTAGTTGCGAGTAAGACAATAAGTTATTGTGATAATGTGTGATATGGTACATTATAATAAATTTACTAATTATTACTTAACAACTTTATGGAAAAAATTAATCCAAAATTTCAAATTTGACATTAAAGACACATATTTATAGGAAAAATTTATTAGATACTTTGGCTTGCGCGATTTAAATAATTTTTGTACTGAGTAGAGTCAAGTTTATGTAAATGAACGGATCTGGTCGGCCTGGGCCGGACCGGGCTTTTAGATGAACGGGCCTGGCCGGATCGGGCTTTTTAAAATATACGGGCCTGGCCGGACCGGGCTTTGTAAATGAATGGGCCTGGACGGACCGGGCTTTTTAAACGAACGTGCCTGATCGGGCCGGGCTCATTATGTAAACGGGCCTGGCCGGGTCGGGCTCTTAAAGTGAATGGACCGGGTCGGGCCGGGCTTCATATTTATCTTGAAAAAGTCGGGCAGTATCGGGCCGGGCTTAAAAGTTATCGAGCTTCGGATGGGCCGAGCCTCAAAATTTTGGCCCGTGCAGTGCTCTAGGTGAAAATAGTAAGAATTTGGAGTAGAGTGATGTCATATTTTAAAAACGAATAACCCTTTTTAAACTTTGATAGTTTCTATCAAACAGTTATGACTCATGTTCCAATTTGTTACTAAAGCAAAGAACCGCATTACTTTTAAGATACTTGGAGAAAAGATCTATTTTAATGATAGCTTTACATGAATTTTAGTAACGCATGGTAAGGAAGAAACCACATAGATTGAATGAATGAATTAATGATTTGAAGGACTTTCTGCCGAGGACTTCAAAAAATAATTTGATAGTTTCCTCGATTTGTTTTAAGAAATTTGGAGGCAGAATCCACCTATTTTATTGAAAATTTTGCTTGGATTTTAATAGTCCATGTTGAAAGAAAATTATAATGCTTTGATTACCTTTTGCCGATGATTTCGGAAAATTATATTGACACCTTGCAAGAAATTTGGGTACAGGACCCAACTATGTCATTAACAATTATACTTGGATTTTAATAGAGCATGTTGAAAAATTATGTTAGTTTCCTCGATTTATAATAGAAATGATTATAAGTTAGTGATCAAATGCCCAAATGATTTCGAAAAAACGTATATTAAGTACAGTGTGTTCAAAAAAATTCCTAACTCGGAGTAGGCTATGAACAGAGAAACGTATGTCTGATCATTATTCAATTCAAAAGTCAGAGTTGTCAAAATTGATGTTAAAATGTAATTTTAAGGAGAAAAGACAATAAAGAAGGATACAGTATATTGATATTCGCTATTTCTAAAATAAGATTCAAGAAGAAAAGCTTTGATTTCTTTATATAACTTTTTGACAATATCTCATGTAAATTGACACTTAATTAAATATTTTTAAATTGACATACGGTTCTTTGTTCATGGCCTACTTCGAGTTAGGAATTTTTTTGAACACACTGTATTTCATTGGCAATTAAACTCGGATTAATAAGTGGTAAGTTAATAGATCAAGTGTCCGAAATGATTTCGAGAAATATTTACAAGTTTACTTAACTTCCATTTGTTCAAAGGTCTTTAGTCTCTCCAAAAATCCTCAGTCTATACAAAAAATCCTCAGCCTAAACAAATGCTCCTCTGCCTAAATAAATGGTCTAAGCTTACACAAAAAATCCTCTGTGTATATAAATGATCCTCAGTCTGTACAAAAGATCTACAGCTAATACAGTAAACAGAAGTTGTCAGACTTACTTTTCGAAACGGCCAAGGGGTCCTCCAGGATCCAAGAACCAAAAATTGTCCATCGCGGTCCACAAATACTCTGAAAATAAATACGTAAATATTAAATTATTTAACATTATATAGCTTTTATTTAAAAAAAAATAGTTTGATAATTATAATTTAACATTTGGCATTAATAAATGAACAATAACTATTGAAAATTTTCAAATTGAATAATAATATTAATTGTAAATATTATTTTTCATAACTTGTTGTTTATGTTATTAACAAAACAAACAAAATTTAAAAATTCATATTGTTTTGTATTCATCAAACAAATAAACATATTTACAATATTTTTATTCCTTTCAAATAATAAATGTATGTATATTACCAATTACAGTTAAAATTGCCCTATTCGAACAGAATCAAAATTTTATTACGAACATTACAAGTATTTAACTTAACATTCCTACCGCACTGTATTGTTTTAATGATAAAGAGAAAACGTGATTAATTCAATTTCAAAATATCGCACCACCTTCCAAATTAAAAGAAAGACATAAGTGTTTTCCTCAAACCTCTATTTAAAAAATATCTGATGTGGCCAACACAATACCTCCCGCTATTTAATTTTTATTACTTTAAATATACATACGTACATATTTAATTATGCTGGCAATTATTAAGATCCATTCCATATAACTATGGTTCTATTTACTATTTTCTTTTTAAAACATTATTAATAATTTGAAATGATTAGTTCTTTGACAGTAACATTTATCTGTCATTTACATACATTTGAGATATGAACTGTGTAACCAAGGAGTTGTACTTGTTAAATGGACCTTAAAACGTGGTCGTTTACCAAAATCTTGATATGCGATTTTTAGCACGATCCCTATACCTCCCCTTACCAAGGGTAGTGTGAGGTAATAAACCCATACTGATTTTATGATGTTCTAAATCCATCTAGAATATTCGAGGACATTCTAGAATAACCAAAAAAATAATATATTAAAACTACATGGGGTCTCGTAGTCGCGTGCCTGAGTGTCTGGTCGTGAAACTGGGGAACCGGGTTCTATCCCGACCGATGCCAAATATTTCGAATTTTATATGGCACAAAAATAACCCCTGTGATGCACTCTCCACGGCAGCAACGAATGCCCGTGAGGTGACGCCTGATAAACGCCCGTACGGACCAGATATGTCATCATCATTACTGAAATCTGTGTACAAAGCAGACTGGTACACCCCGCAATGGGTAATATACCATGATGATTTTACAGAAGGCAACATATTCAAGCACAAGTATGAAATTCGGACACGAGCGCAGATCAGCGAGTACGCGAACGAACAAGTGCTTAAATAACCTGTAACGAGTGTTTAACACTATTTTTTGTGTTTCTGTTTTCATTTACATTATTTCTTTACAAAAATAGTTAACAATTTCCATTAAAGGATATTTTTGACAGAATAGTTAGGTTGGTAACAGTGTTTTGTGTTTTTGGTTTTTATTCTGTCCGTTGCTAATATATTTTATGTATTCTATTTAGTGCAGTCATAATAATAAAATGTAACCAAAAATTGTTTAAGAATGAAGCTCTTTCTAGCATAAATACTGTAACGTGTGAGCCCCGTTACTACGCTGAACAAGCCGCTAAAGGCCGCCACGCACTTGAGCGACGCGAAGCGAAGAGAAGTTTTTTCATTCAATGTATTCTTATGTGAATAGTCGCCTCATTGCTCTGCTCTTCGCTGCTCCAAAGTGCGCGTATACACATAATAATACATTGAATGAAAAAACTTCTCTTCGCCGCTCTTCGCTTCGGTCGCTGAAGTGCGCGTTGGCCTTAAGTATAGCGATGATGCAATCAGCCGGGCTACGTAACAGACAAGCCGCGGCGTGTTTAATTACTTCCGGTCGCCTGAACCTTTTGTGTGCGCTCGAACATTCTAGAGCCCTCTGGAAGTTAATGGCAGCTCTATAAAAGGGACGCAGCTATGCTCGAGAGTTAGAGTTAGTTACATAGTTAGTTACATTTAGAGACATAGAGATATTCACATCGAGTGTTAGTGAGTTTGAGAAGCACAGCAGTATCGTAGTGAGCGTATGCAGTAAAGTGTCGAGTGGAGTAGGTACTCTGGCAGTTACTGGCATACTGGGATAGTTGTGGATGTGAATACTCGGCAGTGTTGGCGAGTATTGTGAAGCTATAGTGTATGAGGACAGTAATGGCGAGTCTGGTAGTTACTGGTATATTGGGATAGCTATGGAAGTGAATACTCGGTAGGGTTGACGAGTATTGTGAAGCTAGGTATACAAGGACAATAACAGCGAGTTGGAGTGGATACTCGGCATTGGTGTTGAAGAATTGTGGCATAGGATAGTTGGTGACAGTGAGGCTGTGGAAAATTAGTTACAAAAATAGACAGATAGTGAGGTGAAAGATGTGACTTCTGTCCGAGCAGTTGAATATACAGACGCTGTTGAATCAGTTGAGTGTATAGACGCTGTGGAGGTCGGTAGGCGGACAGTTGAACGTGATATAAGTATATAGTGATATAAATATCGCGTAAACAGTCTACAAGAGTCTGCAACAGACCGGCAGTCTAAGATTGGAACGCGTAGTGAAATAAATAATTTGTAATATCGTGGAAACAAATAGTAATGTTAATTGGTTAAATAAATAGTGTTAGTGCTATCTAGTTAATTATAGTTTTAGTCTTAATTAGTTTTTAATAATTGACTAATATTTACACTTCACCCAAATAAACAAAAACGTTACAATTCGCATGCTAGAATATGTCATTCTTATTCCGAAATAGAGAAAATTAATACTCTTCTAGAATTTTCGTAAGATATTCAATATTTCCGACAAAATACTTTTACAATATTCGAGAATGTTCGAGGATGTTGTCTAGAATAACCAAGAGTAAAATTATTCTTCATTAAAATTTATATACATACATTATTCAATATTTGTGACCAAGTGCGCTCTACTTAAATAAAGCACCCATATTTGAAAACCTTCTAAAATGTTCTAGAACCTCCTAAAATATTCGAGAACTTTCTAGAATACGCAGAACAAACCCATTCGCTGTGTGATTCTGTGCAAATGTAGGCAATGTCCCTCCGCAGTCCTGCGACTTGAAATCCTTGCGCTGTCTGACCGAGTCGTCCTGCCATTCGAGGACTACGTGCTTCCTGCTCTGCGCTTGTGTTTTGTTTCGCTCGCTCGCACATTTAAATGTTCCAACGACCAGCGCCAACTGTCTGCGAGTCTCAATTGCTTTTCAAATGTTCGGTATTTCGGCATTCTTTTTAGAACAGTTGCCGGTGTGTTTATCGTTTGTTTTTGGACTACTACGAGCTGGGAATAGTTTAAGGGAAAGTTTTTTTAGTTGAGCGTGAGAATTTGTCTATGTTTAAAAAAACTATTAGCAAGCTCGACTCAACTTTGGAAACCTGTGAAACGACGTCTGGTAAGCGCTGTCTACGATATAGCTACGAAGATCATGCTAGAATTATTGAGAATAAGGTAGATGCATGTGGTTAATATTTTTTAGAATTCTATTTTACAAATGTTGAAAGTATTTCACTTCAACATTCTCTATTTCCACTTCTTAAAAGGTCCCAACTAATCCTGTCAAACAAATATCTGGGACACTTAAAAACTGCCAAATAAGCTCCCAAATTAATTTCTGATGACTTAAAAACTGTCAAAGCTGTCTAGTTAATTAGTCGACTACTTAGAAAATGGCCGCGTTCAGCCGTACCTAGTAACTATCTAGCTGCTAGCTAGTGCTAGACAGTAGCGGTCGCGGTGACTCGGACAGTAATTCGCTCCAAATAAATATTTCTAAGAAAATACTTCAAAATAGTTTTATAATATTTTGTGTAAAGACACATGTCAAATATGCCTGTTTATAATTTATTAGCATATATTATTTACATCGTTCTGGATTTTCCGTATTATTATTTTTTCATTTCTTAAAACACGAAGTTGCGAAATTTATAAGAAATATAATATATTTTCGTATTCATATTCAATATTTTCATTAAATTTTGAATGTACAAGCGCCATATCTGCCATTTTTGAATGTTCCAGCAAGATGATCTAGCGGAATTTGTTTTTGCTAGTCCGCTAGACTAGCGACTGAATCCTAGCGGTCATTCGCGGACCGTTCAACAAAGTTCGCTAGGTTAGCGAGCTAGCTGCTAGGTGCGGCTGAACGCGACCATTGTTAATTTCAGACTGACTTCAAAACTATCAAATTATAAATCATTATCCAAAATTGCTTTCTAGTTAATTCCATATTTTGATTGATTAATTAACTAAGTTCTAAGTAACTTAACTGTTGCATCTTATTTTTAATGAGAGATAAATGTTTAAAATGATTTTCCACTGTCAATCTGATTTTCTTATTCCCAATAATTTAGCGTAACCCTAGTATATCGTCATAACTGAAAACTGCTAATAAAATGGAATTCAGCTAAACAAATAACAAACCACCTATCACCTTTAAGGACAATAATTGGAATACTCCAGAAAAAGTAATGACATTGTCACCAAATATAATTAATTAAATGCATAAGGTAGAAATCCACATTAAAGAAGTCAGCCAACATAGACAATGTATATCTCAATTCAAGTGACTTCAAGTATATTAAGACTTGAAAAATCCTATTGGTTTATCTCAGAAGATTGAAAATAGGATTGAGTTATTTTCAATCTTCTTTAAATTCGTATTGTAATGTGACTAAAGTTATACATACTCGTATATTGCAACATTATGACAGTCGGGAGACTAACTAGTCGCTTGCTTAGTCGGGCGCTCAGAACACCACCCAATGCGTTTTTCGGGTCTAGGAACATTCATCACCCACAATTCACCGCGGAAAATTCACCACGGAACATTCACCGCACATAGTTCACCACGGAAAGTTCACCGCATACAATACAGGGTGCCCATTTTATATGTTCCCGCTTGAAATTTTAAGAATAGGCAAAATAGAATACATTTCATAAGCCACTTGGTGAATATTAGTACTTTAAATCGAATAATCAGAGTAGGTATAAGAGCAAAACAAAATTCTAAAAACCAAGTCACTTATGAAATGTATCATGGATTGCCTATTCATGAATTTTCTAACGGGAACTTTTAAAATGGGCACCCTGTAGATATAAGAAAATGTCTGAATGGGGCTAAGGACTGTTTGTATTACATTAATATGCACGTTACACTGGCGATCCGCCGGAAGCCAATCATTCCACTTCGCTCCGTGTTGGCTTCCATCGATGCTTAATATAACATCCCTAACTTTTCAGGGACGACAAGAACTACATTACCCGTGGTTTTAACTAAGATGAAGGAGGGACTAGAATTTATTGTTGGATAAAAATGAGTTCTGCTAGAATTTCCGTGGTGAATTGTGTGCGGTGAATATTCCGCGGTGAATTTACCGGATCCCAACTTATTCTATCAAAGAGCAACCCTCATGTACAGACTCACGCTAACCCGATCACTACTTAATAAAAACTGAGCGGTGCAGCGGTAACAAGTCTGGTTTTGAGTACTCCTTACATCACAATCAGACTCTAATTAATTAATAAACTATTAATTATTATTTGATCATAACAATATTAATCATCATAGAATGTTCTATAATCATTTCGGGCGTTCTTAACTTCATTCACTAATTATTATTATTATTATTATTATTATTATTATTATTATTATTATTATTATTATTATTATTATTATTATTATTATTCGTGTCCAAACCATATACAATATACATTATTGTAATAATACATTACAACAAATTTTTCTCACTCCTTACAAACTGAAGTGACTGATTTTCGGTAGCAAAATACCGCATCCGGACCTCATGGAGTGCGTCTACTGAGCACTTGTTGTTAAAAATAAACTAGGACGAAGAGGATGCATCTTCTCCGGAGATCCTCTCCTTATGCCAGAGAAACAACCGTCCGCAATAATTGGCAGAAAAGTGGCCTAGCTAAATAGTATTCATCCAAAAAATTGCAGTCTATAGCAGCTGATGTTGCCTTAGCCACATCTTCTCTCGTGCATTCCTCTTCTAAGTTGGCGCACGTGAGCAGGTGGACCATTATTTGTTCTTGACCACAATGACATAAAGTGGGTTCTGCTTGATACCCCAATTGAACATGATTACTGCACATTTCCCTACTTAACTTCGTAGGCTACTTAAAAATTTCCAAATGGGCTATTTCCGGTCATTACCTGGAGGCAGTTTCTCATCTGAAAGGATGCCCATTGCTTTATCTTCTGGCTTCAATGGCTCATCCCATATTAAGCGTTTTGTTGCAGTCTTGGTCTGTCATAGGGTGCACTGAAGTAAGGAAACTGTCTTGATTTTAGTCGTGACCGAGCTGGGTCTTGGCCGAACAATTCTCTAATATACAGGGTGTTTCAAAGAAAGTATAAAAAAATGTAACTTTATTATAGTACTGACCAAAATGAGTAAAAAAAGGCTTAATCAACATGGATCCGATCTTCAATAGTGAAGAATGAGGTTTTACGGGGTTTACCTATGCTATCTCGAAAACCATACGAGTTACGACTTTGATTAAATGAAACTTTTTGTTTCAGAGGTCATCGTAGATGTGCTTGTTTTTTTTTTTAATCAAATAATTGTAAGTTAAATGTTGTAGGGATATTGGCCAGTATTTAATTTTTAAATAACTTCGTATTTATTAGAAATTGAGAAAATTGTCTCATATAACATAGACAAATTTTGTTCGATCACTATATTTGTCAGTTTTTCTTCGATTTTTTATTTTTCTCGGAAACAGTTGAAGATTTTTTTACTCATTTTGGTCAGTACTATATGCCCTTAATTTTTTTTACACTTTCTTTGAAACACCCTGTCTATACATTTACAGGTATAAAGAGTATTATTTATTATCATCTCGAATTATATCCCTTTACGCTCGGTCGATAATGATACTCTTTATAACCTTGATGTATAATATACTATACTTGTGAACTGTTCTTTTCAGAGAAATCTTAATCTGAATCTGATTACAAAAATCTGCGAATACAATGAGTATTGGCCCACACAAAAAACATAAATTAATCAGAAGAGTTAACACTTATATAAATTACACATGACGTATATTGGAGAATTAGACAAAACATTGGTTTTGGGGAGCGGTAAATAAAAAGTACTATTTAGACGGGATGAAATGCGTGGTACTCGAAAATTAAATTTCTGTAACAATTGCGGGATATCAATAAAAACACTGATAATATTATAAAGTCTAAAGCAATTGTAGTGCGCCTATCCTTGAGGGAAATGCAATTAAATATGTCTAGCAAAACATTGTAATCTGTTTTCTGAGAGGGATAAATGTGATAGGTTTTAAACCATAAATATTTTAAAAATTTGCGTTGGACACTTTCTAATAGCGATCTATAACATTCATAATAAGGATACCAACTAAGAATAGCATATTCCAGCTTGGACCTAATAAAGGCGTAGTAAAGACAAAATAATATATTTTTGTCACTAAAATACATACTGTTCCTAATCAGGAAACCTAACATTTATTTGCAGCAGCGGTGGTATTAAATATATGATTAATAAATTTTAAACCTGGATCAAAGAGCACACCCAAATCTTTAAACGCATCAGTACGAGTTAGTACATCTAATTCAATTTTGTAAACAAAATTAGTAGTATGCACTTTACGTGTAAAAGTCATTACTTTACATTTACTAGTATTGAGATACAATTTGTTGTGATAACACCATTCTACAATATTATCAATATTACGTTGTAATGCAGTACAATCTAGTTCATCATTAATAATCTTAAAAATCTTCACATCATCAGCGTACAAAAGTATATTACTATCAATATTATTTGAGATGTCGTTAATAAATAAAAGGAATAATAATGGAGCTAGATTGGAGCCCTGTGGCACACCTGATTTAGCAACATAGAGTGTCGATTCAAAATTATTATATGAAACATATTGTAAACGGTTGGCCAAATAAGAACAGAACTATTTAATTATGTCAATATCGAAACCAAATAAGAACAGTTTATCCAATAATACACCATAATCAATTTCATCAAAGGCCTTTGAGAAATCTGTGTATATGACATCTACTTGACACTTTGAATCCAAGGTTTCAGCAATGTATTGTGCAAAAATGCAATAGGAAAGATTATATGTTTTTAAATTATTTTATTATTTATTCATCAAATGCAGATTGTGATGAAGAAATTTTAAGCAAAGGCACATTTGAGACTGGCACACTACATTGGAAATAAACGAATTTCAGTGAAGACTGGACGGATTAATCGACTTCTAAAATGGCCGAATAGTCGGGAGTCGGTTAGTCGACCAAAACCGTAGTCATTACATCACTAGCAAGCCATATAATAAAAAAAATATACGAACTTGGCGTTTTATCAAAAAAATAGCTTGTACACTTGAATATTTCTAGTTGTTAGTGGCGTGATGATATATTTAATAATTTAAGGGGTTGACAATTTAATTTCGTCATATTTTTGTCATGAAAGTGCATTAAAAAGTAGCACTGCAGTAAAATGTGTGCAGTGCATAACAAAGCTCTGCAACGGGGTCCAATATCACTGAAACTATTGCCAAGTATTGACCAGAGCTGCGCTACATTCACAAATAATCTACTCCACGAAATTTCACAATATGAGACCGCTATGGCTACGAAGCTACGTCATGTTTTCCCCAGCTAAAATACTTCTACATTGTATTAAATATATTAAAATGTAACAATATTTAACAAGGATGCGACGATGTAACCAATAATTGTCCGTTTTAAATACATGTAAAACAGATTTTAATATATTACAATTACATCCTTAACTTTAAATTGTAGAAACAATATATTAATTTTGTGACCTATTTGAAAAATGGCGGATCCTCCTTTTTGGAGTTTTCATATTACTGTTCGTATCTCTACTCATTTTGGGGTTCTGGCGACCATACATTGGGGACTAATATGTCGATATCGGTATAAAAGATATCAAACTGTGGTTTAAAAATTTGAAATCTACACGCCGGATCTATTTCGAGAAATTAAACCGACTATCCTCTCATACTCAGAAATGATTGCAAAATACTGGCTCAACGACTTTACCAATCGTGCCAAAAACCTAAATATACCAATTTTCATGAAAATATGCCACATATTATCAGAAATGGTCAAAAATCGATTTGAAGCAAGAGCAGCACACTTTAAAGGCCATCAACCCAATTCTCTAAGCAAATTTTTTAAAATTAACAACTGGTTTGGCAGCTGTTAAGAAAGGAATTCCTATTCACTAAAACTTAAAAATGTTAGGATTTAACAACTAGTGGTTAAAATGAATTGTTAATCCAATAACTGGATTTTATGCAGTTGTTAAGCAATTTTTAAGGATTTGCTTTGGCTTTTCCCGATATTTTTTTGCTTGGAGATCAAATTATGAATGAATTTGACGAAGAAGAACGTAGGTAAGTAATATTAATTTTTTTAATTTACTATTTCTATATATTCACAGAAATATAACGAGGGTTTCGGATCAAAAAGCGTTATCTACAAAATTGATGTTTTGAGAAAATGACGAAAAAGACTACTCAGGTGCAGTTCAATCTGTTTTGCTCGTAAAGGGCTACTACTACATAAATAAAACAAAAACCATAGACAAATATAGTCTTTTATATTTATTAATAAGTACATAACATACTATTAATATTTGTATCGACTTCGCAAATTAAATGCCAAAAAAGTGGCCTGTGAGATATAGCTTTTTACCTCTAACAAAAACCATTTATATAAAGTTAAAGTCTCTGAAGTAGTTTTTAAATTAATAATAGTATACATGAAAAACTTGGAAAAAGTAAAAAAAACAACATGTAAATTATCGAAACACAAAAATATAGGATGTGCAAAATTAAATTTTAATTTTAAATGTAATGGACTCTGGAAAGATATTATTTTATCGAAATTTTTAATTCATTTCATTGTCAACTTGAACTTCCTTCTCTTCTCTTCTTTCTTCGCTTCTTACTTTCAGACTTTCATAAAAAGCTCTGTAGTTCTGTGGTATTATCCCCGAAATAATTTATAATATCGCTAATCATAAACACGTGCACAGTCGCAGAGGGCTAAACAGTAAATAAACCAACACAATTTAACATGTTGCAACATGCACAGACAGTTAGTAGACTAATACTGGAACTGTTAAATAATATTGTTTGAGGCAATAAGCTCTAACTCAGACTTAGCGTTCTTTGCAGTATACAAAATTTTATTTTTGTTTCGGACAAAAAAGCTTTAAGTAGACATAACGCTTTGTGGTATTAATGCTATTAAACTATAATATAGATAACGTTTCGACTCAAAACCTATAATACTTGTAGATACAGCTTTTTGCCAGGTTGTTAATATTCACATAAGGCTTCTATATTTGACTATAACTCAAAAACATGAATTTTGCAGATAACGCTTTTTGGTCCGAAGAAAACAGATGTGAGGGATCCGTTTACTATTCCAGAAAACCGATTTCGTAAAGTCTTTCGACTAGGTAGGGAATTACCTTTTCATGTATATGCAGAGATGAACGACGTTATGTCTGGGTCAATAAGAGCTCCGCACATTTCGAATCATTTGAAAGTTCTAATTTTTCGAAAAATATAAAATGAATACGAAGTCCACCATTAAACTAAATTGCTCATGTGCATCTTGTACTATGTTGTTTTTCCTTTTCAACCTTTGCACTAATTTTTTACAATGAAACAAAAGCACCAGCAATAGGTACTTAATTCGCGCACAAATAATTTCACGTTTTGACAATTTGAATTTTGACGTTAAAGATGTATAACCCCACAATTGTTTCAAGCGTGGTCCAAAGTACATAACGACATACGTCGATATCCGCAAAACGTATACTTACAACTAACTTCATGACTAATTTTAACAACGATTTTTAACAAAATATTAATTAACAATATTGTTAAAATATTTTTTAAAGAATAGCATTTTACGATGCATTGTTAACAGAATTGTTAAAATGAGTTGTTAAATTCAATTTTTTTCGTAACCACTTACTTAACAACTACCTTAGAGAATGGACCTTTTCAATTTAAAGAGACAGAAGATATGCGCAATGGGGATCTGCGCATAGTAAGAACAACTGAGATCTATGGCGTTTGTTTCTAAAAAAGTTAGACGTAAAATGTGAGAATATCTCAGTTAACTGTAAAAAATCTTATCGAAATAAGTTACAAAACCTTTTATTGAAGTTAAAATGTCTATAATGATGCAAATTTTCACTGAGAATACAGAGGTATTATAATAACTGCAGTATTTTTGACGTTTCGTTTGACACCCAAGCAGTAGTTCGCGCCATTTTCTTACTATTTGCACCGATAGAAACAGATAGCCGTTAAATTGAAAAGGTCCATTGGGCTGATATCTCAAAAACAGTAAAAGACGATGATCTGCGATTTGAAAATTTGGAATCTACACCTCAAAATATATTTAATTTCATTTTTGGAAAAAAATTCGGTCTATATATGAGTCTCCAAAATTTAACCAACCTCTCATACCCAGAAATGAGTACGAAATACATCCTGAACTTAGAAATGAATTCACGTGCCGAAAAAAATAAGTATACCTAACCCACAAATTTTCAGTCACGTTCCCACAGATATATTTTTAATTAAAGATTATCCATATTGGACAAAACAAACAAAAAATCTTTCCGTAATGTACATAGATTTTCACATTTTTGTAGGCAAAAACTAATCAGGTGCCAAAAAAATTGAAACTTCTGTACTAATGTAAAACTTCCGTGGAATCGAATGGTAAAGTTCTATGAATATTTTTGAAAAATGGGCACCAATCTTTGATGATCAATATCTGAGGAATGAAGAAAGATATTAAGGTGCAGTATGAAAATTTTATGAACGCATCGAGATGAATCTATATACTATATTTTGGTGCACCCCATTTTTGGGTCAAAGTCAAACAATTATTTGTTCAGCAATGTTCACACTTTTTAAAATTAATGTAAAAGAAACTTTAAGAGAAAGAAAAAGAATAATAAAAATTCCAATTAGAATATACAAAGAAAATTATATTATCTCTCTAAGTTCATGGTATAACTATTCCATTTCCCCTTATGAAAATCATTTAATTAAACTATTCTCGTTAACAAATACAGTGGCGTGCAGATATTAATTAAACTCTTGTAACAGTGGCGTAGTTTAGGGGGCGTAAAGCTGATTGTTACGTACACTTAATAATAACGATAAGAGTTTATTCTGGTGGCAGTGGCGTACCAAGTGGAATTGTAGAGGGGCATATGGCGTGTGGTTGTGACGCCCTAATTAAAATTGTAACGCTTTAATTGTTAGTTAATTCATACTACGAAAATGCCGCATGCAAAGCGAATAAGTCACAAAATAGAAGACGGAATTCACGAGTATATAAGAGATTTTTGGAAATCATTTTGCTGCCAAGTAACTAACACTAAAATCATTCAAATTTGTTTTTGCATAGCACCCCTCCGCTATACAAAATGATATGACGACATAACTAAAAAATCTGATGTAGCCACCACATTACCTTCCGTCAGATCTATATATTTTGTGACACATAGTTGCAAATAGAATTAGTTTTGTACTGAAATAAATTCTTTTAAACAATACCAACATATTTGAAATTTTATTTCATTATTTGAAGATGAAGAAGATTTATTAGAAAGCTAGTGAAAGATATAGCAGAAAGCAGAAATATTAAAATTAAAATAAATCTAATTTACTAGTAGGTACATAGTTTAAAAAAATTATGAAAATGTCCAAAGACTTCCAAAAACTGCTAATTTATTAAATTAGGGAGGAACAAAAATTGTTACACTCTGGAACGGGCATTTTCTGCACTGAAATTATTTTATAACTTAAATGTGTATGAGGTATTTTGATAATCTGATTAAATGAAAATTTCTTTACAAAGTAAATTTATTGGTACGGGTATTTTTAATATAAATAATTATTTTTATTTTTCATTTTTATTATTTACCTAATAGAGTAATATTATTTATTCAGCATATCGCCTTTTATTTACACTATTATTCACGAAAGATGACTAATCAAGGTCATTTGTTCGAAGAAAGAATACACATCACTTTATAGCAGTAGCTTAGCAACATTTTGTATTAGAAAGAGAAAGATTATTTGACCTATGTCTATTTAATTTATGTCGTGTGAGATATACGTAAATAGTGGCATTACTTTCTAACAGACTATAAATAATAATGTCATATGTCGTAGAATTCCAGATACCTAATTATCTACTGCACTGCCCTCTGTGCTAATATTTACCCAGTGGCGTTGACGTTTAAATCAAATTATTATTCCTTGGTTTATAAGTTAAGTCTATGTTTTTGTATTTTGCAAAAACATAAGTGAAGAATATAAATCTTTCAGAAAGACATTATTTAGAAAGAAACATAATTTTCAAATGAATTATTCTTATTTTTCAGTTAAAATGTGTCTATAAATATTTCATGTTGCACAGGTATGCAAACGAAATGCAATGAAGTTATCTGCAAGTAATATTATATCAGACAGCTCACAAATGACCTTGAATACTCATCTTTCGTGAATAATATTTTACCAACAATTTTTTTAAATTTCAGATACATTTTTTTCGAACCCGAACCGGAACCGAACAGGTACTGATCCACATAAAAGTATTTTTTCTGAATGCGAACCAAACCTGAACCCACTTTTATTTTCATTTCTGAACCTGAACCCAAGCCAAACCCATTTTTCAGTGGTTTCCGAACCCTGATTATAATACGAACAGATTAAGTAAATTGCACTTGACACTGACATCTGTCAATTAGAATTATCTAAATTAGCAGTTTCAATGGTTATAGCATACCTGGCGGATTTATAAAACTTAATTTCTTTACAACTTTTTAACTTTATATCTATTAAATATGAAGGACAAAGTGTAATCAAACCGTACAGAAAATAAAATATTCTATAAAATGTCAAAAAATAATATTTAACTGCCTTTTTTCAAGAAAAACTGTTGAGAACTGCAAATGAAAGTACTTCCGGTTGACCAATCATAACCAAAATCTAATCAGCTCTTTATATGGATGTAACGATTTTGACATTAGTTCATTTTTCTGTCACTGTCTCTCTTCTTTATTATTTACAATTTGCGTGGTTTCTGTTACTTTTATTACGTATTTCGATTTGTTATGCGGGTTTTTGAAGGATTTTAACTTAGCTTATACTCGCACAAGATTAAAATCACAAACGAAAATATTAACCTCCAAACTATCGTTCAAACATCAAACAGATGATCTGTCATGTTTAAATTACCCGCACATGCCGTTGTTATTGGACGTATCGATGTTACTGCTTTACGGCCATTCATTGGTTCGGCGTAATTCTACGTCATACATGGCGGTAATTTAAATATTAAAATTTCATTAATTTTTTTCTGGCCAATTAATGAAAATTTTGCCAAAAGAAAAAATATGGGTAGCAAGTTTTTATCGTCTCTTCAAAAATATTAAATAAAAAAATGGCACGCAAGTAACCTATAGTCGTGTTAGAGTTATCGACGGTGAAAAACTCGTCACACACACACACGCGCACACATGCACACACACACGCACAGGCACAAGCGCACGGTCACTCGGACGAACACACGCATAAGCACACTCAGGCGCACACGCGTATAGACACATACATATATATATATATATATATATATATATATATATATATATATATATATATATATATATATATATATATATATATATATATATACAGGGTGTAAATGAAATAAGTGCATTAAATTTGACCAGTAGTATAACTCATCGAGAGCAACAATATTTCTTAATAACTTTTTCTCGAAATCGCATATTTTTTTAGCATTTTTACCACCCCGTAAATTGACGAGTCGTTCCAAATATTTTTGAGATAATTGAATGCAGCAGCAATAGCTATGAAAAATTTTGTTTTAGCAATTGACAGTCCTGTCAATTGTTGCAATTAAATTTTGACATTAGTAATAAACTTGTTTATAAGGTAAAATTCTGTCAAAATTCGAGTACACAGACATTGTAATTACTTACCTATGGTTTATTTATTTATTTTTTACTCGTATCTGTACTACATTTTACTTGACATCACGGTTCACATAAAGACAAGTGTATTGGAGTTGCCAACGCATTTACACGGAGCGTTTTCAAATCATCACCAAATCATTCTGTTCTTAATATTCGCACATTTGTTAATCTTGTACATCTTTATCACAATACGGAGGGTCACATATGACAATTTTTAAAAAATCAACAGTTGTATCCATACCATGTGCAAAAAGTTCAATGTTTTCAGCACATAACAGACTTCAATTTTGGGAATGGCTCATAATGTTCATTTATGAGACTGAATTTACTTGGGAAGGTGTATTTATTATGCACAATACACATCTTGACAGACGAAAATGCTGTAAAAATTTTCATTAAAAAATGTTTGGGGAACAATAAATGGACGGCTAATTATTGGTACTCATGTACTTCTTTTAAATGGACAAAAGTTTGTACTTACATTTTTTGAATAACGAATTTAAACTATTATGATTTGTCAACAATAAATAATCATCTCATAACCTAATAACTATGCATTTGGTCTTCGTCTCGTTACCTCGTTTCTCCTTGTCTTCCACTATTCACGTGATTAAAAACCTGGTTCAATACACAACTTTATACTTTTGTTATCCAATATTTAAATTTATTTATTTTAAAAATTGTACTAATACGTATTAATTAATAATAATGTTATTTCCCTTGATTCGTTTATTAATGACTCTGACTGTAAGTGTAACCGATAACCGAGAATTTTTGAGCTGCTTGTATCTCACTTGAATACGGCAGCGCAGTCATTTGTCTCTTTGTTCTCCATAGGCGGGTAACGAAATATGCAACAAATCTTTAAAGAATTTTAACTCAAAATCTAAAAGACTTAGAAAAAAAAGTTATTAAGAAATATTGTTGCTCTCGTCGAGGTACATTACTGGTTAAATTTAATGCAGTTATTTCATTTACACCCTGTATATATATACATACGGATATCATCCTAAAAATAGTGAAATCGTATTCCAGGGACCCTAAATCGTACTCATTCACTAAAAACTCAACACCGAATTTTTTAATCAAAGACAATACCTTCCTTACCTAAAGGTGACAGAATGTAAAAAATTATGTCTTGAACACGGCAAAACTGCAGATTCACTGCCTTGGTTAAATAAAATCAAAGACTACATCGTTTCATCCATGAAACGCGGACGCGTCTGTGAATCTAATACTTTTTTGACATGTTAAACAAATAATTATTTTAAATACAGACTAATTTCTTATTTCCAAAAATACTTCCTTTGAAAAGTTAAGAGTGACCTATCAAAATAATTTTTTTAGTATGTTCTAAGTTATATTGTCATTAAATATAAAAAGTTTATGAATATAATTATATATTATGAATATTTGATCATACACTAATGAGATTCATAACATTAATATCAAATTCATGGAAATACAAATCATTGATTTGAGTTGTCAAACATAATTAGTTAAAACGCCAACTCTACAACTATATGAATTCTCAATGCGGATGGGCTTTTGTTTAACGCGGTCTGTCAGCAAAGTTCCGAATTTCAGACTGGTGGAGTAAGGGGTAGAAAACACATAACTCATGTAATGTCATTTGTTATTAGTGACAGGTAAATTAGACAGTGTTTTGTTAAGCTAGCCACACACACACACACACACACACACTCACAAACGACATGAACTGAGCAATACCGACGAATTATGCTAGGGTGTTAATTTTGTAACATTTAATAGGGAGTAAACTAATTAATCAATTTCTTCATTTTTCAGACTAGAGTAACAATTAATATCATTTGTTTTGCAATTTTTGTTTTTAGACTTATACAGAGAAATCGTGACTCGTGACCTCGGACTCTCGGACATACCAATTTGAAAAAAATGTTAGGGATAAAAAAATATTATTTTGCTCATTTTTTTACTAGTTATACTTTTAATTGAAATTATTTTTATCTCTTATCAAACTGCCTATTAACTGAACTGTAAGATAAAACAAAAAATGCTATAACATCGATGATATATTTTTTTTGTTTTAACTGATAGTTATCAGAAAGTTTAAACAGCGATGGAAATATACCGGGTGTCTTAGGCCAACCGACACGTAGAAGGTTAACATGTGAAATCAGTTATTTGTGAATAGTATCTCTCCAGTGCAAGATATAGAGTTGAAAATTCGTGTACTTATTGGGGAATACTAATTTTTTGGATTACAGTCCAAATTAGTAAATTTAAATGTATAATATCAGAGAAAAATAAGGAAATTTGTTGAACTTCCAGGATTGTTTTTCAAATCTCGCAAAAATTGTTACGTAACAGCTTAAAGAGCATAATGGTAGCGTGTGCGCCTAGTAATAAACAAAACTCTGAGAGACTGGGTTCGGAACCAGCCGGCAGTAAAATGTAATTTTTATTTTTCAAAATAATTTTTGTTGTTAATATGTTTTTATTTTTTTTGTTAAATTTTAATAAAATGGTTCCTTTTTTTTATTATAAATATTTATTGTAATTATTTAACTGTATGTTGTGATCATTGTGATTTAGAGTTTATAAAATACGTATAATTTATGCTTTAAATAATGTTTATATTTTATTAAAAGTCTATAAAAGATTAAAAACATATTAATAATAAAAATGATTTTGAAAAGTAAAAATTAAATTTTGCTGCTGGGTGGTTCCGAGCCCAGTCTCTCCGAGTTTTGTTTATTACCAAGCGCAAACGCCACCGCTATGCTATTTGTACTGTTAACCATAAGTAACCATTTTGTCCGGTACACGAACAATAATCTTGGAAATTCTACAAATTTTCTTAATTTTTTCTAATTTTGCACATTTAAATTTACTGATTTGGACTGTAATCCGTTAAATTAATATCATCCAAAAAGTATACAAAATTTCACCTTAATATCTTACGCTGGGCAGATACTATTCACAATTAACTGATTTCACATGTTAATCTAAACTATAACTTCTCATGAGAAATATTCGTTTTCCGGGAATGGACTGTGTCATATTTTGAGTCAGAGCTCAACGTTTCGCCCGCAGTCGTATGGGGCATCTTCAGGAGCAAGGTGGATAGTACTGTCTAAACAAGGTTACCCGATGTGTCAACCACGCTAGAGGCCGAGTTTAAGCAACAAGAGGGGGAGACTCAGTTTACAAGGTTACCCGACGTGTAAACCACGCTAGAGGCCAAATAAACCAAGTGACGAAAGGAAGACCGAGAAGACAGTTATATACTAATCTAAAGATACGGTAGATGAGCAAAGCTAATGAGGACCAATGGGAATCGAGTTCGTAATGGTAGATTGGGCGTGTCGTGTTCCGAGAATCACCGGTTTCCACATGTGGCTCAAGAAATAGCCATCATCCCGATTGATGTTATTAGTACGAGTAATTAACCGATTTAAAAAAATATGGATATTTTATTTTTTGTCTAGTATCATATTATGTAAAAATAAAATCTGGTGTGGCCAACACAATACCTCCCGCCATTTATCGTCCGAGTCATAAAAAAGATTAAGCTAATTTTGGCAGTTTATTTATTCTTTTTAAATACCGGGATAAAATAGAATTCACTAATCCAAAAATGAGAATTAGCTTAAACTTTTTTGCGAATCATTAATTTTTATTAATCTAATTACATACCTAAATATTTACATATGCTGGAAACTGTATATATTTTCTTTCCTATTTTTCTATTTACTTTTTCTTTTTAAAACGTTACTATTACTAATTTGAAATGATTAGTTCTTTGACAGTGACATTTATCTGTCAGTTACATACATTTGAATAACTGCGCAACCAAGGAGTTTTGTTTGTTTAAAGCGTAGGCGCCGGGTTTTAAATTATAGATAATTTTATAAATTTATCCATAAAATATATAGAAAAAGTATTAATGCAAATCTGTAGAAATTTTAATAATCTTTAATTTTTATATTAACATTAATCTCGAAAAATAACAATTAAAGGTATTTTATTATTATTTATATTAAATTTAATGGGCTCTTCCATTACAGGAAAACTTCGAAATACAAGGTTTCAAAATTTTCTGAATGATAGTATTTGAGTTAAAGTTAAGGATCCACACATACACACGCACCCACACCCACACACACACACACATACACATACACACATACACATACACATAGACATCATCGTAAAAATGTTAAAATTGGATTCTAGGGACCTTAAAACGTGGTCTATTACCAAAATCTCGATATGCGATTTTTAACACGATCCCTATACCTCCCTTACCAACGGTAGCGGGAGGGATTTTTTTTTGTCATACCCCATTCTTACCTCTCGCCACTTTTGGTAAGAGAGGTATAAATATCATGCTAAAAATTACATGTTCATTGCAACAACCCATAAATTTAATAATTGTTGTATTTTTGATATTTGAAACAAATGAGGTTAGAAAGCTAAAAATATATTTTTTGGATAATGTATATTTCCAATATGGCTTCCATAAAATTAAGTTTAACATAATTAACGATCCAACAGTTTTTCTAACTTGATAGTTTTTAAAAATAAAATGGAAATGGCGTGAAGTATTATTGTGCTGTTCCATCGAAAGAAACTCATAAGTAAATTTTTAGTCGAATCTACGTACACAATTAAGAAAACAATATATATATATATATATATATATATATATATATATATATATATATATATATATATATATTGTTTTCTTAATTGTGTACGTAGATTCGACTAAAAATTTATATATATATATATATATATATATATATATATATATATATATATATATATATATATATATATATATATATATATATATATACCGTGTGTCTGTCTTAAAGGTGTACATAGGGGATTAACATGGAAAATCAGTTTTTTGCAATTCCCTGCTCTCCTAATTGTTTGAAACAAAAACGCGTCAAATAAAAGTTTTAGGGTATAAAATTCTGCGTCCGAATCAATAAATAGAATTACTTTTACATGCTGTGTAACGACAGAAATTAAATATGAAAATATCGAAAATTACGTTGTAAATATCGACAGCCATGGAATTTAACAAAAAATAAATAAATGCTTGACGTTTTATTTGTCAAATAAGTTATTTGACATTTCTGACAATTTAATTTTGTCTCTGGTTTTATTATCTTTAAATTATAATTACTTGTTATTCGTTTACTAATTATAAAACATTTCTTGCTTGAGTAGTTGAGTATATTTTTTTACGCAATATTAAATTTTTAATAAATTCATATTATTTAAACGAAACTTTTTTTAACTGCATTTATAAATCTAATATTTCTATTATTGTCATAATTAACGATATTTCTCCAAATCAAAGTGGGAGAAATGTCAAATAAGTTCATTTACGTTGACAGATAAAACGTCAAACATTTATTTATTTTTTGTTCAATTCCATGGCTGTCGATATTTTAAACGTAATTTTCCACATTTTCATATTTAATTTATGTCGTTACAAAGCATGTAAAGGTAATTCTGTTTATTGATTAAGATGCAGAATTTTATGCCCTAAAACTTTTATTTGACGCGTTTTTGCTTAAAATAATTAGGCGAGCAGGAAACTGCAAAAAACTGATTTCCCATGTTAATCTCCTATGTACATCTTTAAGATAGACACACGGTATATATATATATATATATATATATATATATATATATATATATATATATATATATATATATATATATATATATATATATATGAAATGTTTATTATTTCTTTAAAAAAAATACTACCCTACTAAAAGTTTAGATAGATAGATTTATTTGGCGTACTGCAGATAATATACAAATCATATTTTTACCATGATGTTCGTAGTTTGATAATAGTTCCTACATGGAATCTACATCGTAACTCAATATGTGGCACTATGTTCTGGTTGTAATTGACAGATGCTACTCTGTTAATATTATCCTCGTCATTGTTCATATTGTCTATTATATGAATAGACAAATGTATGACCACATTACAAAACAGTAATACAAATTTCTACCTGTATCGTTTATTCGTAGAAGAATAACCAGACTAATGAACCGCTAAAATTTGTTTGAGTAATTTAAAATATTTTTTCTATTTCGGTGTCTTTATGAATCTATAAACACACTGTGAACTCGTCATTAAGATGATCTATAAACGCACTTTTTACGATTTTCGTATTCTAGAAGTGGTATGACTGCTTTCAACACTGACAGATAAATGGCATATAACCTCAAAATGCTGTCAGTCAACAATGATTTTTCGTCTGTGAAGTTATAGTAATTAACGTATCAAGAGTGTTATAAGGACAATAACGCCTGAGGTCAACAGTGTACTTTCCAAGGGCCTTTGGCCCGAGGTGTGTACATTGACCGAAGGCGTTAATGTACGTTTAAGTCCCGTGATGCGTTCAACGTTTAACGTCCGACTATAATTTTTTAATATTCTTCAGATTACGGATCAAAAAATTTTAATAAAATTTACGGAGTTAGTAATGAATGCTTTTGCTTGTTTTTAGGCTTTATCCCAGTATCAATTTCAATTTCTCGACAACATTACCATAGCAAAGCAACAACCCATACGACGCCCTTGGGTGTTATTTGATATATAACAACCCTGAAAGGAGGGTTGTCAGATTTCCTTATGAAACTTGTGTTTTAATATACTATTTGAGCAGTAATAAGAAAATATTTCGGCAGTAAAAAGAATATTTGGGCAGTATACAAATATTTCAACAGTGAGACAATAGGCTAAAAAGATAAAACCACAAATCAATGAAAATCTACAGAAACCCATGATTAGTTTTTTTTTTTGTAATAGCTGGCTAACGCACTATACTTATAAAACGTACAGAGTTTTTGTGTTAAGTTTGGTTATGTTAATGTTAAGGTATATTTAGAGAAATATCCAAGTTAATTAAATCCAAAACTCATCATTTTGTAATTCACCTACTCATTTTAAAAACAACTATGCGTATTAAAAAACGGTTGTTTTTCATAGCTCCGTTTTAGCTATTAGCCATTAGGCCGGTAGGTAAGCATTTACGGGCGAGACACGTGAACTAGCGAGACCGTAAATGCAGCTCCCAGTTGTTTATCGTATAAAATTTTTCTGTATACTCAACAACTATTTGCGTTCGGCTTGCTAACGCTTTTCAATCTTTTGACTCCAAGTGTTCCTGTAACCGTTCGTATGTACGATGGAGTAAATAGATCTCACTCCTTGATCGTTCGAGTACACGGAGTGCAGTTAAAAGAGTTAACTCCATTTACTCTACCTCTTTGCATGGGATTCAAGGAGTGCACATGCGTATTAGGTTATTTTTTGGCGGCTAATAGAAAGTTTGAGTTTTAATTTTACAGGGTTCTGTGCTAATTGTGATGTGTGCCTTAGTGCCTCGTTTGTTTAACTATTTTTCTTTACGGTATTGTGGTTTCATTATTTTTTAAAAAATAGGTATTCATGCTGAGAAAATAGGAAAGAGTGATTTATTATTATTTTTAATTTTTATATATAATTCATATGTTATCAGGATTATAAAATAAATAAATAGGTAATTTTTAAATATTTTATTATTTAAATGCAGTTCCTACAATTCTCTTTTTGTAAATTTAAAATAACAGCTGATGTTTATTTACCACACTCCTGTGCAAGCCGAACGCTTACTATATGCTCCGAAAGACCTGAGGACACGTGACAACGCTCCGTGCTCCAACTCCAACTCCATTAGAGTTAACATGCCGAAGCACCATTTGAAAGCAAATTATTTAGGATAATTATTATTTAATCAAAAGCGTCGTGTTTGTTTTGAACAAGTTTGCAGCGATGACTTGTTTTAAGCCAAAAAATTAATATATGCATTTTTTATCTAATTTACAAATCTATATATACTTTCATAGTACCATTTTATCATTTTAATACTGCCTCACACTGTCGTGTTCATTTAAAATACTGTCACTTTATTCTTTTCTTACTATGCAACTTTTATTCATATTAAATTTATAATGTCTGGTGTATTCGCGTCCACATAAAATTAACACCATGAATTAATTAATGCATTTTTAAATTTTTAAAGCTAATATTTTCGTTGTGTTGAGAAATATGAAACTATAAATATTAATGTGTAACATTAATGACTGTGTATTTGTAATATTTGGTAGATGTAATAGCATCGCGAGGCTTCCATATGCAATTTATAATGTACGCACGGCATCTATTACCATTTAATTGACATGATACGATTTGATTTCATAATGAGCTTATTTTATCGCCCTCCGAATTTGTGCTAAACAGCCAATTATCCCTTTATAGAGCAGTGCGATTTCCATTTAGAATGGATAGAAGAACAATTATAAGTTTTATAAAAAAAAGTAATAAAGTTTTCAAAAACAGAAGCAATGAAAATTTTGATACAGTCGGTAAAGCTTTTTATTCACTCCTGTTATACATACTGTAACGTGTGAGCCGCTACTACGCTGAAGAAGCGTCTAAGTATAGCGATGACGCAATCGCGCTAGCAGCCGGGCTTTTGTGTTCATTGTTATTATGCAGTCGAACATTCTAGAGCTTTCTAGAAGGTAATGGCAGCTGTATAAAATGGACGCAGCTATGCTCGAGAGTTAGTTACATAGTTAGTTACTGAGTTAGTTACATGGAGAGACATATGGAGACATTCACATAGAGTGTTAGTGCAGCACACAGCAGTATCGTGGTGAGCGTATGCAGTATAGTGAGTGACGACTCGGGAAGTTACTGGTTAACTGGTTAATGTGAATAGTCGGTAGTGCTGACGAGTATTGGGAAGCTATAGAGTACCGAGGACAGTAACGGCGAGTCTGGAAGTTACTGGTATATTGGGATAGCTATGAAAAAGAATACTTTGTAATGTTGAAGAGCATTGGGAAGCTAGGTATACGAAGACAGTAACGGCAAGTGGAAGTGGATATTCGACAGTAGTGGTGAAGAATTGTGGCATACGGACAGTCGGTGAAAGAGAGAGATACATAAATAGACAGATACTGAGGTGAAAAATATTACTTCTGTCCGAGCAGTTGAATATACAGGACGCTGTTAAGTCAGATGAGTATATAGACGTTGTGGAGGTCGGTAGGCGGACAGTTGAACGTGATATAAATAAACAGTGACTTAAATAATAGAAATAAATAATTAGTAATATCGTGAAAATAAATAGTAGTGTTAATTAATTAAATAAATAGTGTTAGTGTTATCAAGTTAATTATAGTTTTAGTCTTAATTAGTTTTTAATAATTGTTCAATATTAGCAATCGTCATTATTTAATACCTCTTTAATATTTCGTTATAGTTTAATAAACCTTTACTATAATTAATAATAATTGTCTAATATTTACACTTCACCCAAATAAATTTAAATCGTTACAATACATTCGAGCACAGATTATACATTTGTTTCTTGATATGTTATGACATTCATAACTACACTACTCACAGCAAAAAATGTAGTTACATTATTTTTCAGCCAATCACAAACTTCTAACTATTCTAGCCAACATTTATAATTGCTTAAAAATGACGTATAGCTGACTAGCTGAGTTAAACATTGTAAATATGGTGATATTTTTTTTATGTCGTCATATTTATTTTGAAATGTCAAAATTTAACAGTTTATAAAGATCGAAAAGTGCAAATCGTTATTGAAACGTAGATAAATTATAGCATTCTACTCGCTTGTAATTGCAGTAACTCAATCGGACAAATTACAACACTCGCCTACGACTCGTCACACAAACTTTGCCCTTCTGAGTTACAGCAATCATTACACACTTGTTGAATAATTTCTTATTTATTAATTAGTACTTATAAACTAACGAATAGCACCTACTTCAACCGTCCATGCCCATCTAACTGCTCACCCAAACTCAAAATGCTTTCACAAATTGCCTTTTGGATGGATTTAAAAGTATAACATAACTAGCGAATGAAAGTTGACGTTTAAATTATTTAATAGATGTGGTTTCTTTTGAAAACTTTTCTCTATATTTGATTTGAAAGGAAATTGACCCTTATGTATTCCGTTAGAGAATTATACTCAATACCACAGAATACTATGGCAGGCAATTAAAATGACCTGAGCAACAGGATTCAGGGATGCCTGGTATGACTAGCGAATGAAAGTTGACGTTTAATTTATTTTATAGCTGTGGTTTCTTTTGAAAGCCTAGAGAAGAATACAATTGTACGAAATATTCAGGTATGAAATTTTTGCATAAACCCATTTTAATACTGGACTAAGAAAGCACAGAAATACATTACTATGTCTGGCTGAAAATAGATGGCCGACTAGGGTAAATGAATATCAAAACAGGGGTGTGTTTAAAATATTTTAAACATTTTTTGTTTATGTTGTTTATAACAAAATATTTTGATCTTTAAACTATTTAGTTTGGCAATTTTATGAAATAAGATTATTTTTAATTTCCTCTAACAATAATTCCGACTCGAAGGTTGCTTACACCTGAGACGAACGAACTAGAATTTGCGGTATGAAATTTTTTAAATACATCCCTGAATCCTGTTGCTAAGGTCATTTTAAATGCTTCCTGGTATTGAGCACAATTCTATTCTTCTGTAACGGAATACATAAGGGTCAGTTTCCTTTCAAATCAAATATAGGGAAATGTATTCAAAAGAAACCACATCTATTAAATAATCTAAACGTCAACTTTCATTCGCTAGTCGTACCATATTATAAATTTTAATACCGCAAATCCTGGTTCGTAAGCAACACACGAGTCGGAATTTTTGTTAGAGGAAATTAAAAATAATCCTATTTCATAGAATTGCCAAACTAAATAGTTTAAAGGTCAAAATATTTTGTTATAATCAAAATAAACTAAAATGTTTAAAATATTTTAAATGCATCCCTGTTTTGTTATTCAGGAACCTACCGTAGTCGCCCATCTATTTTAAGCAAGACATACATAGTAATGTATTCCTGTGATTTCCTAGTCCAATATTTAAATGGATTCATGCAAAAATCCTCATACCTGAATATTTCGTACAATTTCATTCTTCTCTTGGTTTTGAAAGGAAACCACATCTATTAAATAATTTAAACGTCAACTTTCATTCGCTAGTAATAGTCATACTATACACAGATATATGAACGTTTTAATTCTATGAATAATTCATTGTGTTTCAGTGAATACACGATAACTGACTACAATAATAAGTGTACATAATTTTATATACTTTATGATATTGCATAATTTATTATATAATCAAATAATATTTAATCATGTTTATTTTGTTTTGTATAACATACAATTTTATTATGCTATAAAGCCAACATTGCCCACCCAAACTGCTCATGTAAAATAACCACACAAAGTATCTACACAAATGGGGTCTTCTATCATAGTAACAATTAGAACATGGGTCAAGGACAAAGTTGAAAAAAGTTACGTTAAATTAAAAAAAAATATATCATCATGGCATATTACCCATTGCTGGTGTGCCAATCTGCTTTGTACGCAGATTTCGGTAATGATGATGACATATTTGTACCGTGCGGGCGTTTACCAGGCGTCACCTCACGGGCACTCATTGCTGGCGTGGAGAGTGCACCACAGGGGTCAATTTTGTGCCATTTAAAATTCGAAATATTTGGCGTCGGTCGGGATCGAACCCGGTTCCCCAGATTCGCGACCTGACACTCAGGCACGCGGCCACGAAAAAAGTTACTAATTTTTAAAATATTATTGTTTTTAATGCCCTTCCCATCTACATCATCTCTACTATGTTCCTAATTCTTTCTACTTGCAAGACTTCCGCTATCGCCTTTTTGAAACCCGGAATCAATTTTCAAATAAATGAATGCAGAAAATAATGAAACAACAAAAGTAAACCAAATAATACTTCTTTGAACTTATGATGCCACGCCAAATAGAAACTACGTTCGTTTGTATGAAAATGAAAGATATATTGAATGACTTAAATTAGCGCTCGTAGCGGATAACTATGTCGAATTACATATGCTGCATATGTTATCGTATTGCGGGCGATTTAACTAACAATAAATTTAATGCCGTTTGTACAAAAAATACGCTATATTTTTTTTTTATTGCGTTAATAGTAATATTGCATGTATAGTATTGCAGTAATGTGGAAAAATTTCAACAATTCAACATGACTAAACTCCCCCATTATTTACCACCACAATTATTTCAATAGTGCTACGTAACAAGTTTTATAAAAATTGCTTTATGGGTGTTTTCTGTAACTTTTCCGTCAAAACTTAGATGCCGTTAAAATATTTAATTTTAACAGTCCATTAAAATTTTTGTTGACATTTACTATTCTGTAACACAAAAATTTAGCGGTCCGTTTATTTTTATATTTTTAACGGGTCTGTTAAAAAGTGATGTGACGTGAGAAACAGATTAACCAAAAACGCTTGTCTTTGATAAATTTATCGCAGAATTTTTAATTAAAAAGTATCATGTCACCTGCATTTTTGAAAGGTATGACAATTAATTTATTTGACACATTCTTAAAATTCAAACTTGTCTATAATAATATCAAGCAACTTGTTACAAAGAATAGCCAAACAACAAAAAACATTATTGATTGAGTTTATGGAATGAAATAGATGTTTAGTTGACAGTAAAATTCAAAAGCCCAAAAAATTAGATTTTTTTTTAAATGGGCACAACTAACAAATTTGTTAAATACAAATAATATTAGAGCAAACTGCAAAATGACACGAAGTAAGATATAAACAAAAACACCCAAATTTATTAATATGTACACACATATTGAGCTGGTTTTCTCAAAATTTAAAACTAAAGCGTAAAGCTAGAGAAAATAAATTTAATTTAAATGTTACTGGAGAAGAGAAAGGATCATACAGTAACATCTCTCTGTCGTCGTTGATTTTCTCGTAAATCTCTCCTTTGAAAAATAAAATATATTTTACAATCGCATATAAAAAACTAGAAATTAATGTATACATACTGCAACTGTGCATGTTCTAAATCTCTAACTAATATTATTTAAATTCAATTATTTAGTTTTATATTGGTTTAATCTTCAAATATCGAAATTAAAAAAAAATAACATGTACTCTTGACAAGCTGTTAAAAAGTCCAAATTTAACGGGTTATTTTATCAGAAACCTTTAAAATTTTGACGGAAATGTAGTTACAGAATAGAAAAATAATAATTTTAGCGGCCGTTAATTTAATGTCAAAATTAACAGAAAATATGTCAAATTTTAACGGAAATGTAATTACAGAATAGAAAAATCATTTTAACGGCTTCTAAAAATTTAACGGCCTTTAATTTTTAACGGATGCTGTACAGAATACACCCATTAGTCACGAAATTATTTGACACAAGCGGAGCGAGCGTTTATAAAACCGATCACATACTACACTTTTTCTACGACTGCAAATTAAGACAGTAAAAATAAAGAAGTACACTTTTACATTATTTTTTTTACAAAATGACAACTGTCAGCTCCCGCAGCTACTTCAATCCGTACTTAATGAATCAACTGTTAGTGGTTGCTAATTTCACACCGTGTCCAATACGATCGAAGCCACAGCTTGTCAAATTGTAATTAAGATGTTTAGCACCGTGGAAACGATGGAAACAACTACGTTGTCACATTTTAAGAACATGAGTACAAAAAATTAGTACAACTTAACAAATAATAATTAAGACTTTCTCGAATTACAGATCGCGTTCAATTTAGAACGTGTCATAAAAAAAACTAATGGAGAATCCCATTTCCCAAGCTTCCCCACTCAAACTATACATGAAAGTAGTGAAGCGGTTCAAATGCTTAAAATTAAAAAAATAGCTGTATCATGAAATGCAAGAAAAGATTCTACACAAATAGAGAATCCAATATACGTATACAGATTCCTAAATGTTTCATTGTTGATGGTTTTTATGCTGTCATGATTGTACTTAAACAAGCCGTGTTCCTTCGGGCTGTGATTTGTAATCTAAATGATAAAAGTGATCATGATTAAGAAGAATAATGTTTTTACGTTTCCTATTCGTTATCCCCACTTTCTCATTTTGTGATCACTAGACAACCTTCCCCCTTCCCTTCAGAATCAGACTTTTGTGAGTGATTCACATGGATTCACTTCAGAATAAATTGAAAATATATTATTTCGAGCGTAGAAATTTTCGAATGTGGGGTTTGTGGCATCAAGAAAAATAAGATTTTTCTACAAAAGCGTGTAATGAACCACATAAAGATTTGTTTGAAATAAACATACTCCATATTCTTTACCAAGAACTTTATTTTTTACTTCAATATAATCCATTTTTAATTCTGACTATAATACTTGACAGTTGATTATTTATAAAATAAAATAGGATGGTTTGCATTAGTTTGCATATGACATTGACATTTGACAGATTGTGTTGTTGTTTTCTTGATATAATTTTTAAATCCTGTTTCAAAAGGATCACGATATAATTAATCAGGATTCACACAATCACAATCACAGCCCGAAGGAACACGGCTACAATCTACATTGTATATTGTATATTCTTTAATTCGTATAATAAATTTCGAAATCAATTAAATACCTGTAATTTTTAGTAAATGTATTTAATCAATATTTTGATGTAACCAAATTTATATATTTTGTATGTATTTCTTTATTATTCCTACCCTCTCATTGGGCTACGCCTGTTGGGTAGTGTATACTTAAAATAAAATTGTAAGTGAGTGATGCAGGCTTCCGAACATAAAAGGCGCGGAACATGGAATATTCTTGAAATAAGGTGTTCCAGGATTATTCTCCTAAAATTCTAAAATAGGGATATATGATAAAAAAATCTCTGATAATTGCTCTTTATTGCAATGATAGTGTTAGTTACTTTTACTTTTTAATTAATTAATAAATGGTTACAAAAATTCGTAAAGAATTTCTGCAACACCGCGTCCTGCTGTTGAGTCTTTAAGCTCGTGATGAGGTCTTTACAGAGAAGTTGTTACTTAGTAGGCTACGAAAACACGTGCCTAACGCCACGTGGCATCTAAGGTAGCTGCGGAATGTCGGCCGATCGGCAGATGTCTCCAGATTTGCCAGGAATTTATCAGAGAGGAAAATTCGGTTTTATACTCACTTCACACCTTTTCAGCATTTTATATTGCTTTGCTTTATATTGTACAACATAAAATATGATATGAATTTTCAACTATTTTATCACACCGCGACTTGGCAGGGATGATTGCTCAATATGTTTCTTTTTGCTTTGTTCAAAAAGTTTATACTTCAATCTTTTGTGAATAAATTATTGGATATACTTTGTTTATTGCTGCTTCTAATAGTTATTAGTATTGCTTCATTGTTCGTATATTCATATTCTGAGGTATTTGGGTTTGAATCTTCCGACCAGCAAAATCTGTACATCTTCCAAACCAAATAGTTATCTGCCTTATTGGTTTTTATTTTATTTTATTTTGAATCATACTTTTCAGCTTTGAATTTTCACATTAATCAGTACCTACATTTTGTTGAGGTTGGGATACTAAACATTCTCTATTTTGGACAATACCTAACAATAAATTTTATTTACTGTAACGTTTTATATTTATCTGGGTGAAGTGTAAATATAAGACAATTATTTTTAATTAAAATTAAGTGTATTAAACTATAGTGAAAGTTACTATTACTAATATTAAACAATGATTAAAAACTAATTAAGACTAAAATCTTAGACTGCCGGTCTGTTGCAGATTCTTGTAGACTGTTTACGCGATATTTATATCACTATATTTATATCACTATATACTTATATCATGTTCAACTGTCTGCCTACCGATTTCCACAGCGTCTATATACTCAACTGACTCAACAGCGTCTGTATATTCAACTGCTCGGACAGAAGTCACACCTTTCACCTCACTATCTGTCTATTTATGTAACTCTCTCTCTTCCACAGCCTCCGTATCATCTACTTTCCGTATGCCACAATTCTTCAACACCAATGCCGAGTATTAGCTTCCACTTGACGTTACTGTCCCCATATACCTAGCTTCCCAATACTCTGCAACACTACCGAGTATTCTCTTTAACAGCTATCCCGGTATACCAGTAACTTCCGACTCGCCGTTACTTTTCTTGCACATTATAACTTCCCAATACTCGTCAACAATACCGAGTATTTACATCCACAGCTATCCCAATATACCAGTAACTTCCCGAGTACCTACTCGACACCATCTGCATACGCTCACTACGATACTGCTGTGCTTTTAACTAACACTTTACTCTCTAACACTCCATGTGTCTCTATGACTCTGTATGTCACTGACTGTGTGACTGTATATAACTAACTAACTGTCTCTCGAGCATAGCTACGTCCCTTATATACAGCTGCCATTATTTTCTAGAACAGTCTAGAATATTCGAACACATAATAACAATGAACACAAAAGGTTCAGGCGACCGGAAGTAATTAAACACGTCGCGACCAGTCTGTTTACATCGGCCGGCTACTAGCGCGATTACGTCACCGCTATAAATAGACACTCGCTTACAGTGGCGGCGACGGCGGGCGTCTTATGTTACATTACTCTTTTTTCTTCTCTTTCTTAGTATTTTTGACCATGTCTCTCCCAAATCAAACTTGTCCAAAATATGTTGTAGTTGTATATGAGGCCCTTCTAAAAAGTTTGCCGCCTAACTTACTTTTATTTTTCAATATTGTCTCAGTGAACTTCAATCTTCAATGAACTATGCACTTGTTCCATCAAGGTTCCAGTACTTTTATTCCATCGAGGATATTCGTACTCTGGAGATCCTCAAAATAGTTATTCGTGTACCAAGGCCAAAAAGTCATTTTTTCGGTCGAGTTTGATTTTAAAAGCAGATGAGGACTAAATAACACTTTTTGGCAGTGATGCACACAAAAAATTTTAGCCGACCTTTATAAAATTTACAAATTTGTTAGATTTTTATTTTTTATTTATTGGTATAATTATTTATAACAACTGAACAATTGTAAACTCGTACATATTTGAGACTCCTGAAACGTTTACTTTCTCTTTATTAAGACTCGAAATAATATATATTGCACTATCTTAAATCAGATAATAATGAAAGCGGCCGAAAAACGATCATTTTTTGGCTGCTTTTGCGTTATTTTGTTAAGGTCGACTAAAAATAGTTATTTATGTACCTAGAACAAAAAATTGCATATTATAGCCGAGGTAAAGCAAACAAGCGAGGCTATAATATGCATTTTTTTGCCGAGATGCATATTACATTTTTCTGTCTACCCTATTAATAATAGATGTAGAAGGGTAGTACACACAATTACAATAATATTAAGTCGTAGTAGACTTAGCGGACGAAAAAGGTTTGCGGACAAAAAGTGATAACCTAAAGTACCTAAAATTTCACTTTTCGTTTAGGTAGACAGAAAAATTATTTGCGTATTTACTGTAGTTTTGAATTCGTCATCCGAAGAAAATCGCTGACTACGGATATAATTTTTCATTTTCGGAAACAGGAGGAAATCTGAGGCAGCCAAATCTGGAGAATAAGCAGGTTGGGCTAGTAATTCGTTATTCAATTCAGACAGTTTTTCCTTGAACACAGTACTTGTATGGAGGTGTGCGTTATTGTGATAAAAAAAATATTTTTTTTAACAATCCTTGCCACTTTTTGCTATTTTCTTAGTCCCATCTTGTTAAACGAGTAGAATGATATTATACATATACAAAAAAAATTGATACTCATAACTTTTCCAACGAATAAAACTGTGTTAGCTTTTTTGGGGGACGGAGAATCACTGAATTTATTGTTTGGACTGTTGTTTTTACTCTAGAGACTATAATAATAAATCCAGTTCTCATCTGCGGTTACAAACCAATATATAAGTTCGGTTGTATTAAAAAAAATGCGCCAAACAGTCATTTGAAACTTGCATTCAAAAGCGTTTATGATCCACCGTCAATAAACATAGCACCAAAGCCTTTTCATACTTAATTCTTCCGTTAAAATATTATATGTCCGCTCATTTGAGATGCTCACTTCTTTAGCAATTTCGGACACCTTCAATAATTGTGAGTTAAAAGGCATGTCGATTCTCAATATTTATACATATTTCCACTCTATTGACAACGTAAAGTGACAGATTTTGATTAGTTTGACGTTTGAGTTTTTAATAACGATTGATAAGAAAATTCGGAGTGGAAGATGTTCCGCGAAACAGTATTCTCTAATGGTAGATTTCATGATGATTTTGGATTAATTAAATAACAAAGCTGGTTTTTCATTCCATTTCTGATAACTGGTAATTGGAAATTTTGCAAATCGTTGATTGACTTCACGAAAAATTCAAATTTTGCCCTTTAATCTCTTTATAAGACCCATAGCCAGGCGTAGAATTTAAGTGTTAGGAGAAACTGATGAAGTTCTCTAGTTTAGTAGACATGTTTATTTAAATCCTATGGTTGAATGCCGTCGATTTCGAAATTTCAAGAATCTCATCATCAGGCATGGCATGACCAGTGTCTTTCTAGACACTGGTCATGTCAACTTCTGTTTTACCAGTAAAAAATATACTAATTTGTCATTGTTAAAATAGCTGTTTAAATTTAAATGTGTAAGATAAATAAAAATAAATTACAAAGATGAATTTAGATCTTTTCGGAAGAATATTAGAAAATTTGTTCAATATTAATATATTAAGAATTAAAACATTAAAGTTTAGAATAAATGTAAATCTTTCATCTTGTGACATGAGACCTTCGAGCATATACTGACTCAATATGCTTGAAGCATGAGACCATGCAATTCACGAATTAAATCATGAACGACACCTTGCTCAGTGTGAATATATTTTTTCCAAATACTTAGAATGGATTACTCGTAAATTTCATACTTTGTACTTTTCCCAAAAAATGTACTAGTACTTTACTTTTTAAGTACATGTGAATATTGAATACTTTTACTCGTTACTCGAGTATTTTTATGTGGTACTTTGCCCAGCTCTATATATATATATTATATATATATATATATATATATATATATATATATATATATATATATATATATATATATATGTATATATATATATAATATATATATATATATATATATATATATATATATATATATATATATATATATATATATATATATATATATATATATATAGAGCTGGGCAAAGTACCACATAAAAATACTCGAGTAACGAGTAAAAGTATTCAATATTCACATGTACTTAAAAAGTAAAGTAGTAGTACATTTTTTGGGAAAAGTACAAAGTACTTTCAAAGTATTTTAAAGTACTCTGTAAAGTACTTCTATACGTAGTATGAAATTATGTAACAAATCGCTTCTAATTGTGTCGTATGTAAGAAAAAGTACTTTTTCTACTTACTGTACACAAGATTTTTTCTATTACCATTTCTAAACGGTATTTCTCAAATAATTTTTTTTAACTTTAACATTTAACAGTCAATAAATAAAGTATCGTTGATAATTTACATTTCCGCACTTGTGTGGAAATTTACAACATTAATCAACTCAAATGAATATGGAAATCAAATATATTTCTAAACGGTAGTAGAAAAATAGATAAACTGCATTCTGTTTTTCATTTGGTAATAGAATGACGAACCTATGGTACACAGATTTGATCTTTTATTAAAGATTAATTGTTGCACAAGCATGATCGTTGTACTCCTAGACAAAATAATAATTTAAAATATTAATTTGAAGTACTCTAAGTATTCAGAAATACTCAGAGTATTTATAAGTACTCAGAGTAATTTTCATCTACTCTTAAGTACTTTTTAAAGTATTGAGTAAGAGTATTCAGATGAAATATCGCAAGTACAAGTAAAAGTAACTATATATATATATATATATATATATATATATATATATATATATATATATATATATATATATATATATACGAGCCCAGTCACATATGTATTGGACCAAGGAGCTTTGTGCCGAAGGTTATTTTTTCAAAATTAAAATTTATTATATACAGGTTGTCTTCGGAGTTTTCGCAATTACATTATTTTTTCAAAAAAATGCATGGCTCACTAGATAATGACGAAAAACTGATTATTGTTATATTTTCTTCTTCTTCAAATAACTTCTAAACTATCAGTTATCGAGAAAAATGTTTCAAATAAAAATGTTACAATATTATAGTGTTTATACAGTGAGTGGCGCACAAAAATAAGTTTTCTATTGGTATAATTTCAAGATATAACACAATTTAAATTCGTTTCTAAGATACCTACATATAGAGACGTAAAAAAAACACTCTGTATATTAAATGTTGTTAATTAATTGCTAGAACTACAGTGTGTTTAATATACTTGTTTGTTTTTCTATAAATGATTTGTATATAACAAATTTTAGTTCTGAAAATTGATTTTCTGCACAAGTGTTCTTTGGTCCAATACAGGTGCGACTGGGCTAGTATATATATATATATATATATATATATATATATATATATATATATATATATATATATATATATATATATATATATATATCCTTCTATTTCCAATAACAGTTTATTTCCTAACACAAAATTTTCAAGAAAAACCATTTAACAACGATTGTTCTATACTAACAACGGGAGAAATGCAGTTGCTAGATTAACAACTCGACGTAACGACTAGTTGTTAAATTTTAACAACTTGATGTAATAGAAAATTGGGATTTTGAACTTAGCAACTGACATTCAATTTAACAACCGAAAATAGTTGTTTGCTTAGAGAATTAGGCCGAATGCCTAACAGAATTAAAGCCGTTATAGGCAATAAAGGAGGCGCTACGCAATATTAAAATAGTGGCCCGACTATTCTGATTCGTCAAAGTTAATTTAAATTAATTTAAAACCTAATTTTTATCGAAACAATTTTATTTTTATTCTTTAAGCTAAAATTGTATATTTTACGGTAATAATATAATTTTTGTAAGAATAAAATATTTATTGAGTTTTTTGTTTTAAAATGAAATGTCATTATGGTAAAATATTGTGCTGGCCCAACTAATATGATTTTAGGCTCGTATTTGATATATTACTGACGTCTATTGTCTATTAGTTAGGCCATGAACATTTCAAATGACCCTCGTATGTAGGAGTACAGACAGTTCAGTTATATTTCACATATTGCCAGAGCCCTAGGGAAAACACGGCAATGCCGAGTATATGCTAATGTTTCTTCTAAATGAATAAAATATTAAACTATAACAGAATTTATGAAGGGTGCCTATTCATCAATGCAAAGTGAGTAGGTATATTCTACGGGACGAAAAGGAAAAGCTGTATTTTATAGTGACCTTGTGCCGCTAAAGGTGAATTATTTATAAACGAAAGCGAAATGAAAAGGATTTCAATAGAAACGGTTTTAACTACTCGAGAAGTTGTGTTAAAATTTAATTGCATTCAAATTGCAAACAGGGTTGTATTGAAACCTTTCTTGCAATATTCAAAACCTGAAATAACAATAAATTCTTTCCGCAGTCCTCCATTTCACATATAATAATTTATAAGTGCTTTTTCATACGCGAATGATACTTGAATATAGTTTAGTAGGTTAGAAATTTTTTGCGCTAAAATTTATAAATTTACAAAAAGAACTGAGAGAATAGTTTCAGAAAAACTGAAACAATTAACTCCGGCAGTTGTTTTGGACATGAATAATGAATAAAAATGCAATTAACAAAGTTGCTAACTATCTGGGCTTTAAATCAGGACGTAGAAACAAAACAACAAAATTCTTTTATATAGGACAATGTCTTACTTATCTCAATTGAGGCATCTAAGGGTTCCAAGTGCCAAAAATATGAGGAGTGTTCTCTTAATTTTGAGACTAATCTATTAAAACATGGTATTTCATTCTGAAAAATATATTACATTTTCTCAAAATATTTTCTATTACAGTCAATACATTTCTACAATCGAAACCTAAAGTACAGCTCTCAAATGCTCATTGTTAAATATCATGATATTTCACAGAAGGGTTCACTTCCAATAACTGTATCTTCGAAGCCACACAATATTTTTTCGATCTGTTTTTTGTTCAACAGACAAAATATGAAGTTAAAACGTAAAATATCACAATAAAATTTATGTCAAAATATCGCAACTTATTATAGTCGCCGTCAAATAAGTATGGACTGATACTCGATTTTTCCTCTCTGCGCACCCTGTACCTTTCCATGCGGTGTTGCTACTTCGTCATAACTTTTCATTTTCAACATAGTCACTAAATTGGCAATAGTGTATAAATATCCAGTCCATACTTATTTGACGGTAACTATAGTTAGTAGCGACTTTCTAGAGCTTGAAATCAAATTATTTGTGTAAAGCATATCACTTTGACAAGAACATTGTTTTGATTTATTTTGATTCTAAAATAGCTATTTATGTAATAAGTTGCGAAAAAAATGTGTTTTAAGCACGTGACGTGAAAATTATCCTACGAGGCGTAGCCGAGTTGGATAACACGTCTAGTGCTTAAAACACGATTTCGCAACGTATTCCATACAAGATTTTTTATACAAGCGTTTTAAAACAGATTATTTATATTTATTCTCAAATGTCAACATTTTGAATTTTTCAAAATTTAAAAGTAGGCAGGCTTCAGTTTCATCTTTTTGTTGCTATGGGATTCAATATGTTGTTTAATAAACATTGATGTCAACGTGCTCGGTGTATAATTTTTCTTGAGAATTTTTGGTAATAAATTTACTTAAAATGAGTGACTCAGAGATTGACTCTGATATTGAAAATGGTGCAAAGGCTGCATTGGCTACACTGGTTCCAGGAAAATCAAAAAAATTGTATGAAGAAACTTACAAAAAATTTGACAGTGGAGAAAAACGTTGGGCACATCACCGAAAAGGTAGTTTTAGCCTATTTTTCGAAATTATCATCCATGTATAAGCCATCCACTTTATGGAGTAATTACTCTATGCTCCGAACTATGATATACCTTAATAAGACTGTGGATATAAGTAAATTTACCAATCTTATTGCATTCTTAAAAAGAAAAGCTAGTGGATATAAGCCTAAAAAATCAAAAATATTCACTAAACAAGAGATAGTTCGTTTCATGAAGGAAGCTGATGACAAGGATTATTTATTGGCAAAGGTTGTGTTAATTGTTGGAATCTATGGGGCATGTCTCCGGGAGGAACTTACGTTTTTACGTGTAGGAGATATTGAAGATTCTACTTCTTTCATAAAAATTAATATTCCAAATACTAAAACGAATATTACACGATTTTTTATGATAACTGAAGGGTTTATCGATAGAATCAACTGTTTAGCAATGTTTCACAAGTACGCACAACTTCGACCTACTCATACTGAACATCAACGGTTTTCTCTAACCTACAGAAATTTTAAGTGTTGCACGCTCCCTGTAGGTATAAATACCATAGGTGGTATACCTAAAAAAATGCAGAGTTCGTGGGCCTCCCAAATGCTAAAGAATATACCGGGCAATGCTTTCGGCGGTGTTCTGCAACATTTTTGGCTGATTCGGGAGCAGACATTACAGTGCTCAAGCGACATGGAGGGTGGCGTTCAAGTTCTGTTGCTGAAGGCTACGTTGAAACAGCAATTAAAAAAATAAAAATTGTCGATAAAGAGTCAGAATCCAGCAGCACATTTACTTCAGTTTCTACTCACATTGAGAAGAAGTATTAAGAACGACATCAAATGTTCAATTTAGTAATTTAAGTAATTGCGTTGTAAATATTTATCATAAATAAACAGTTATAATAGGTATTTAGTACTTTTACTTTTACGCATTAAACTGTCATTTTTAAGCACTAGTGCTTAAAAGTACTTCATTTAACAACGGAAATGACAATCGAAAAGTTGTTGTTATAATATGGTAGTATAAAAAGTTATTATTATACAATTTTCAGGCAATAAAGCACATGGAATTAAAAATAATAACTTTTGAGCAGTTCAAAATCAAAATCAATGAAACATTGTTCTTGTTTCACGCATTTCAAGGTCGCTCTAATATCCTGCCTGTTTCTGACCTATACACAAGTGTCAATGCAGCATGTGCTACAAAGTTTGAAACGTACTTTGTACTTATTTCAAATGTAAAGACAAAGAAGGGACTACTTTTGCATACAAGGACTCAAGAACTAATCTTATTCGTAAAACATTTTTTTCTTGTACACAGTAATGTTGCCTCCGTGTATCCCCTCTTAGAAAGAAATCTGTGTGCGAAACAACGTTATATCCGAGAGGCTGGTAAATTTAGTGAGCAATAATGCTGGTCACGAGTGATGTGATACATTTGTTCGTTGTTCAGCATAAGTTAGTACGCCATAACCATTTCAGCCCTTGCTCTGCACGGCTGCATGGACCTCAAATTTACCACTACGCATTATTCTACACAATTAAGTCTACATATCGCGCACACCCTGTACCCAACCGCACTTTAGATTTGGACACAGAGATTTCGAGCACGTACCGATGAGAAGAGATCAATACTATCATATACATCAGTTGAAGCACTTATATACAAAAAAAATGTTGCCGGCACTTGGTAGAATATTTTAAATATTTAAGAACACAAATGAAATACTTATGTCCGTTTGCAACGATGTAATTTAAAGTTATACTTCGCCAAGGTTTACTTAAAGTTAAGGACTACCTTAAATTTAATTTTATTGCACATGTAAATTTTAAGTGTTACCTGACAAAGAATATGATTTTCTAAGGACCAATTTCTTAATCTCTAGTTAAAATTTTAACTTCCAGATAAGTAACTTAATAATTAATTCTCACTTATGTAAAACCACAAATATAGCATCGATTTTATAGCATAACATGTAGCAATTTTTTGATGCGTCATTTTTTATTTTAACTGACAGTTAACAGACCAGTTTGAAATGAAAATACCGGGTCTAAAGGCTGGTTTATGTAACCTGTAACCTTAAGACTTTACCTTAGCATTAGCATTATGACTCTGCATTAAACTTTACATTACGTTGTCCGGTACATGCACTTGTTAGGCCGGTACTGTTATTTTTTAACAGAGACACGTTTTTACCTCCCGCTACCCTTGGTAAGGGAGGTATAGGGATGTTGCTAAAAATCGCATATCGAGATTTTGGTAAATAACCACGTTTTAAGGTTCCTAGAATGCAATTTTAACATTTTCACGATGATGTATGTGTGTGTGTATATGTGTATGTATGTGTGGATCCTCCACTCTAACTCAAATACTATCATTCAGAAAATTTTGAAACCTTATTTCGAACTTTTTCTGTAAGGGAAAGAGCCTATTAGATTTTTGTGAAAATCGGATAACCGGAAACGGCATTTTACTAGACGCACAAAATAGTTTTTATTCGAAAAATACCTGTAAATGTTATTTTTTCGAGATTATTATTATAAAAATTAAAGATTATTAAATTTTCTATAGATATGCACTAATACTTTTTCTATATACTTTATGGGTAAATTTATGAAATTATCTATAATTTAAATCCCAGACCCTACGCTTTAAATAAACAAAACGCAGTTATTCAAATATATGTAACTGACAGATACATGTCACAATCAAAGAACTAATCATTTCAAAATAATATTAGTAACGTTTTAAAAAGCAAAAAGTAAATAGAACAATAGGAAAAGAATTCAATACAGTTTCCAGCATAAAATTTGTGCCGTAGTGCCATCTAGCCAAAAAATATTTAAACGTTTCTAAAAATTAATCAGTTGTTTGTCAATGCATTCATTAATTTGTTAAAAAGTATTACATCCACGTCAATATTAGATTATCGTATAAAATTAAAATTGCAAAAGTTATTTTATTTTTTGGTTTGGTTAGAATTATATATTATAGACAGTTCTATTTTGAATATATGTAATAAATACATATATTTGGTCCTTTGCTTTGCACTACTTTGATTATGACATTATAAGAAAAGTGTTGTACGTTATGTAAAAAACATAATAGTTATTTATGTTGTAAGGATCGAAACGTCAATTATTATGGTACTAGTAAAGATTATCAAGCTTTGCTGGCGTAAATCAATGAAAAATTAAAATGAAGTATTTGGTATTGAACAAAAAAAAATTAATCTGAAAACTCAGGTATGCTGTTTTCGATTTGTTTGTAAACAAGTTACCATAGCTCATTATGGTACTAAATACTCTGATGGAATCATTATGGTCCTTGGCCTATACTGAAAGACATTAGAGTACTCAAATTGAGGACTATAACGTTGTCATTATGACACGGCAGCATATACAATATATTATATTACTTGGCAGATTGTCCATCATTAATATAATTTCTAAAAAAAGTTTCATATTTTGTTTGTACTTTATTGAAAAAGGCAGATTTTGAAGATATAATAAAGAAAATAAGTCAAAATCAAGTAAAATAATGAAAACCAGTCAAAACACCCAAACGTCAACAAAATGAGTTCATTCAAATTAAATATATTTTACTCAATTAGTAGAACGCACCCTAAATTAGCCGGAAAAGTTTGAAGCTTGCAAACTTTTCTACAAATTATAATTCGTGTACACCAAATTTCAGCGCTGTGAACGCAAATACACGTTGCCATAAGACAAACTCCACGAATTTCAACGAATTTCAGGTTGTGAATTTACATCACACAGCCTTAAATCGTATTATTCACATCTATGATGATAAATTTGTCATATGACAGTTCGTTTTATTTCGCTTTTGTTTATTTGATAGACAGTTAAAAATTTAACCAGAAATTATAAGATCGTTCCTGAAAAGTAAACTTTCTTAATCCAGTTAATGCAAGGATGCAGCCAATTTCGACAATTTGACATTTCATTTAACAGTCGCTATCGCTAAATTCATTATTAAACGTGATGAATGATAACATCATCATAATAATATTAATACTCGTTTTTATTAATGAACACTTTAATTATAAAGTAAAAATATTAAATTCGAATGATTACTAGCCAGGACATTTGAAAACACCACGACCTACATACGAAACTGGAATCTAAAATTTATATAAAGAAATACGTCAAAAAAAAATATGCTGAACTAGCTAACATTAAATTGAATTTAGCAACATTACACAATGCCTTATTCGTAACAGTCTGTAACAAGGGTATCGCTTCGTTATATTCAAAACGCATGTAAAATATAGCAAATTTTTTATTCATAAACATTCGTTATCCATAACAACCGTAAAATCCAACGTAATATTTAACGACTCGAATTTCGGCTGTAATACGTATAATGGCGCTTTAAATAACAATTTTTTCATTTGTTGAAATTCGATGCTTTTGACATTAACTGATAAGTGTACATTTTAATTTATTACAAAAAATGTAAGATACGTTTAATTATAATATGATTTAAGGATATTACTAAATTACTGAAAAATGTAGGTACTCTTTTATATCGATATCATCATCATCATTATCTGCTTTTTCATTATTATTACCAAACATCACCATAACTTTACATTTTTCAGCATTAAATTTTTGTGTGATTTTTTTTTCAGTCATCATTTTACAGTTTCATATTTTCTGCATGAGTTTTCACATTGTCTGGTCTGATATAATATCAATTTCCACATCACAAATATGTTTTCCCTTTGTCCTTTTCTGTACAATGTACAATGTACAAAATATTGTCAAACCCTGTGCACTTAAACAAATGTCAGTGTCAAATTTGAAATTTTCTACATAATTTTTTGTATTTGTTTGACCTGATGTTAGTATTTAATATCAAATATCACTAGGAATTATTGAAAACTGTCGTTACAAAAACGAAGCGTTATATTTTGTTTTTAAATTTTGTGACTACTCTGTTATATTTAACGAATGCTAAATTATTACGATGTTTTGCTACGAAGCATTATATTGACTTTTATGAATACGGGCATGAATCATTTAAGGCAAGTACAGTTTCTTGTTAAGAAATACAAACAACTGAATTTAACTTTCATCTTCGTATTATTTAAATTTAATCACATCCATTGTCAATATCGTTCTTAAATAAGTGTATACCATAAGACCCCAGAAATCTGAGACTTAAAGTACGTTTACTTTAATCTTAAATAATAACTTAGCATACAGTGCAATAAATTTCTAAAATTTGGATTCCACGTTCCACTTAATAGTAAGTTATACATCAAGTAGAAGCAACGTAAACGAGTATTAGTTTTTCCATAAATTATGAAAGCGATGTGTTTTGTAGTAATGCGACAATATTAAGGGCAGTGTCTGACCCTGAATGTTACGTCACTGCGGCATAAGTTGTGACACTGTTACCTACATATGTACAGTCACAGCACAGCACCACTATGGGCTACGTTTATAACGTGATCGATAGACGAGGGACTAACAATAGGGTAGAAATCGCCAATTCCGCACTTTTGTAAAATGATATATTGGGTTCCAAAGACGAACAAATTGATAATGGGAGGGAGATGCCACGAGAATCCGTAAATAAAACACCAAATCATTGAGGCTTTTATCCATTGATATAAATGACAATTTCCAGTCCCCAACAAAATATTCGTCTAGAGTCTAGACACTGTAGGAGATCTAACCATATTATATTAATAAAATGTATCATCACAACAATTATGTTTATATAACCTGATCGTGATCATGATATATTTTTACAATAATAGTTGTTTATGTACCTAGGACAAAAAATTGCATATTTGAGTTTGCAAACAAGTAAGGCTTATAATATGCATTTTTTGCCGAGATGCATATTACATTTTTCTGTTTTTACTAATAATAGATCTAGAAGGGTAGTACAGACAATTACAATAATTATTATATCGTAGTAGGCTTTGCGGACGATAAAGGTTTGCGGAGGAAAAAGGTGTGCGGACGAAAAGTGATGGCTTAGCGTAGGAAAGAGGTATGCGGACGAAAAAGGTTTGCGGACGAAAAGTGTCATTTTTCGTCCGAAAATAAATTCGTAAAATTTCACTTTTCATACAGGTAGACAAAAAAAGACTTATCTAACTTATTATTATTAAAATAATATAGTACCATCCAAAAATAAGGATACCTACTCAAATTGTTTTCCTCATCTAAATAAACCTAAAAATTTATCTTACCTATTTAAAGTAAGAACAGTTTTTCAACAGTTAATTTCTGTAACACTGTGTTTCTCTGAACGATTTATTTAAGAGTAAAGCTTATTCCTGTACTAGAACTGTTAACATTTTAAAAAATTCAACACACGACACGCATACTTCCGATATTAACCTGCAATTCAAAAAAAAAATAATATGGAAATCTATTAGTATTTGACTGTGATTTTAATGGTAAAACGAAAAATGCTACCGAATTTTTGTTTTGCCATTAAAATCAAAGTCCAGTATTTATAGAATTCAATAATTTTTAGTTTAAAAAGCAAAAAGCTTAATGTTGAGGATCGTATGAGATTGGTCGTTAAATTAACACACAAATTCAAATTTCGAAATTGATTGCCCAGATACAGGTATCGAATTAGCAGGGTTTAATTTTTATATTAGCGCTAGATAATTTCGCAAAATGCTTATTAATTTTTACCGGCTTCAGGATATTATTCCATTGCTTCCATGTACAAAAGTAGGCTGGTAACTAAGTAATAAGTGTATCTGTTTGGTAATATTATTACCATACTGAATTGTCAACAACAAAATGAAAATAAAATAAAATGAAAATATGTTGCTCTTCATTAATATATACAGATAACGTTAGCCTATCATTCTAAATACGGTCTACTTTATTCTAAAGTAATAAACATGATGAACAAAGCACATAATTTGAATATTTGTCATATTGACATATGTCAAAATAATTGTTTGGTTAACCATAGCAATCTGAAAGTAGCATTAATGAGGGAATTTCAAAAAATGATATTTGTCAATAATGTTTTAATTTTCAGAAAACCGATAAACTATTGAACAAACCACGGATGTTATTAATCATAACAAGCCTTACATGTCTTAAAATCCTCGCTTTACGAGCTCCGATTTCAAACTTACATATGCGGCAGTTATGATGTGTATAACATTCCTAGGTATGTTAATAGCTATTTTATACATACACACATAAAATCACGCATTTCCCATTTTATTATAATATTTTTTTACAATAAATGTCTTTTACGGCAAATAAGAAGGGGGGGGGGGGTGTATATATAAGGGTTGCAGGCTACCTGGTAGTTAGAAAAAGGGGTCGTTACTAAAAAAAGGTTGGGAAACACTGAGATACAGTAAGACTAGACTTATCCGGAGCTGCCTCATTTTGCATTGATTTGATGAAGAAGACAAATGTATCTTATAACTTCCCAACATATCATCGTAGCAGCTTCTTTCTTGCACCAGTAGAAGAAGCATCCTTTTCTTAATATTATGTATCTGGCTACAATGTTGAAATTCGTATAAAATTGTAGATTGAAGCTGTCTCCTTTTTTTGCACCGGTATCTTCAATTATGATTTTTCTGTTCAACCCATAATAGATGAAAAATTATTTCTTCACAATTCAATATTTTAAATTCACTCGACGTTAAAATTTCATTGAGTGCACCATTTTAATAAATTGTGAGCACCCTTGACGCCACAACGCTAAATAAAATAAATTGACATAAAACAAGCGCTTTCACAAAAAACTACGTAACTAGTTCACCACGCAAAAAAAATAATTAACGAACCACTGACATGCATGAAAAAATTCGAATGCAATTTAGCTAAAATAAGTGCAGGGGCAATAATGAAAGCTATATAGTATTGATGTTTCTCTAAACTCTTAATCTGAATGGAATCGAAATAAATTCATGAATCTAAGATAAAACTAGGACAAGGAGAATTTACGAGACCTAAAGTATGAAAACACTAAGACTGCTGCAATTTAATGCTATCGATTTGACATCTAACACACATACACACACTTTTCTACATTTCTTAAATTTGAAATATGTAAATAAAGGAATAGAATCATAATTGAATCGGTTATTTTGAAAAAGCGTCATCTGCAATTATTTCACAATGGATCTGTTATTTTTTTAATTTTTTACATTTCATCTAAAATGAAAGCTATCAGTAGTTTTAGAAAGACTTATGATCAGTTGCACCACTAACATTCGTCTCCCATCTATTCTACAACTACAAACTTGAAAATCAGGTGGCTGTTGTGGTATAAAACGATGACAACTTTTTACCATCCGTCACCTTTAGTTAAGGAAGGTATTGTCTTTGGTCAAAAAACTCGATGATGAGTTTTTAATGAATAAGCATGTTTTAGGGTCCCTAGAATACGATTTTACTATTTTTACAATGATGTCTGTATGTATGAATGGATGTATGTATGTATGTATGTATGTATGTATGTGTGTGTGTGTGTGTGTGTGTGTGTATGTGTGTGTGTGTGTGTGACGATTCTTTCGGATCGCATAACTCCAATACCACCTTTCCAAAAATTATAATTTTTTCGTATTTCTCTTCTTTACATCCAAATGAAGAGCTGATTAGATTTTAGTTATAATTGGTCGACCGGAAGTACCCTAATTTGAAGATTTGGCAGTTTTTCTCGAAAGAACGCTGTTATATATCATTTTTTCATATTTAATGTTATTATAAATATTAAAGAATATTTTTCCTACAACCGTGCGTGAAAAGTACTTTTCACGCACTAGTGCTTGAAAAGTAAAGAAGCGTTGCTAGGCAACATTAAAATTCGGTTAATTTACCTGTCAAGTATATAATTAGGTAGACAATAATAATGAAAGTAATAAATTTTATTAAGAAATATGAATATACACTGTAAATGAAATAAATCTAATATTTTTTTTAACAGATTGAGTACTAATCTAATTTTTAAGAACATTAACATATTTTTGACATGTATTCTAACCTAATCTATTTTTTAACATTAATATTAAATGTACAATTTGTACATTATAAAAGACTAATCATCGTCTGTTTGAGATTCTTCCAACTGTTTAAGATACATTTTGTACAGTGTTATGAGAAAGAGTGCTAACAGTATTTGAGCTGCTGGATGCCTGTACACTCAGTATTATGAGAAACATCAATACCATTTCGGTTGTACGAAAAATGTTGTATGCAACACGTGTGTAAAATAGTATTTTTTGTCTCGTGCTACATCGCACTCAACCAAAAAAGTACTACTTTACACACTTGTTACATAAATAACTATTATTCTCTATACGATTTGATTACATTTTATACTTGCTATAAACATGGAAACATCTACTATATTAAGAAAATTCTGAATGACACATGTCAGTGTCAAGTGCAATTGACAGTATGTTTGTGTTATAATTTTACTGGAAATATAGAAACTTTCTGTGTGGAATTTGTACAAAGTACATAGAACTGACGGAAGGTAATGTGCTGGCCACATCAGATTTTTTTAAATGTAGATAATCGTATATTTTATCGTATGCATTTACCACATAAAATTTAAATGTACTAATATTTATATGTTAATAATTTCTTGAGTGTGGGCGCAGTTCAAATTGGTACTTGTTGCAATGCAACAGGGTCACCGAGATTGGTACTACATTTGAAAATACTGAGTTGGTCCGGACAGTGAAAGGCACTTTTGAAGATGGGATAGTACTATCTTGTTTCTCCCTCCTGGATTACCGGAAGATACTACTACTAAAATTGCTGCGTCGCTACGACTGTGCTTCAGCCATTGTGATATGACGAATGCAGTGACCAGAAGATCCTCAAGATCCTTGAGGACTGTCTGGTCGCGAACATGTGCTAGTTCATTTAGCATTACCCAGAGTACACCATGAGAAGCGAACTAGCTTTATAACCCTCTACACCCATTAATAGCTGAGGATACAATCTTCATGCGATGCTCTATTACCGCATAAGTGGCTCTATTGTCTTCTTCGATTATTTCTTAATAGCAGCAATATTATTTCCAGTAACAGCTATAGCAGCACTTCCTGCACCTTTTTTATACTAGCCGTAAATTGTAGTACTTGTTCATTAAAAATTGAATCTAAATTTTCTTTGCGCTCATAAGCACTTAAATAAATAAATGAATAAATATATCATCATGGCATATTACCCATTTCTGGGTGTGCCAATCTGCTTTGTACACAGATAGCGGTAATAATGATGACATATTTGTACGGGCGTTTACCAGGCGTCACCTCACGAGCACTCATTGCTGGCGTGGAGAATGCACAACAGGGATCAATTTTGTGCCATTTAAAATAAACCTTTAAACCTTTTGAAATAATAAATAATGATTCCAAAATACTACCTGGTTCATTCTATATTTTCACTTAGGGCCGGTTGCACAATTATATTTTAAACTGCAATACCGGCAAGTTGAAGTTAAACTAAGTTTACCTGTAGTTTAAACGGTCGATCACGAGCGTTTAACAAATGTGAAGTTGTTTAAAGTAAGTATAAACAGTAAACCGTTGCTGTACAACAAGATTTTTGCGCGTTACCATAACCGACCATAACAGGTTAATACACTAACATGCAAAAAAATAGGTCGTCTATTTTTTACCTCCCGCTACCCTTGGTAAGGGAGGTATAGGGATCCTGCTAAAAATCACATATCGAGATTTTGGTAAATGAGAACGTTTTAAGGTCTCTAGAATCCAATTTTAACATTTTCACGATGATGTCTGTGTGCATGTATGTGTGGATCTCAAATACTATAATTCAGAAAATTTTGAAACCTTGTATTTCTACCTTATTCTAATATGGAAATATGCCTTAAATATTGGTGTAAATCAGATAACCGAAAATGAAACTTTACTTGAAGCTCAAAATTGTTTTTCTTCGAAAATACCTTTAAATGATATTTTTTTAATGAGACAAGATTGACCCCTATGGTGCACTCGAATATTTTTAAGACAAAAGTTATCCTATATTAGGATGCTATTTTAGCAATGCATTGTTTATTTAGTAGAATTGCATAGGTCATTAGATAAATACAAACAAATATGTAAATTTTACAGTTTTTTTTTAATCTTCTAAGTACGAAATATGTCTAGATTTTGATTTGCACTTCTTTAGGACAGTTTTTTAAGCTCTTTCGAATAGCGATACTCATTTTTTTGTCATTATTGGATTTCAAGCTAGAGTCCGTGCCAAACGTGATGGGTTGTGGCTGTGACGCGGAAAGCAAAACTCCTATCGCCACGCTACAGACTATTCTAAAAACATTATTGTGGTTAGCTGTCAGACGTTAGAACAACTAACTACTAACAACTGACCTCAAAAATGTTTTTAGAATATTCTGTAACATCGCGATACAAGATTTGCTTTTTGCGTCACAGCGCATCAAATTTAGCACGACTTTGGCGTGAAATCCAATAATGATAAAAAAATAGTATCGCCAACCGAAAGAGCTTCAAATACTGTCTTAAAGAAGTGCAAATCAAAATCTAGAATTATTTCACACTTAAAAGATTTGCAAAAACAAAAAAAACTGCAAAATTTACGTATTTGTCTATATCTAGTGACCAATGATTTTTTTCTGAATAAACATTGCATTGCTAAAATGGCATCCTAATATAGGACAACTTTTGCCCGACTTCGTAGCTGTTATAGTTGTCGAGATATTAACAAAAATAAAAATAAATAAATAGGTGACCTATTTTTTTTTTCACGTCAGTCTATAAAAAATTAATTAACTAAGTTCTAACGCGCAATTTAATTTAAAATGACAGATAAATACGTGTTTGAAATAATCATGCAAGTTTTATTTTCCAAGGTCTACTTGATTCTCAATAATTATAGATATGCCATAAAACTTAATTATAAGTAAAATACTTTTTGAAAAGTCTTGAAAATTTTTCTTCATTAATAACCACTTTTCAATTCTAAATCTTGCTATTTGTATTAAAAATATTTACGTAAGATAATCTTTCAAGATTTGAGAATCTTAAATAAGAAAAAGTAATTAAAAACAGATAACGAAATTAGTCGTCAGAAATTTTAAACTCATCTGACGAGTTATATTAATTAATTTTCTAGGGTTGTCCAAACCGCAGATACATAACTTGGTCTTAGTCCTGCGCATGGGCGGAAGCCGTGCTGTGACGTCATTTCCTCAAGCACTTCCTCCAAGGGATTTTAGAAAGTTTGTTTGTTTGCCAGCTTACAGAAACAATTTTTCATTCTTATGAAAGTTACATTGTTATTGATGATTTGCGCGATGTCTTCATAAGCAATGGAATATGGAAAATTTAGCAGGATAGCAGGTTCCTCAAATGGATATCAGACAGATATACAAACGTCATATATCTGGATATTCAAACAAATATTTAAAAAAAAAACATGTATGAATGTCTACTTAATACTCGTAGAATAGTCTCTTTAGTTCGTTTCGAAACTTATTATATGCACTTTTCAAATATAATAAAAGAGAGTCTCTCCACTCATCATGGGAGCTTTGATAGGGTTACCAGACGTCCTCTTTTCAACGGACATATCCTTTTTTGGGGGTAATGTCCGAGTCCGGTATCTTTTATTCCTCTTATTTCAAATCCAACATACCTACGTACATTCAAATTTAATCATGTTTGACAAACGCTCAAGCGAGCTCACCTCCGCGGTAAAAATGACATCTCAAAATCACTTTTTTTAGAAAATCTATTTTAAAATTTTATAGAAAAAAATAAACTGCTGCCATTTGAACTGAAATAAATATACCATCCTCAAATTTGGCAAACAATACAGGGTGTCCCAGGATGAACTTACGCTAGCGTTATTTTAAAAACTATTCAATATTATTTTACGAAATTTCGTATCTAGGGGTTTTCCGATGTGCCCATCCAGCTGGAATATTTTCAAAAGAGTAGCACTTCCGGTTTAACCGGAAGTAGACCCTAACTTTCTTGTTTTAAATGGAATGCTATATTTTTTATTTTGCCATTGAATTTACATATGAAACCATAAAAAAATTACTCATGATCAACCACTTCCGGTGTAATTAAACTTTTTTGATTTTTTTACTAATAACGACCACTTTTTATCACTCTATATCTCGAGAATGGAATCGAATTTGTATAATCTGTAAAAACAGTTTTATAAAGTTTTGTTTACAATAATTTAAATTAAAAACCGACAATTTTTGAAAATTGTAATTTCTATTTGAATGTAAAGTTGAAGATCACAAAATTCAAAAAACCATTTTTTAATATGTAAATGAATTCTTCGTTAAAAAATAAGGGTAGTTTGTGTAGCATGTCCTATGTTGAAAGTAGATAGATTTTTAGTAAAATGGAAAATATTTAAATTGCATGCGTTAGTATTTGTTTATGACTAGTTTAGTCGGCTATGAACATTTTGTTTTAGCTTCATGTTATATTTTCTCTTTCTGTTTACTTTGTATTTTACATTTTACTAAAAATAACTAATGTAAATAAATGCAATTTAAATATTTTCCATTTATTAAAAATCTATCAACTTTCAACATAGGACATGCAATACAAACTACACTATTATTCACGAAAGATTTATTCTAGGTCATTTGTCCGAAGAAAGAATACACATCACTTTATAGCAGCAGCTTAGCAACATTTTGTATTAGAAAGAGAAAGATTATGTGATCTATGTCTATTTAATTTATGTGGTGTAACAGATATACGTAAATAGTGGCATTACTTTCTAACACACTATAAATAATTATGACGTATGTCGTAGAATTACAGATACATAATTATCTACTGCACTGCTCTCTGTGCTAATATTTACCCAGTGGCGTTGACGTTTAAATTAAATTATGATTCCTTGGTTTATAAGTTAAGTCTATTTTTTGTATTTTGCAAAAACATAAGCGAAGAACATAAATCTTTCAGAAAGGCATTATTTAGAAAGAAACATAAATTTCAAATGAATTATTCTTATTTTTTCAGTTAAAATGTGTCCATAAATATTTCATGTTGCACGCCTATGCAAACGAAATGCTACGAAGTTATCTGCAAGCAATATTATATCAGACGGCTCACAAATGACCTTGAATAGTCATCATTCGTGAATAATAGTTTACCCCTATTTTTTAACGAAGAATTCATTTAAATAATAAAAAATGAGGTATTCCATTTAAAAAATTAAGTTTTCTGAATTTTGTTAACTTCAATTTTACGTTGACATAGAAATTACCATTTTTAAACTTGTCGATTATTAATTTATATTATTGTAAACAAAAACTTTCTTTATAAAACTCTTTTTACAGATTATAGAAATTCGTTTCCATTCTCGAGTGATAAAAAAGTTGCTGTTATTAGTGAAAAAATCAAGAAATTTCGTAAAATAGTATTAAATAGTTTTTAAAATAACGATAGCGTAAGCTTGTGCTGGGACACCCTGTATAGGTGGCTGGCTATTACTAACTAACAACGATATTCACTATTCCAAGCAAATATGTCACTATTACTGACTGAGCAAGCACAAGTTGAGCTAAATCAGAAATCACACTTCCAGCCCTTGCGTAATTATTAAGAAAGTATGAACTGTGAAATTCTTGTCGATGTAAATCTACATTATTTTCATTATGTTCTTTTTTCTTTATTTCTCAAATATTTATGTTCTTCATCTACGTTTTTGCAAAACACAAAAACAGACTTGACATAAACCATGAAATAATAATTTGATTTAAAACGTTGCTGGGTAAACATTAGCACAGAAGTGCAGTAGATAATTAGATATCTGTAACTCTACGGCATACGTCATTATTATTTGTAATGAGTTGGAAAGTAATGTCACCATTTACGTAAATCTGTCATATAACATAAATTACATAGACATACGTCAAATAATATTTCTCTTTCTAACATCAAATGTACCTAAGCTACTGCTGTATAATGCTTTGTATTCTTTCTTCGAACAAGTGACCTTGAATAATCATCGTTCGTGAATAATAGTATACTAGGTATTTATATTTTTATGCCAATATCTATAGAATTTCTGCTAATAAAATTGCATAAAATATGACCACGTCCCTTTTTTAAAAAAATCATAGGTAATGCCTTCGCCTCAACGGTACAAGATAATCAGAATTACCAAAATCTCACACACCGAGAAATGGGTAGGTAATAAATCGTGAGGGTATATTTTTATTTTTTCAATAAATATTAGAACGCTATCGGTCTCGTCGAACAACTACTACGCCGGGTTGTATGCAGATGCAGAATAACAATGATTCGTATTATTCAGTAGAGACTTACGTAACGTTGCAGATCACTCCGTCAGTAATCAAGCAAATTTCAAGCGGGACATACGTTTTGCCACCCTAAAACTAAAATTACCTGGATGCCACAATATGCACAATGTGTGAACCGTTGTATAGTAAATAATACAGTGAGCGTTGGAAATTCGGAAGACTATCAACTAGGACGATAGTCAAGAGGACGACGGTCATCTAAATATAGGGACCTTTAAAACATTGGGGATCCGCCAGAAGTCAATCACTCCGCTTCGCTTTGTGTTGGCTCACATCGACGCTTAAACATAACTAACTTTTAACAGTGGTTTTAATTGGGATGAAGGAGGAGCTAGAATTTAATGTTCGACAAAAATTAGTTCTGTAGGATACAATTTGTTTATTCAAACAAGACTGATCTAGCACAAGTATTTTTTTTCCTCACTCTGGGGTTGATACCAAATAGTATATTAAGTATTAAGACCGGTAAGTACAGTTTACCAATCGAAGACAATGTTTGGGGACTGAAGCGAAGGTCCCAATTTTGCCTGAGATCGGTAATTCCTTAACGTTCGTGATGCTTTATACTATTTTTTGCACAATCGACGCACTAAATTTTTTAAAAAAATAAGATTTGAAAATTATTTTGACATTAAAAAATTTTATTTGCCATTTTTGAAGTAAGCTTTTATTTTTGTTTTTAATTAATCATCGTCTCGCCTTCTGAACGGTAAGTGAAGCACATCACCTACCGTTCAGTAATTTGTAAATAAGACCTACTGTCTTGGAAACACTATCGGTAATAGCTATTAACATACATAGGATTGTTATGTATATCATAACTGCCGCAGATGTCATCTAAGGCTTGTTATGATTCATAACATCCGTGGTTTGTTCAATAGTTTACCGGTTTCAGAAAATGATAACTATTAATAAATATTATTTTTTGAAATTCTTTCGTTAATGCTACTTTCAGAATGCTATGGTTAAAAGAACAATTTTTTTGACATATGTCAATATGACAAATATTCAAATTATGTGCTTTATTCCTCATCGTATTTAGAACGATACACTAACGTTATCTGTATGTTTTAATGAAGAGCATTATACTTTCATTTTATTTTATTTTCATTTTGTAGGCCGTTGTTGACAAGTCAGTATGATAATATTACACCGGTAAACATTAAAAAAACCCCGATCATGCAAAAAATATATTGGGTCCATCCCATCATAACGTATAAAATGAATGTGAGTCCGCACAGTAATTTTTTTCTGTTTCTTGCCCTGCTTGTTACAGTGTTTCTTTTTCGTCTAGTTATGTGTAGAAATTACTATTGGTGTAGTTACGAATATTTGTCTTGGTATATAGGGCAAGTTTGGTACCACTTTTCGAGTCCATATATTTAAATTTATATTGTTGGTAATTATTCTTTATCTAGTTATATTTAAAAATCACTATATTATAATCAACGACCACAAACATACTAGACAAAACATGCCCTATACCTCACTATTGTTTGTTATGTTCTCGGCTGGACAGAAAGAGACAACTAGAGATAGAGATATATAAAGTCTACTCTAAAATTTGTCGAGAGATGTCTCTACGGTCCTTATAATGTATTTGTAACATTTTGTTCAATTGTTTGGAAGTTGTGAAGTCGTTCGGGCCTCGATTTCAAATTCTGTCAGATTGGGTTTCCTGCTCCAGACCAGTAGAATTTGAAATCTATCCGGCGAAAGAATTGGGGAAATCGCAATTCTGTCAGATTTCAAATTCTACTGGTCTGGAGGAGTAGAATTCGTAGTGGGGAAAACCCAATTCCGACAGAAATTGAAATCAGGCAGAATTTAAAGTTATAAAATCGAAGCCCAGTTTTATTTGTTCAAAGTTTAACAGTTTCATTATTCTCTATAACTCTGCCTTTTTCAAGTGAGTTTTGAAATAAAATGTGCGTAATTCTAAAAACTCTTATTAATTAAAAAAACAATTAATTAATACTACCATGAGAAATTTACCCAAGGGAATTTTGGACTGTATTCATAAGCAAAACTACAAATAGAATAATAAGCATGTACACAAAAACAATGTTTAAAAATCAATAAAAAAATATAAATAATTATATACAATTCTTTTTATCCGTTCCTAATACTAATATAAATTTGTTTCATACATTTTATAATTGCTTTTCGTTAATAATAATTCAATTGTTTCAAATATAGCACAGTTCATGTTAATAGAACAAGAAGTGACATCTAGCGAATTCTTCGTGAGGAGACTTAATTTGTCTGTATCTTTAGTTGTCTCTTTCTGTTCAACCAAAAACAAAACAAATGCTTTGAAGTTATCTAGTGTATTTGTGATCATTGATTATAATGGCGATATAGAAATTACTAAATGAACTTCACATTGCTATAGTTAGGAATATTTGTCTTTTGTCCAGATGATATAATTTTTAAATTTAAATAGGTTACTGTTGTAATAGATCTTTTGGAGTAATTGGAATTCGTATAATATGTTACCTATTTTTATTTTACAAAAATTAAAAATATCATGTTATAAAAATTATATGTTTGTTACTCATACGAGTATGTTTTCAAAAAACCATGTAATTAAATATTTTTGTAAGCTACTGTTAATTCCTTTTATTATTTATTTATTAAAATTTGTGGACATTTAACAACACAGTAAAAATTGGGAATAAAATATTGTACAATATTTGTAGTAACTAATTGCTATGAACTGTACATAAACTTTAAAAAAATATCAATTAAATATAATTTCTGCCCCACACAAAAATTGTACAAACTCTTGAAGAAAAAAACTTCATCTCGTAAACAATACTAACGCGTAAAACGTGATTATTTTTGTATTTTAATTCTAGATGTAATTAAAATTTTCATGCTGTATGTAAGAACAATACCGAAGAATTAGATGAATAGAAAAGCATTTAATTGTGTTCTTAACGACATTAATTCAGTTTTATAACGAGCACTAAACATTTGCTGAATATTCATGAATGTCGGGTTTGCCAAGTTTAAAGAAAATTTATAAAAAATGTTCTCTTTATGATTCGATTCAGTGAACACAATTTTAATATATAAACAAAATTTAATATTATTTAAAAAACACTACAGGGCGTTTGCTTAAAAAGAAAAAAATGCGACACACATTTTTTCGTGAAATTTTTGTCCTAACATTAAGAAATATCATATATAAATAAATCAATATTTCATTACGGCGTTTTAGCCATGCCTGGGCGTTCCTCGTACCAATCTGCTTCTATTTCCAGATTTCGGTAATGACATATCTGTACCGCCGCAAAGCTGTGGAGCAGAGAGTACCACACGGGTCATGTTTTATGAGGGCCACGATACAATTTATATTGAGAATATGAATCATGGTCATGGTTCATTAGAATTGTATTTTTACCTCCCGCTACCCTTGGTAAGGGAGGTATAGGGATACGCATATCAAAATTTTGGTAAATGACCACGTTTTAAGGCCCCTAGAATCCAATTTCAACATTTTCATGATGTGTGTGTGTGTGTGTGTGTGCGTGTGCGTGTGTGTGTGTGCGTGTGCGTGTGCGTGTGCGTGTGTGCGTGTGCGCGTGCGCGCGCGTGTGTGTGTGTGTGGATCCTTGTATTTCTTCCTTATTCTAATATGGGAACAGACCATTAGATTTTGGTGCATATCAGATAACCGGAAATGGCACTTTACTTAAAGCTCAAAATAGATTTTCTTCGAAAAATACCTTCAAATGTTATTTTTTCAAGATTTGTGTTATTATAAAAAATAAAGATTATTAAATTTTCTACAGAAATACTTTTTCTATATATTTTATGTATAAATTTATAAAATTATCTATGATTTTAATGCCGGAGCCTACGGTTTAAACAAGCAAAACTACTTGGTTACACAGTTCATATCTCAAAGGTATCCAACTGACAGATAAATGTCACTGTCAAAAAATAATCATTTCAAATCAATAATAGTAACGTTTTAAAAAGAAAATAGTAAATAGAACCATAGTTATATGGAATGGATTAAGATACAGTTTCCGCAATAACTAAATATGTAAGTAAGTATATTTAAATTAATAAAAATTAAATAGCGGGAGATTTGGTGTTGGCCACATCATATTTTTTTAAATATTTTCAAAATAGTCTGCAGAAAACGAATTTACCATGTTAATCTCATATGAAGGTAACCCCTGAAAATAAACATTCGGTATAATGAAAGTATATTTTGACAAGAGTAGATAAATCAAATATCAATACAGTTCCTCCAGAAATTCTAATAATTAAATCATTCCTAATCCTAATACAGTTCCCAAATTGATACAATTTCCAAATTGAGTAAAAGAAGAAGAAGAAATCAAGTAAATTTAATAAAACAGTTCAAACATCAAAGCTCTCCGGCGCGTGCCCAATTTTTCCATGAAATGAATGAAACAATCACTTCGGGGTCTTAAATTTTCGGGCCCCAGTATCTTTTTATTGATAATAATTGTCTTGTATTTTCTTCAGTTTTCATATCAAACAAGAACCTATACTATATTGCATTATTACTTGAAATAAAAACTGAATTATTTTAAATTTTATATGGTGTCGAGAAAGAAAGTTGACTCAATACATCGTCAAGTAGAAGCGCGTAAACAGTCCGGCGTAGCAAACGGGGTGCGTTCCAAAACAAAGATAAAGAATAAGTGGATCCCCCACTTCGAGTACAGTCACATGACCATATTTGCCGGAGTATTCATGAACGTCTTTGAGTAAATAAAACAACATAAACTTAAAAATATAAAAATATATTGCGTAATGACCTTCATTTCGATACGCAATTTTTTATTTTTAGTTAATTGACAATTCATTTTAATAATGTAATGTCGACATTATTATTATTATTATTATTTTTTTATTTAGGGAAGATTATTTACATGAAAATGTACAAATGGTTACAAATATAATCACAAATTGAGTAAGTAAATGTTATTGTAGAAGGCGCAAAATATAAAAAATAGTATAAAGAACTCATTTTATAAGACTTTCTTTCGCACTTGTCAATTAGAAAACTCGCTAACGCTCGTTTTCTAAATTTTGACGCGTGCAAAAAAAACATGTCTTATAAAACACGTTCTTTAATATACTATTTTGACACGACTTTTTGACTGCCAAAAATTATTTATTGTGTGCAGTTCCCTGTTCATCAAGACATTTTTTACAATTATTAGTTACCTATTACAGTTATGTTTTTCAAATTATTTTTAAAAGATAAATAATCAACAATTACTCCATTATATTTTCAGTATTTATTTCCATTTCAAACTCGATTTGTGTTTGATTCGTTGCAAAAGTTTGTGTATTACGCGCAAAATCTCATTGGAGTATTTCATACCCTACTAGGGTGCGTTCCAAAACAAAGAAACAAAGTAAGTGGATCTCCAACTTGGAGTACGGTCACGTGACCATATTTGCCGGAGTATTTACGAACGGCTTTGAGTACATAAAATAACATAACCTTAAAAATAAGAAAATATCTTTTTGATACCACATTTTGAATGCCAAAAATTACTTATTGTGTGCACTTCCTGTTTTATCAAGACATTTTTTTACAATTAATACAGGTTTTACTATTATGTTTTTCAAATGACTTTTTTATAAGCAAAATAATCATCAATTACTCCAATATATTGATAATTTTCAAGATTTATTTTTATTTCAAACTCGATTTCTGTATGTTTCGTTGTAAAAATTTGCGTAAGACACGCAAATTCTCATTGGAGTATTTTGTACCCTACTAGCGTAGCAGAGTACGAAGAGTATGCTCTAGAGTGCGTACTCCGAATTTTGGAACATTTATCGCGTAAACTCTAAGAGTAAGCGCAATAGTTTTGGAACATATTTTACCATACTCGAAACTCCAGAGTAGGTTTTGGAACGCACCCCTAGCGTAGCAGAGTACGAGCAAAGGCGTACGGTGGGTGCCACGGCACCCCCTAATGCCTAATATATTAATAATAATAAATAAAAATTAAGTTTTTATATTATTATTTTGTTCATGTTGCTACTATATTTTATATTGTATACTACCTGATACCCGCGGGCTTCTCAACCGTGAGTCAATTTATATTTTAACCCCGTACAATACGATTTTAGTGTTAACTTGAAAATATTTCAAACATTTCACAACTAATGAGCCTCCAAAAATGCATGTACATGTCTCGGCCAAAAATGTGAGGTCAAAATCACGATTTCGTTTAAACCTGGCTCGCACCACGAGCATGGTTTTAACAAAAACGCTGTTTTAAGAAATGTCAAATTCAAATTTCAATATTTAATTTCGCCCTTATGTTTAAAGAACGATTTTTTAAAAAATATTTGTTTGAATACAAACCATGTTCTGCTTCAAAATCATATTTTTATAAATTTGATATTATTTATTATTAATATTAATTTCACATTTCTTAAAACAGCGTTTTAGTTAAAACCGTGCTCGTGGTACGAGCCAGAATGTTTATTTTTACAAAAATGAACTTTAGAGAGTTGATTTGTATATTTGCGATTATGTATTTACATTTAATTTTCTGATAATAATTATCCTCCGTTCGCTGAAACGAGAGAATGTGGAACTAATTCTTGAACACAGACAAGTCATTCTATTGGTCAAAACGTCAAAAGAGGATAATTTTGGAGCCGAACTAATAGAATGACTTGTTTCTGTATAAGAATTTGTTCAGCATTCTCTCGTTTCAGCGAATGGAGCATATATAACTACTCATTTCGGCACCCCCAAAAGAAAAGTTCTGCGCACGCCTATGAGTACGGGGAGTAAAGTCTAGAGTGCGTACTCCAAATTTTGGAACGTTTATAGCATAAACTCTCAGAGTAAGCGCAATAGTTTTGGAACGGAATTTATCATACTCGATACTCCAGAGTAAGAATTTGGAACGCACCCTCGGTGGTGCGGTGAACACAGACCCACGAGCCAAAGGGATGAGATACAAGCATTCACTTTTTTAAGACGTAAAAATAAAATTATTTCGGATCTACTAAATGTTATAGACTCAGTCACTAATTACACTTTTTTAATAAAATACTTTATAATTAAACATTTTTTTTAATATCAGGCTAAAGTTGATATATGCAATATACTTTTTAAAAAGGCGTTACCTTGTTAACATAAGTTTCTATAGTATGACTAGCAAATGACGTTGACGTTTAAATTATTTTATAGATGCGGTTTCTTTTCACATTCAGGTAGGAAATTCTAGAAATACATTGCATAGATTGCTCAAAATAGATGGGTGACTACGGTCATCAATCTATTTTGATAAAAATATGCTATAAATGTATTCCTAGTCCAATATTTGAATGAGTACTTGTAAAAATTCTAATACTTGAATGCGAAAAGAAAGCACATGTATAAATTTAAAATAATGTAAAGATCAAATTTCGCTAGTTATACTATATACTCTTATACTGCGTGGTATTGTCTACGCTCGCCAAATTCAAATGAAACCACCTGAGGCAAATGTACAAACAAATAAACTGACCTGGGGCTCTCTGTAACTATTTCGGAGTTAAACCAAGGGATATCATAAGAATGCAAGTTATGCTGAAAGGGAAATTACAGTTTCGGTTTCACTTAAATATTATTCAGTTTAGTACGTATTTAAATAAAATAGATAAGAACATTAATGGGGTCCTCCACCATAGTAACTAATTATAACATAGGTCATTTATATTATTTATTTATTTGGGGTCTCGTGGCCGCGTGCCTGAGTGTCTGGTCGCGAATCTGGGGAATCAGGTTCTATGCCGACCGACGCCAAATATTTAAAATTTTAAATGGCACAAAATTAACCCCTCCACGCCAGCAATGAGAGCCCGTGGTAAACGCCCGCACGGTACTAATATGTCATCAATACCGAAATCTGTGTACAAAACAGATAACAGATTGGCACACCCAGCAATGGGTAATAAGCCGTGATGATATATTTATTTTATTTATAAACATTGTTTACTCGTTGGTGAAAACGAAATTTTGCTACGTAATGTCTTTGTGGCGTTATTGGAAAGAATATTTGAATAAAATGATTATATATAATTATAGAAAAAGAGAAGTATTATTCTACGCAATATAAATCCAATAAAAATATGTAAATATCCCCTACCAAACCTAATGATATATGCGACATTTACAACTGTAATTCTAATAAATCCGTAAAACAAAAACCTCTCACGCAAAAAACAAACGCTAGTGAACAATTTCACGTCACGTTTGGAGAAACTATATTATTAAAATCTGCTTTGAAACATTGGAACTGTTCTGAACAGTCACGAATTATTTACCTATGCAAATAATTCTTGAAAATGGCGTCCTTGTTTAGTATTCAATCCTGGTAGGCATTGAACAGCTTTCAGTTGTTCTCAGATATGCCAAGCCATTGGTGATGGTAATGGGACAATAGGCGATTGTCTGTAGAAAGATGCGTGTTTGTTTATAATTTAGAAACAGTTGATTAGAAATTACAAGATAACTGAATTTTAGTTTTATAATTGAGATAAAATGATAAACTTTAATTTTAAAATAATATTTTGAATATAAAGAGTTAATAAATGAATGAATTAAAATTGTATTCTTAAAGTTAGAGGTCATCCGTCATAGTAGGTAACAAATTAAAATATGGCTAAACCGTAAAACTTTATGATAGGTAGGAACTACCAAAATTTTAAAAAAAAATATTAGTTTTTAAAATATTCGAATTTTTAATGCCCTTAACATCTACATCATACATCTACTCTATTATAAAATCTTACAACTTTCAAGCATTTTTTAAAACCGGATTTCATTTTCAGGTAAATGAATGCAGAAAACCTAAATAAATATATCATCACGGCATATTACCCATTGCTGGATGTGCCAACCTACCACAAGATAATCGCGACGCTGATCAGCTGATGATCTATAACTGTCTCTTTCCTTCCTGTAGTCTATCTGTCTTCTTCCACGATTCTAACATGCTTTCGACATATATCCCTTCTATAAAACATTAAATTGCTAATAACAATATTATTACAAATTAATGTATAGATTTTATTATTATAATGAGAAGCTATAGTGGTTACTGGTTAGTTTTTATATTTTATGACTTGCTATACATATATTGAAATTGGAATATGGTTACATACCCCATTATTAGCAAACTCCACTGTTTGAGAAGAACTAAGCACGGTCAATATCTACTTCATAGAATTTTTAAAATATTATTACAGCTTAACGGATAATAATTCAGCTGGATTTATAATGAAGTAACGTAAGAGGCTAAGCAAATGTTATAGGTAACGTAAAAAGATAAGCGTATTTTAAAAGAGATCATTTATATTAAAGTAACGTATGCAGTATCGTAAAAGCTGCAACGCAAGAATTGGCCAACTTTCATCTTTCTACGTTACCTTACTGAACTGTTCTACCGTTGACCAATCAGAACTCAGCATTTTGAAAATTGTGCGGGATCAAGGCTGCGGTGATCTATTTTATCGATATCCGATACCGACTCATCTGTCAGTGTAAAAATTGTTTGTGTAGTGTCGTTATAAAATGGATAATGTAACGTTTTTATTTATTTGGGTGAAGTGTAAATATTAGACAATTATTATTAATTAAAATAAAAGTTTATTAAACTATAACTAAATATTAAAAAAGTATTAAATAATGACGATTACTAATATTGAATAATTATTAAAAATTAATTAAGACTAAAATTATAATTAACTGGATAACACTAACACTTTATTTATTTAACCAATTAACACGATATTACTAATTATTGATTTCACTACGCGTTCCAATCTTAGACTGCCGGTCTGTTGCAGACTCTTGTAGACTGCTGTTTACGCGATATACTATATGTATGTCACTATATACTTATATCACGTTCAACTGTACACCTACCGACCTCCACAGCGTCTATATACTCAACAGCGTCCGTATATTTAACTGCTCGGACAGAAGTCACACCTTTCACCCCACTGTCTGTCTATTTATGTAACTAACTTTCTCCTTCCACAGCTTCTTCAACACCAATATCGAGTATCCACTCCAACTCGCTGTTACTGTCCTTGTATACCTAGCTTCACAATACTCGTCAACACTACCGAGTATTTACTTCCACAGCTCTCCCAATATACCAGTAACTTCCAGACTCGCCGTTACTGTCCTCGTACACTATAGCTTCCCAATACTCGTCAACACTACCGAGTATTTACATCCACAGCTATACCAGTATACTAGTAATTTCCAGAGTACCTACTCCACTCGACACTTTACTGCATACGCTCACTACGATACTGCTGCGCTTCTCAAACTCACTAACACTCTATGTAAATATCTCTATGTCTCTGAATGTAACTAACTATGTAACTATGTATGTAACTAAGTCTGTAACTAACTCTCGAGCATAGCTGCATCCCTTTTATACAGCTGCCATTACCTTCTAGAAAGCTCTAGAATGTTCGACCGCATAATAACAATGAACACAAAAGGTTCAGGCGACCGCAAGTAATTAAAAACGTCGCAACTTGTTTGTTTACGTAGCCCGGCTGCTAGTCATTACTGCGTCACTATCCATGATAAAATATAATAATAATTTACATTGCAAGGCTGTTACTCAGAACTTTCCGGGCGTGCACGATACCTGACGAGCGAGAGAAGCGATCTTGTTATCCGTGCGAGCACGTAAATTTCTGGTAACAGTTGAGCATTGTACAATGTTTTATGTTATTAAACTATTTGATCGAAATAGTCTTTGAAAACATATAGCGAAGTAATGAATAAATAAGTCAGTCTGTATATATGTTGCCATAGTTTTAACAGCCCGTAAAAACTTATTTACCACTACAGACAGAGCTCTGTAATAAGACGTTTACGATTCAGTATATTGTAAAACAAAATAAAATAATTTCCAAAACGTAATAAAAACCTATAAAATATTGTACGATTGACAGCTTGTCAACAATAGATGTCAAAGTTGAACGAAATATGCTCAAATTATAACATATTCTGATTGGTTATCTGTAAGAATTTCTGCGGTTAATATAAATTAGTTATTTCGTTTGCTTTACTTGCTATTTTACTTTAACTGCATGCGGCGTCCTGCGTTACTTAATTATAAATCCAGCTTTAAAACTATGCGATTACATGGCTGAATTCAGAAAAAAAAATGCTCTATCGAATAGATCTAAAAAATATATAGCATCCTATTTAAAATATATATATATATATATATATATATATATATATATATATATATATACCGGGTGTTCACTTTTTTTTATAGGACAGGAAATACAATGTTAAAATTTTCATTATGCGATAGTTCGTTCCCTATGAATTTTAGAACAAAAGTGTAAATACAAAAAATGTTCAGAATTAAAAACTGCATCGAACAAGCTTCAATTTATTGATATAATTCGTTCCTGTCATGAAATAAACGTAAAATAAAATTTATAATTTTTAGCTATTTACAGTGTGCCATGGAAAACAAAAAATTCAATTCAAACAGTTGTACTGTTTGAGTTTGACACATGACATTTGTTATTGTCGTAAAGATTTAATAATTATTGCCTTCATTTAAATTATTTATCAATAATTATGGATACATTTACTATTTCTGAAAAATTCAATGGATAAAATGGTATTTGGCTGGAAATTCGTTAAATCAAGTGAGAGATTTATTTAGTGCATTATATCAGGCCCGGCCTATTCCTGCACGTGGGACTATTAGCAGAATTATAAACCTTTTTAATGAAACAGGACGTGTTATTCCTCTTTGTAATAACTTAATGACAATGACCAATGACAAATGTTTTGTTTTCCATGGCACACTGTAAATAGATAAAAATTATAAATTATGTTTTACGTTTATCTCATTACAGGAACGAATTATATCAATAAATTAAAGCTTGATCGATGCAGTTTTTAATTCTGAACATTTTTTGTATTTACACTTTTGTTCTAAAATTCATAGGGAACGAACTATCGCATAATGAAAATTTTAACATTGTATTTCCTATGTCCTATAAAAAAAGTGAACACCCGGTATATATATATATATATATATATATATATATATATATATATATATATATATATATAACTTTACGTTATAGTTTGAGAACCACTGGTTAATTTTTTTTTTCAATAAGTAAATGTTCCCCTTCCTCTACTATAACTTTTATTTGAATGATTTTCTTATATTTTCAATAATAAAGAAAATAACCAAGGTGTCCCATATCCGCGAAACACCCTGTATACGCGAATAAAAACATTTTAAGTCCTTAAACCAATTTTCATTTTTGAAGAACAGATATAAACCAGTTAGTAGCAAATATTGGTTTTCAGACTCGTCAAGGCGAACAAACAACCCTTATTAAATAATGGGTTACAGAAACTATATTGTTATAAAAATGTAAATATTCTATCGGAGATCACAGTAAACCATCTTGCAATATAATTTGTAAAAGTAAAACAAAAATTAAAATTTTATTTTCATATAAACATCCTTACATCAATCACTCACTAGTCGTCAAAAAAAATTGAAAACTGAAAAAAGAAAACCACATCCCATCCCGGAAATAATGTTCAACTTTTACGTATTCTACGTTTGACACAAAATGATAAATTGCATAAAATCGCAGAAAAATATCCCGAAGAGTGCGTTGCATCGAAAACAAAAAAACTGCGAATTCGGAGCGATACAATCAACTTGGCTATGAATGCAAGGGCGGGTCTGACTTATGACGTCATTACACATGAGTATGCCATGTAGAATAATTGTTATTGTGAATTGTATGTATGTTTTGTATGTTATGGATTGAATACTCTAGCCAAATGGTAGAAAATATTTAGTATTTTAGTTTCTCTAGTATAAAATGCAAGCCAAACGACAAATTTTGAATTAAATGTCGCGAGAATTTATCTACGAGGCGCATGGAATTTATTTACTAGGATGATGTCCAAAAGTGAACGAACTATATTCAAATAAATTATTTTTAAGACCTTTTTTAATTTAATTTAAACTTTTTAGGACCTTATGTCACATATAAATTGTCTACACACCCACAATTATGCTAATAAGGTGTGATAATTTTGTATATTCATAAATAATTTATTTGTATACACTACAGGGTGTTTATTTAAATGGGCCGCTATTAAATATCAAATAATGTTCGACATATTATTTAGTTTGACCGAGGCCACACGAGAATACAGGCCTGAATGCTCAATTTGTGACGTCACAGCTAGTCTCTTGCTGTCACGCCACGCCTCGAACGACAGCAATGTAAGCATAGGAAATATAACGAATTCAAAACAAATAGGATTGTAAAATGTGATTTATAAAAATATACAAGTCGTAAATAACTATTCAAATATTATATAACTATTTTATATACATAACTAAACAAATTAAATAAAAAACGAATTATAAATGGCCAAAATATACGAATAAACTCATGTTTTACTTTTAAGTAATACAAGAAATATCTAATAAAAATAATAACATTAATAAATCTTTAGATCTGGAGCTAACAAATGAAAATAATATGTCATAGAACAATAATATCAAAATGATAATAATGAAACTAAAAATGAATGACATATATTAGGAAAACTTATTTAGTTTCTGATTTCTCTAATGTCAGGTATATCAATTTAGCCATTTTAAAACCATTTTTGCAATATCCTACAACAAAAAACAATCGAAATTTTACGTTCTTTGCTGTGCTGTGCCATGCGTCCACTAGCGCTGACTGCTGCAGCTCTACTGTTTTTATAGGGCTAGACTAGCGCGCTGGCCTCATAGTTCGACGTGACGCATTGAGCAGGGATAAGCATTCAGGCCTGTATTCTCGTGTGGCCTCGGTTTGACAATATACTCGACGTTCGTTTTTAGAAATAAAATAATCGCATACTAAATCTATTTTTACCACGACTCTCAAGCACCAAAATCGTAAATTTTAAAAAATTTGCTCCCGAAAATTCAAAATGTTATTCTCTAAATCTCTATGCAAAAGACCGCTTTAAGTTTTACAGGACAGACTGTATCTAAAAAATACTGTTTCTCCATGGTAAGTACAGCTACTGTAAAATAAAAGTATATTTTTTATAAGTTTATGGAGTAACTATTTTTCATTATTAAATATAACTTCCATATTTGCCATATTATATTTATTTAAAACAATGAAACAAAAAAATATACGGTTTATAAGATTTTTGAGGTTAGAGAAAAATATATGTATTGCATAAGTACCTGTAAAAATTATAACCATTTCTCAAATAATTTGCACAATTTGGAGCAGAACAACCCATCACTGTATATAATTTCTATGCTTAATAATACTGTAACATTGATATTAAATGATTGAAGTGGCTCCATAATGGCGGACAAGTCAGCTGCTATAATGTTAAGCGCCTACTTCACGGATTCTCGTGTAAACAATTATTCACAAAAGATTACTATTCAAGGTCATTTGTGAGCCGTCTGTTATAATATTACGTGCAGATAACTTCATTGCATTTCGTATTCATAGTCGTGCAACATGAAATATTTATGGACACATTTTAACTGAAAAAATAAGAGTAATTTATTTTAAAATTATGTTTCTTTCTAAATAATGCCTTTCTGAAAGATTAATGTTCTTCACTTATGTTTTTGCAAAATCAAAAAACATAGACTTAACTATAAACCAAGGAATAATAATTTGATTTAAACGTCAACGCCACTGGGTAAATATTAGCACAGTGGGCAGTGTAGTAGATAATTAGGTATCTGTAATTCTACGACATACGTCATTATTAATTATACTGTGTTAGAAAGTAATGCCACTATTTACGTATATCTGTCACACCACGTAAATTAAATAGACAGGTCATATAATATTTCTTTTTCTAATACAAAATGTTGCTAAGCTACTGCTGTAAATTGATGTATATTCTTTCTCGGAACAAATGACCTTGAATAGTCATCTTTCGTGAATAATAGTATAATCGTGTTCACCCTATATATAGGATGTTCATTTTATTTTGTCCACTATTGCTATCTCGAGAACTATATGAGCTACAAAGTCGGTTAAATTAGCAAACAATTTCTATTTTACACAACTATTAAAATAAACGAGACATATTATTTTTGAAACCAGTGATTCTCAAAATACAGTACACAACTTTCTTACTTTAAATGGGACATTTTATATATATTTTATATATTTGGAATCTACGTAAAATTACGAATTCAACTATATGCTTAAAGTGAATTTTTGTTGAAGAAATAAACTATAAAAACAAAAACTTAAGAGAAAATTATGAATAATTAACCTACTAAGCCATGATATCAGGCAGGCTATGAATACATTTGAGATAATATTGAATAATGTTTAAGTCAATTGTTTAAATAGTTAGTTATTTTTGTAAAATTATGTATTTTGTTACAAAAAAAATAATCAATTTTTTATCACAGCCTACCTGATATGGTTAATTATTCAAAATTTTGTCTTACGTTTTTGTAATTTATTTCTTCAATAAAAATTCACTTTAAACATAATTCGTAATTTTACGTACATTCCAAATATATAAAAAATATATAGGCTGTCCCATTTAAAATATGAATGTTGCATCCTGT